>PIJE02000345.1:289376-296876 GCA_002895965.2 Coryphaenoides rupestris
GCGATTATCTGTCGCTTTATTTCAAACAGAGAGGAGCTTACACAGCTGTCTCTCACTCACACACTCCCACAGTCAGTTTATACACTTAGATATATAGTGAGGGAGGGAGGGAAAGACATGGGGGGAATCTTTTACACACACACACACACACACACACACACAAGCATGAGCATGCGTGTACACACACGTACACATACACACACACACACACACATACACACGCACACATACACACCCATACACAAATACACACACACACACACACACACACACACACTCCCGAACAGGGGTAATGAGAGCAGCTTACACGTTGAAGCCCCGTACTTAAGGCTCGTTACGCTCCACTACTGACAAGCGAGTGAGCGAACGAAAGAGACAAGATGGAGAGAGACAGAGAGAGAAAGAGACTCTAAAGTCAAGAGAAGTGATGAAACTTGAGCGGAAGTGAATTCCTCCTCAGTTCTACTCTATGTTGAAAAAATATGCATGTGTTTTGACACATTTCTGTCTGCATTTCAGACAGAAATAAATATTATCGAGTCCAGGAGTCAATCGTTTTATTTTTCTGGACGACGGAAAGAAGTTGTCAGGCCAATAGATAATCTTCTGTTTCCATTCAAATAACCTAGAAAATGTACAAATAAAAACAACACAAGCATTTACAACAACATGGGCCCAGTTTCAAGAAGCTGGATCTCTGGGTTCACCAGGTATGTGAAGTCAGAATTTTTGGGTTGCAGATACCAAGTTTAGACTAATCTCAGTTTAGTTACCGTGGCGACTCACGCTGTGAGCCTAACCTGGAGCAAACCTGGCACGTAGCAGGTTAGCTCCCAGATAAGTCTGCCCACGGCTGCAATTCCACCTAATTTCTATCGTCTCATTGCTTTAGCAGCAAACATCTTTATACGGTCATGATGATAAACATATGATAAACAACTGCAAGGTTTTTCCTGCGTTGAAAAGCCTGAGGCAGCTCACCTAAGCCTTGTAGGAGAAGTCACCATCTCAGGCACAACTTGGCACAGTTTAAACTGTAGGCACGTAACACTGCGTCATTGCAAAATTAATTAGCAACCAAAATATTGTGTAAATAGGTGATTGCGCAAATATTTATTTTAACTTAGCTTTTAAATTATGCCACTTTTTCAATGTTTCAGTTGTTTACAAATCCTTCAATAAATATAGAAAATGTTTTTGAACAAATGTCACGCATTTCATCTCTTATACATCTCAATACATTGTCGTGGTCGAACAACGATCGAAACTTTAAGTGACATCTCTATTTAAGTGATATGCAATTTCTAATAGCCCAAACTCTTAGTTACACACTTAAAAGTGTGTTAACCCCACCCACACCTACAGTATTTAAAAGCAGCGATTTCATTTTGTAGCACTTGACTCAACGATGACGTTTAGGGGCACGGATCGTTCCTTGAAGTCTACTCTGCACGCTGAGCCGGTACCAAAGGGTCCAGCAGTACCGTTGAGATGTGAGATCTGGCGGTGCCAACGGGTCTGGCGATAACCGTAGCCGAGCCGCAGGGGTCTAGCAGTAGTGGTGAGCCGCGGGGGTCCGGCGGTACGGCAGTGGCGAGAGCTATTTGGGTTCCGGTGTGGCTTCTATATCGGGCTATTTTTGACAGGATTGCGGCACAAGACCAGAAGAGATAAAACCATGGATGGATATTAATCAACTTTATTAACTGAGAACATTGTTTTGTAATGCAAGTTATTCAATAGATGCATGTTAAAAGAGTCCCTACTGCAGCCTGTAGTAAACTACAGCTTCACCATCCTTCAAAGTTCAATAGATAAACAGACCTACTATTAAATGGTAAATGGATTGCATTTATATATACACTTAGCTAGGTGGAGCTCAGGGAGCGAACCAGCAAGCATGTATGCTAAACAGGCATGCTAACCTGTGCGGTGAAATAGGCCTGAGTTTCACATGAAGGCTCCTCTCCCCTGTCTGCGTGCTCTTCATAACGTAAGCCCTGTGTGTGTGTGTTTGTGTGTGTGTGTTGTCTTATAGCTGTCACAGTGTGTTGATGGGACCGCACAAAGAGATTGCTTCAGCTTTAATGCCCACGGGAAAAAAAAAGGAGAGCTGAAAGGAAGCAAGAAGTATAAATATATATGGAGGGGAAAAACAAGTGTGTGTGGTGGTGGTGATGGTGGTGGTGGTGCGGTGGTGGGGGGGATAGAGACGGAGGAAGACAGACGGAGTTGACATGAAAAGTTAATGGTGCGCCGCCCAGAGCAAGGGAACCTCATAAAAGATTTGATTTAAAAAACTGGAGGGCCTTTCTTTCAGGAACAGCGGACACATGACGGCCGGATCTCACGGAAACCTGCGAGGGGAGGAGCGCGGTGGCACACACACACACAGCGTGAGTCACTGCGCAGGACACACACACACAGACACACACACATACTTTAATTAAAGGCTGGGAGTTAAGCTGCATGAATGAAATAAGTCATTCGGAGTCACTGATAAGTGCCGTGGAATTGGACACGGAGAATGACCCCCGTTAACAATAACCAACAGGACGGACACACTCTGTCACACACGTGTGCACACACACAAACACAGACACACACACACACACATACACACACACAGTGTAAAAACCTCAACAACATTATCAAACAGTATGATTATTGACATTCACACACGTCGACACAGTGCTCAAATCCAAACCATTATTCTCACTGTCGATCTCATGGAGTCAAGAAGTGTGTGCATGTGTGTGTGTGTGTGTGTGTTTGTGTGTGAGAGTGGGGAGCCACCCGACCCCCTAGGAGCTGTTTAATGAGAAACACGCACACACGCACGCACACACACGCACGCACGCACGCACACATACAAACACACACACATTCACACACACACACACACACACACACACACACACACACACACACACACACACACACACACACACACACACACACACACACACACACACACACACACACACACACACACACACACACACACACACACACTTGATACTAATTGTGATGTTATGTGTCGGGAATGTTTATCATGGCACTTGGCTTGGGCTGGGATGATCACGAAGTTGACATTTACACACCAATATGACAGACAAGCTCATATAATATGCATTCATGCACGCCAAACTCAGACCCCCATAACACACACACACACACACATAATAACAAACAACAACAGAATAACAAAATATATAAGATAGATTAGATTTGTTTTTTTGATCGCACGCAGACACCTAACAATGCACCCACACACACACATGCGCACGCACACGCACGCACGCACACGCACGCACACACACAACAACACAAACACATAAATATCTTTATATGTATAATAAATATTTTGAGCTAGCGGCCTGTCCTGCCGAGACTTTAAATCACACGTGTGCGGAAGATCTTTGGATGAATCACACATCATTTGAAGGTCGAGGATTACAGAAAATTACTGATGGTATGTGTGTGTGTGTGTGTGTGTGTGTGTGTGTGTGTGTGTGTGTGTGTGTGTGTGTGTGTGTGAGTGTGTGTGAGTGAGTGAGAGAGAGAGTTAGATGAGTGAGAGGGAAAGGAGAGGAAGGAGAGAAAGAGAGAAGAGAGAGAGAGAGAGAGAGAGAGAGAGAGAGAGAGAGAGAGAGAAAGAGAGACAGCAAGAGTGTGTGCTGCTCTTAATGTTTGTAACCAACCACTATCAGGTATAATCCTGAATCAGTGTGAATAAGGATCCCATTAAGGCAACCTTTCCAGAGAACAAACACAATCATGTGGGCACACACACACACACACACACACACAAAATAAAAAGAAATACCAGATGGACAGTCACCCATCATCATCTGTGTGTGTGTATGTGTGTGTTTTTGTGTGTGTCTGTGTGTGTGCGTCTGCGTGTGTGTATGTGTGAGACAACAAGTAAAGACCTAGAACTGGAGAGATAGAGAGAGAGAGAGAGAGAGAGAGAGAGAGAGAGAGAGAGAGAGAGAGAGAGAGCGAGAGAGAGAGAGAATTAAGTGCCCGCTATTCAGAATCCATGGAGGAGCGACGTGTGAACACAGCAAGTGTCTGTACTACTGATCCAATCTGGACACCGGAGCTGTCAGCCAAGATCCCGGCCGTACCCCCGCCTCCGCTGTTACAGCTGTTTGTCTGCCTGGCATCAAAACACAACTACTGTCTGTGTGTGTGTGTTGCTGTGTGCGCTCTGTTCTCCCGGTCTCTGTTCTCCCGCCTCTAATCTGGTTAATATGGATGTGGTGGGTTCTGTTACGAGTGGGGAACTGAACTGGGTTTGTGCGGTGAGACATGTGTCTCAGTTTGTTACATTTGCATATGATGTCGTTATCTGTAGCTCCAGTTACAAATGTGTCTCCCCGAGACTCAGTTTGATTTAATCGCACCTCATTGAGTTACGATCGTCTGCACGACTCATGGTCCTCCCTTTACAAGATCAATAAACCCGCATCAGGTAGTGCTTTGGCTCTATTATTTTGTATTGTTTTACTTTGGCTTAGCTGTTCTCAACGAACAGCACTGGCTTGCTAAATGTTTGAATTGTCTCACTCATGTAGGAAGAGGAAAGCCTCCATTATCTGCATGACAACAGTGTTGGCTTCTCGGTTTCTCACTCGATGAAAAGGACGTAGTGACATAGTTAGGACTTCACATGCAGAGAGAGAAAAAAAAGACCAGACTACTACTTCTGGTGCCGACTACCAAGCTCAGCAACGACCAGGGGAGTCGTGAATATCCATAATTATAATGCCTATTAAAGTGTACAATGAACCGCCACCCCCCGCCACCACACTGACATTGCAATCAAAACGGCGATGGTGATTGACACACCCCTACTGACTACACCTGCAGGATGTCGTAATTACCATGATGGATAGACAGACAACCAGTGTATGCAGTTATAGATCTATATACAGTTAGAGCAATATATAATGTTATATGGATGGATATATATGTAGATATATAGATATACAGACTGACAGATGGACTGAGTACTTTATTCATCACTGGGGGGAAGTTGAGATGTAACAGCAGAGTTGGACCGTACCACGTGGACGTCCTTGTGCGGGGGGGACCTGTTGGCTGTGGGATGCCAGTGCTACAAGAACAAGGACATTGCTGTCCTCTGAAGGGGGTGGGGAGACACTCACCCTCACCCCCCAGTACCTGCACCACCCTGCCCCCCCACCCCCTTCCCCTTCGTACCTGCCAGCCTGATGGATGGCCTATCGATCCAGGGAACTCACGGCCCCGGGAGCCAAGCCCTTCAATTCCTCACTCAGGTGGACGATATATAGGACTTCCACTTCAAAATGGGCCCTCCATACTGGCTTCACGAGTCCAGCTAATTTATTATGGTGTTTTATTTTTTTCATTTATTATGTCCAGTCCCCCCCCCCGCCCCCTCCCCGTCAGAGAGAAGGCAGGGGTCCTACAAAGCTGGGGAACAGGATGTCCACAGCGGAGAGGAGGTGGATGACAGAGAGGACATCTCTAGCAGAGGAACTGTCACTGTCGATCTAGCTGGAGCTCAGGTGGATTCCTTCAGCAGCTAACTCTCCCTCTCTCCCTCTCCCTCTCCCTCTCTCTCTCTCTCTCTCTCTCTCTCTCTCTCTCTCTCTCTCTCTCTCTCTCTGGTTGTCATTTGAGACGAATGCTTGAGACTAATAACACAGCTGTGCCGTGTCCCGGAAAGCAGCCGCTATGCAGACCAGCTCGCCTTGTGTATTACTTGTTTCATATAAAGGTCTTTTAAAATTCATACTTTGACTCCTCATGTCACGGTCTCGACCGTGCCTCCAGGTTCCCTGTGTGTTTGTGGGCGTGGCTCCAGACTCCGGCACCGCCCCAGCGTCATCAGCTACACCTGCTCTGCGCTCACACCTGCCATCTATCTACAATCAACTACAGCAGGGGTGCCCAATACGTCGATTGCGATCGACCAGTCGATCGCAAAGGAAGTCCGGGTAGATCGCATGCCATTAAATGTTTTGGATGTTATCATTCATCGGAGGAATGATAACAGAATTTAGTGGGGACGCTGACATGTCCCCACCAATATCCAGCGATATCCATCCACCCCCCTCCCGGATCAGAACCGCGAAGTAACGGAGCCCCCCCCCCCCCCCATCAGAACCACGAATTAACGGAGCCCCCCATCAGAACCGTGAATTAACGGAGCCACCCCCCCCCCCATAGCAACTACAGCGCGAATTAACAGACTTACTCTCTCCGGTATTCCCAATTAGGACTTAGATGCGCATAAGAATAAGATAAAAAAAAAAAAAAAAAATAACATAAAAATAAATAAGACAAAATACAATAAAATAAAAAAAAAAATACAATACAAGATGAATCCCCGATAGGAGTAGCTATCCTGAATCGGATACCCAGTGTAGCTGGATCTATATTGGAAGCCCGGTCTCTGTAAGAGACGCGGATGCCCGGTCGGCGTACGCGGATGCCCGGTCGGCGAACGCGGATGCCCCGTCTGTAAGCGTATCCCACCTCATTCTGCCTTGACCAACCGCTCAACACACCAAGTACGCTCCATATCTGCATATCACACCCAGAACTCAAACACACGTTCCCATGCCAAGATAAACAACATGAAATGACAGAGAGAGACAGAGACAGAGAGAAGAAGCAACAGAGAAAGAGACAGAGACACAGACAGAGACACAGACAGACAGAGAGAAGGAGCAACAGAGAGAGACAGAGACACAGACAGACAGAGAGAGACAGAGAGAGAGACAGAGACACAGACAGACAGAGAGAAGGAGCAACAGAGAGAGACAGAGACACAGAGAGAAACAGAGACAGACAGAGAGAAGGAGCAACAGAGAGCGACAGACAGAGAGAGACCCCACATGTCTGTGTGGTCTGTGTGCATGTGCGTCCATGCGTGTGCACTTGTGTGTGTGTGTATGTGTGTGTGTATGTGTGTGTGTCGGCTTCGTTTTGTTCCTTTGTATTTTATTAAGTCATTGGGTTTTTTTCAATATGTAAATGAATGTGCTGGCAATAAAAAAAGGTGTCATGCCAATAAAGCATTTGGAATTGTGAGAGAGAGAGAGAGATGTCTCTACCTCTCTCTCTCTGTCTCCCTCTCTCTGTATCTGTATCTGTGTGTGCGGGTCTCTGCCAGTTCCTCCACAAAGGCCACAGCTGCTGCTGCTATACTCAATAAAACATGACAGCGGCTGTAATATCAAGAGATTAACAAGCTAACAAAACAGTGATTTTTGTCCTTTGGTAATGGAGACATAATGGAGACAAGGCCCGTAGCAGGTGGAGCGCTGCACTGTGAGTCTATGGAGGGTCCTGTTCATGTGTTACTTGAGAGACACTCAGGGAATCTCTCTCTTTCAATTCTCAAAAGTGCTGTCTATTCAAATCTATCTGTCTACCATTCTGTGTCTCGTGTCAGTCCACCCATCCATATAAATGGCAAGTGAATTGCATTTATAT
>PIJE02000345.1:301876-319376 GCA_002895965.2 Coryphaenoides rupestris
CTCCCGCCTCTAATCTGGTTAATATGGATGTGGTGGGTTCTGTTACGAGTGGGGAACTGAACTGGGTTTGTGCGGTGAGACATGTGTCTCAGTTTGTTACATTTGCATATGATGTCGTTATCTGTAGCTCCAGTTACAAATGTGTCTCCCCGAGACTCAGTTTGATTTAATCGCACCTCATTGAGTTACGATCGTCTGCACGACTCATGGTCCTCCCTTTACAAGATCAATAAACCCGCATCAGGTAGTGCTTTGGCTCTATTATTTTGTATTGTTTTACTTTGGCTTAGCTGTTCTCAACGAACAGCACTGGCTTGCTAAATGTTTGAATTGTCTCACTCATGTAGGAAGAGGAAAGCCTCCATTATCTGCATGACAACAGTGTTGGCTTCTCGGTTTCTCACTCGATGAAAAGGACGTAGTGACATAGTTAGGACTTCACATGCAGAGAGAGAAAAAAAAGACCAGACTACTACTTCTGGTGCCGACTACCAAGCTCAGCAACGACCAGGGGAGTCGTGAATATCCATAATTATAATGCCTATTAAAGTGTACAATGAACCGCCACCCCCCGCCACCACACTGACATTGCAATCAAAACGGCGATGGTGATTGACACACCCCTACTGACTACACCTGCAGGATGTCGTAATTACCATGATGGATAGACAGACAACCAGTGTATGCAGTTATAGATCTATATACAGTTAGAGCAATATATAATGTTATATGGATGGATATATATGTAGATATATAGATATACAGACTGACAGATGGACTGAGTACTTTATTCATCACTGGGGGGAAGTTGAGATGTAACAGCAGAGTTGGACCGTACCACGTGGACGTCCTTGTGCGGGGGGGACCTGTTGGCTGTGGGATGCCAGTGCTACAAGAACAAGGACATTGCTGTCCTCTGAAGGGGGTGGGGAGACACTCACCCTCACCCCCCAGTACCTGCACCACCCTGCCCCCCCCCCCACCCCCTTCCCCTTCGTACCTGCCAGCCTGATGGATGGCCTATCGATCCAGGGAACTCACGGCCCCGGGAGCCAAGCCCTTCAATTCCTCACTCAGGTGGACGATATATAGGACTTCCACTTCAAAATGGGCCCTCCATACTGGCTTCACGAGTCCAGCTAATTTATTATGGTGTTTTATTTTTTTCATTTATTATGTCCAGTCCCCCCCCCCGCCCCCTCCCCGTCAGAGAGAAGGCAGGGGTCCTACAAAGCTGGGGAACAGGATGTCCACAGCGGAGAGGAGGTGGATGACAGAGAGGACATCTCTAGCAGAGGAACTGTCACTGTCGATCTAGCTGGAGCTCAGGTGGATTCCTTCAGCAGCTAACTCTCCCTCTCTCCCTCTCTCCCTCTCCCTCTCCCTCTCTCTCTCTCTCTCTCTCTCTCTCTCTCTCTCTCTCTCTCTCTCACAAATTCCAAATGCTTTATTGGCATGACACCTTTTTTTATTGCCAGCACATTCATTTACATATTGAAAAAAACCCAATGACTTAATAAAATACAAAGGAACAAAACGAAGCCGACACACACACATACACACACACATACACACACACACAAGTGCACACGCATGGACGCACATGCACACAGACCACACAGACATGTGGGGTCTCTCTCTGTCTCTCTGTCTGTCGCTCTCTGTTGCTCCTTCTCTCTGTCTCTCTCTGTTGCTCCTTCTCTCTGTCTGTCTGTGTCTCTGTCTCTCTCTCTGTCTCTCTCTGTCTGTCTGTGTCTCTGTCTCTCTCTGTTGCTCCTTCTCTCTGTCTGTCTGTGTCTCTGTCTGTGTCTCTGTCTCTCTCTGTTGCTCCTTCTCTCTGTCTG
The DNA here is from genome assembly GCA_002895965.2 of Coryphaenoides rupestris. Classification (NCBI taxonomy): domain Eukaryota; kingdom Metazoa; phylum Chordata; class Actinopteri; order Gadiformes; family Macrouridae; genus Coryphaenoides; species Coryphaenoides rupestris. The sequence goes on from PIJE02000345.1 coordinate 303,721, forward strand.
TCTGTGTCTCTGTCTGTGTCTCTGTCTCTCTCTGTTGCTCCTTCTCTCTGTCTGTCTGTGTCTCTGTCTGTGTCTCTGTCTCTCTCTGTTGCTCCTTCTCTCTGTCTGTCTGTGTCTCTGTCTCTCTCTGTTGCTCTTCTCTCTGTCTCTGTCTCTCTCTCTCTCACTGACTCTCACTCTCTTCCTCTCTCCCTCTATCTCAGCTCATCACGTTAGCCTGGACATTGACTGGCTGTGACAGAGAGTGGCTGGCTGCTGACTGCACACACAGAGGGACCAGGCCTCCCAGCCGCTGTGTAGTGCAGAGATGAAGTGGAGAGAGAGAGAGAGAGAGCGAGAGCGAGAGACGAGAGGAGAGAGAGAGAGAGAGAGAGGGAGAGGAGAGTTAGCTGCTGAAGGAATCCACCTGAGCTCCAGCTAGATCGACAGTGACAGTTCCTCTGCTAGAGATGTCCTCTCTGTCATCCACCTCCTCTCCGCTGTGGACATCCTGTTCCCCAGCTTTGTAGGACCCCTGCCTTCTCTCTGACGGAGTACCGTTTACTTAGGCCCACGCCATTTGTAGGACCCTCGTCGCCTTACGTCTCTCCATGCGTGGTCAGCCTCACGATCAGACTCTGTTTCTATCTTTGTGTGTGTGTGTGTGCGTATGTGTGTGTGTGTGTGTGTGTGTGTGTGTGTGTGTGTGTGCCCGCAGACGTGCGTGTGTTTCATTGTACAAGAGAGCTTTTGCAGCATGTCGGTATGCATTAAGAGAGAGAGAGACAAAGAGATCCCCTCATATGATCTTTGTTTGACTGATTACAGATACTGATTGTCTTTAATGTGCCCTCCCCCAAGCATGCACGCACACACACACACACACACACACACACACACACAGAAACGAGCAATCCCATGTAAATGTCGGGGCTGGTAGCTACAACGCTGACAGTGTAAGGGTCATAGGTCACGAGTCAAAGGTCAGGGCTGGGTCAGCAACTGTAGACTGCACAAGGGAGACAGTTTGTGTGTGTGTTTGTGTGTCAGTATTGTGTAACCTGCGAGACATATTTAACAAAACATATCAGTGGTTGTTGGTGTGCATGTGTGTGTGCATGCATGTGTGTGCATGTATGTGTGTGCATGTGCGTGCATGTGTCTGTATGTGTGTGTGCGTGCATTTTTGTTTGCCTGTGTATGTGTATGCGCGTTTGTGCAGATGTGCCTGCGTGCGTGCATGTTTGTGTACGTGTGTGTGTGTATGTGCGTGTGCATATCTGTGTGTGCGCGTATGTGTGTGTGTGTGTGTGCGCGCCACTGGGCTATGAATGGAAAAATGGACCCAGAGGTGTCAATCAGTCTGACAGACGGGTCGACCCCTCCCCCCCTGCCCCGGCCTCCAAGCCCTCCACCCCCCCACCCCCCTGACACCCGCACTTTCACTCTCCCCTCCTGGCCTATACTCCATTTCCTGTGACCTGTCTTCCTGGAGGTCTCTGCGGTGTCTACTCCAATGACTTTGCGCCGTGTGCCATAAGTAAACCAGCCACGTCCCCTAGACTGACTCCGTTCCCCTGACCAACATCCCTGGTCGTACCGTGGTGGGCGTCTGGACGCAGCCCAAAATACTGTTGTGTGTAAAGCTGCATACAGTGGCCGTGTTTAAATATACCTCCTTCTCGTATCTCAAAAACGTCGATGGCTGGTTGATGGCATTGATGGCTAATGCCGCCTATTCGGCATTTATTGAAATCAATAAATACGAGCAATCGAGGCACATATTGAACAATGGAGTCAGCCATGAAGAGCAGAGAGATGGAATGAGCGCTGCATCCAGAGTGTGAAATACGGGGGGGAGTCTTGGGGGGGTCCCAGACTCCTTGATTGACACTTGAGACTCCCTGAAAGTCTCAACAGCAACATGTCTCTGGAACAATCTTAAAACAATAATTGCACTGATACAATATAAATGTCGTCATTGTGTTTCCTCTTATATTGCCATCGAATACCCAGTTGGAAAAGGTCCCCAATCCAAATGTGGTGTATTTTACAATACCGAACGTAAAAGTGTTGGAGAAGATCAGCCCTCTCTCTGACGGCGGCCTTCATCTCGACCGCCTGATTGCATTCATTACATTGTAGATGTAAGTGCATTACATCAGCCTACTGCTAAGTATCGACTTGACCTCAATTGTTTCTTTTTTTTAAAGGATTTTTATCTGACTCCTTTATTCACTCCTGGTTAATGTTTTTAACATTAACCAGGAGTTTTTATTGTTTCTTTTTTTAATTAACCAACAGTGGGTCTGTGTGTGTGTGTGTGTGTGTGTGTGTGTGTGTGTGTATTATGGGAGCATTGTACTATACATATGAAGGAAATATAACTAATATCTTGACATATATGCTATATAACAGAATTTAAGTGTGGAAAAACACTAAGAGTCACCTGCGGAGACAATGATAATAATAATAATAATAATAATAATAATGATCCATCCTATCCCTGTGTGTAAGTGTATGCTCAGGCAATCTAGCTTTACTCGGGCTACAGGCCCATCTGGGAGATGAAGCTCAGAGTCGAAGCTCAGAGTCTGTTGCACAGCAGCAGGACTGGCGCCTGCTCTGCTCCTGTGACACGGGTCTTAAGACAGAATCAGGATGACAACATGATGATAACAAAGTCGGGAAGAAGAGTTGGCAATAACAAAGTCAGAAAAAGGACTTGACCATAACAAGGGAATGGTTTCCCAGAAATATGGGTGGCTGAAAGCTATGAGGTCATTTGAGACGAATGCTTGAGACTAATAACACAGCTGTGCCGTGTCCCGGAAAGCAGCCGCTATGCAGACCAGCTCGCCTTGTGTATTACTTGTTTCATATAAAGGTCTTTTAAAATTCATACTTTGACTCCTCATGTCACGGTCTCGACCGTGCCTCCAGGTTCCCTGTGTGTTTGTGGGCGTGGCTCCAGACTCCGGCACCGCCCCAGCGTCATCAGCTACACCTGCTCTGCGCTCACACCTGCCATCTATCTACAATCAACTACAGCAGGGGTGCCCAATACGTCGATTGCGATCGACCAGTCGATCGCAAAGGAAGTCCGGGTAGATCGCATGCCATTAAATGTTTTGGATGTTATCATTCATCGGAGGAATGATAACAGAATTTAGTGGGGACGCTGACATGTCCCCACCAATATCCAGCGATATCCTCCCCCGCCCACCCTCCCGGATCAGAACCGCGAAGTAACGGAGCCCCCCCCCATCTGAACCGCGAATTAACGGAGCCCCGTTAAGTGTGGGCACCCCTGAACTAAAGGATAAAACCCCCGGCTTTCCACCCACTCGTTCCAGCATATTCTAGCGCTCTGTTTTCCCCTCATGGTTCTAACCTTGTATCTCCTCTACCCCAGGATCTCGACCCGTCTCCGGCCATACCGCTCCTCTCCCTGCCTGCTTGCCTGCCTGTCCCTCATCTGCCTGCCACGCTCACCACCAGTCTCTCTGGCTTCACCCCGCTCCCGTCTCCTGCTCATGATTTTATTTCCGAATTTAAGGATGTGTTTGATCACCCCGACCACTGGGGGGACGCATCCAAGCGCCTGGCGTAGCCAAGTTTTCGGTGGAGTTTAAGACGTTGGCTGCTGACGCTGGGTGGGACGACGCAGCATTACGAGGCACCTTCCTAAACTGCCTCAACGAACCTTTACAGGACGAAATAGCAGTCCGAGAGGAACCCACCGATTTCAAGACGCTGGTCTCTCTAGCAATTAGGCTAGACAACCGTCTGCAGGGGCGCTGCAGGCAAAGGGCGATTCCCCCACCATCACCTACCACCTCTCACGCCGCTCATCTGTTCCGCTCCAGGTCAGGAGTCCTCCCTTCCACCACCATCCTGGCTCCGCCTTCCACGTCTCTCCCGGACGGAGAGCCCATGCAGCTGGGGAGCGCCCGCCTGTCACCTGCGGAACGGCAGCGCAGAATACGGTCGGGGGCGTGCCTCTACTGCGGGGAACCCGGTCACCTTTTGGCCACCTGCTCTGTTCGACCAAAAGGCGGGGCTCACCAGTAGCTGTGGGGGTGCTGGTGAGCCAAACGTCCAAGGTTACATTTCCCCGCATGCAGTTTAGAGCCACCCTGTGCTGGGACCAGGAAACTCTGCCCCTGGTGGCTCTAGTGGACTCTGGTGCTGACGAAAATTGTCATTGATTCCGACCTCGCTTCCCAATCCGGCCTCGCCACGGAACCTATTGCCACTCCCCTGGATGCCAATGCGCTGGATGGTAGACTTCTGGCCCGGGTCACCCACCAGACAAAACCCCTGCTCCTCATCCTCTCTGGCAACCACCGGGAGCTGATCCGGTTCCATATAATATCCTCACCCAATGCTCCGATCGTCCTCGGTCATCCATGGCTGAGGCGGCACAACCCCCACCTGGATTGGGCTTCTGGCAAGGTAATTAGCTGGAGTCCATTCTGTTTATCCACATGCCTGCAGTCTGCTCTTCCCCCAACAGAAGGCATGGCGACGCCATCGGTGCCCGAGCTCCCGGACCTGTCCTCCATCCCATCGGTCTACCATGACCTGGGGGAGGTCTTCAGCAAGCAGAAAGCCCTCTCTCTGCCTCCGCATCGCCCCTATTATTGTGCCATAGACCTCCTCCCGGGAGCCACCCTACCATCCAGCCGCCTGTACAATCTATCATGTCTGGAGAGAGAGACCATGGAGGGGTACATCAAAGACTCCTTGGCTGCTGGCATCATCTGCTCCTCCTCATCCCCGGTAGGTGCGGGATTTTTCTTCGTCACCAAGAAGGACGACTCCCTGCGGCCATGCATTGACTTTCAGGGCCTAAACAATATAACAGTCAAGAACACATACCCCTTGCCCCTGATCAACTCCGCGTTTGATCCTCTCCTGAACGCCACAGTTTTCTCCAAACTGGACCTCAGGAACGCCTATCACCTGGTGAGGATTCGAGATGGGGACGAGTGGAAGATGGCGTTTAACACTCCTCTGGGGCATTTTGAGTATTTGGTCATGCCCTTCGGACTCACCAACGCCCCAGCCGTCTTCCAGGCCCTCGTTAAGGACGTGCTTCGGGACTTCCTCAACCGCTTCGTCTATGATGCGTCACTTGTGTCTGTATGTGTGTGTGCGTGCATTTTTGTTTGCCTGTGTATGTGTATGCGCGTTTGTGCAGATGTGCCTGCGTGCGTGCATGTTTGTGTACGTGTGTGTGTGTATGTGCGTGTGCATATCTGTGTGTGCGCGTATGTGTGTGTGTGTGTGTGTGTGTGTGTGTGTGTGTGTGCGCGCCACTGGGCTATGAATGGAAAAATGGACCCAGAGGTGTCAATCAGTCTGACAGACGGGTCGACCCCTCCCCCCCTGCCCCGGCCTCCAAGCCCTCCACCCCCCCACCCCCCTGACACCCGCACTTTCACTCTCCCCTCCTGGCCTATACTCCATTTCCTGTGACCTGTCTTCCTGGAGGTCTCTGCGGTGCCTCCTCCAATGACTTTGCGCCGTGTGCCATAAGTAAACCAGCCACGTCCCCTAGACTGACTCCGTTCCCCTGACCAACATCCCTGGTCGTACCGTGGTGGGCGTCTGGACGCAGCCCAAAATACTGTTGTGTGTAAAGCTGCATACAGTGGCCGTGTTTAAATATACCTCCTTCTCGTATCTCAAAAACGTCGATGGCTGGTTGATGGCATTGATGGCTAATGCCGCCTATTCGGCATTTATTGAAATCAATAAATACGAGCAATCGAGGCACATATTGAACAATGGAGTCAGCCATGAAGAGCAGAGAGATGGAATGAGCGCTGCATCCAGAGTGTGAAATACGGGGGGGAGTCTTGGGGGGGTCCCAGACTCCTTGATTGACACTTGAGACTCCCTGAAAGTCTCAACAGCAACATGTCTCTGGAACAATCTTAAAACAATAATTGCACTGATACAATATAAATGTCGTCATTGTGTTTCCTCTTATATTGCCATCGAATACCCAGTTGGAAAAGGTCCCCAATCCAAATGTGGTGTATTTTACAATACCGAACGTAAAAGTGTTGGAGAAGATCAGCCCTCTCTCTGACGGCGGCCTTCATCTCGACCGCCTGATTGCATTCATTACATTGTAGATGTAAGTGCATTACATCAGCCTACTGCTAAGTATCGACTTGACCTCAATTGTTTCTTTTTTTTAAAGGATTTTTATCTGACTCCTTTATTCACTCCTGGTTAATGTTTTTAACATTAACCAGGAGTTTTTATTGTTTCTTTTTTAATTAACCAACAGTGGGTCTGTGTGTGTGTGTGTGTGTGTGTGTGTGTGTGTGTATTATGGGAGCATGTACTATACATATGAAGGAAATATAACTAATATCTTGACATATATGCTATATAACAGAATTTAAGTGTGGAAAAACACTAAGAGTCACCTGCGGAGACAATGATAATAATAATAATAATAATAATAATAATGATCCATCCTATCCCTGTGTGTAAGTGTATGCTCAGGCAATCTAGCTTTACTCGGGCTACAGGCCCATCTGGGAGATGAAGCTCAGAGTCGAAGCTCAGAGTCTGTTGCACAGCAGCAGGACTGGCGCCTGCTCTGCTCCTGTGACACGGGTCTTAAGACAGAATCAGGGACAACATGATGATAACAAAGTCGGGAAGAAGAGTTGGCAATAACAAAGTCAGAAAAAGGACTTGACCATAACAAGGGAATGGTTTCCCAGAAATATGGGTGGCTGAAAGCTATGAGGTCATTTGAGACGAATGCTTGAGACTAATAACATCAGGATTCAACAAGATATAAAACAGCTGTGCCGTGTCCCGGAAAGCAGCCGCTATGCAGACCAGCTCGCCTTGTGTATTACTTGTTTCATATAAAGGTCTTTTAAAATTCATACTTTGACTCCTCATGTCACGGTCTCGAACGTGCCTCCAGGTTCCCTGTGTGTTTGTGGGCGTGGCTCCAGACTCCGGCACCGCCCCAGCGTCATCAGCTACACCTGCTCTGCGCTCACACCTGCCATCTATCTACAATCAACTACAGCAGGGGTGCCCAATACGTCGATTGCGATCGACCAGTCGATCGCAAAGGAAGTCCGGGTAGATCGCATGCCATTAAATGTTTTGGATGTTATCATTCATCGGAGGAATGATAACAGAATTTAGTGGGACGCTGACATGTCCCCACCAATATTCCAGCGATATCCTCCCCCGCCCACCCTCCCGGATCAGAACCGCGAAGTAACGGAGCCCCCCCCCCATTCTGAACCGCGAATTAACGGAGCCCCGTTAAGTGTGGGCACCCCTGAACTAAAGGATAAAACCCCCGACTTTCCACCCACTCGTTCCAGCATATTCTAGTGCTCTGTTTTCCCCTCATGGTTCTAACCTTGTATCTCCTCTACCCCAGGATCTTCGACCCGTCTCCGGCCATTACCGCTCCTCTCCCTGCCTGCTTGCCTGCCTGTCCCTCATTCTGCCTGCCACGCTCACCACCAGTCTCTCTGGCTTCACCCCGCTCCCGTCTCCTGCTCATGATTTTATTTCCGAATTTAAGGATGTGTTTGATCACCCCGACCACTGGGGGGACGCATCCAAGCGCCTGGCGTAGCCAAGTTTTCGGTGGAGTTTAAGACGTTGGCTGCTGACGCTGGGTGGGACAACGCAGCATTACGAGGCACCTTCCTAAACTGCCTCAACGAACCTTTACAGGACGAAATAGCAGTCCAAGAGGAACCCACCGATTTCAAGACGCTGGTCTCTCTAGCAATTAGGCTAGACAACCGTCTGCAGGGGTGCTGCAGGCAAAGGGCGATTCCCCCACCATCACCTACCACCTCTCACACCGCTCATTTGTTACACTCCAGGTCAGGAGTCCTCCCTTCAACCACCATCCTGGCTCTGCCCTCCACGTCTCTCCCGGACGGAGAGCCCATGCAGCTGGGGAGCGCCCGCCTGTCACTTGCGGAACGGCAGCGCAGAATACGGTCGGGGGCGTGCCTCTACTGCGGGGAACCCGTCACCTTTTGGCCACCTGCTCTGTTCGACCAAAAGGCGGGGCTCACCAGAAGCTGTGGGGGTGCTGGTGAGCCAAATGTCCAAGGTTACATTTCCCCACATGCAGTTTAGAGCTACCCTGTGCTGGGACCAGGAAAACTCTGCCCCTGGTGGCTCTAAGTGGACTCTGGTGCTGACGAAAATTGTATTGATTCCGACCTCGCTTCCCAATCCGGCCTCGCCACGGAACCTATTGCCACTCCCCTGGATGCCAATGCGCTGGATGGTAGACTTCTGGCCCGGGTCACCCACCAGACAAAACCCCTGCTCCTCATCCTCTCTGGCAACCACCGGGAGCTGATGCGGTTCCATATAATATCCTCACCCAATGCTCCGATCGTCCTCGGACATCCATGGCTGAGGCGGCACAACCCCCACCTCGATTGGGCTTCTGGCAAGGTAATTAGCTGGAGTCCATTCTGTTTATCCACATGTCTGCAGTCTGCTCTTCCCCCAACAGAAGGCGTGGCGGCGCCATCGGTGCCCGAGCTCCTGGACCTGTCCTCCATCCCATCGGTCTACCATGACCTGGGGGAGGTCTTCAGCAAGCAGAAAGCCCTCTCTCTGCCTCCGCATCGCCCCTATTATTGTGCCATAGACCTCCTCCCGGGAGCCACCCTACCATCCAGCCGCCTGTACAATCTATCATGTCTGGAGAGAGAGACCATGGAGGGGTACATCAAAGACTCCTTGGCTGCTGGCATCATCTGCTCCTCCTCATCCCCGGTAGGTGCGGGATTTTTCTTCGTCACCAAGAAGGACGACTCCCTGCGGCCATGCATTGACTTTCAGGGCCTAAACAATATAACAGTCAAGAACACATACCCCTTGCCCCTGATCAACTCCGCGTTTGATCCTCTCCTGAACGCCACAGTTTTCTCCAAACTGGACCTCAGGAACGCCTATCACCTGGTGAGGATTCGAGATGGGGACGAGTGGAAGATGGCGTTTAACACTCCTCTGGGGCATTTTGAGTATTTGGTCATGCCCTTCGGACTCACCAACGCCCCAGCCGTCTTCCAGGCCCTCGTTAAGGACGTGCTTCAGGACTTCCTCAACCGGTCCGTCTATGTCTATCTGGATGACATATTCATCTTCTCCCGCAACATCGAGGAGCATGTCCAACACGTCCGCCAGGTACGTCTGCTGGAGAACAGACTGGTGCGAGCGGATCCAGGCAAGATCCAGGCGGTGGTGGAGTGGCCTACGCCCACGTCCCTAAAACAGTTGCAGCGCTTCCTGGGCTTCGCCAATTTTTACCGCCGCTTCATTCGGGACTACAGCCGCATAGCCGCCCCCCTGACTAAACTCACTTCTCCCGTCGTGCCCTTCTCCTGGACTCCCGAGGCAGGTCAGGTCTTCGCCGAGTTGAAGGAGTGCTTCACCTCCGCACCCATCCTGGTTCACCCCGACCCTTCTCGTCAGTTTATTATGGAGGTGGATGCCTCAGACACGGGGGTCGGGGCTGTTCTCTCCCAACACTCTGGCTCTGACCAGAAGCTCCACCCCTGTGACTTCCTGTCCCGTCGGCTGTCGCCTGCGGAGCGCAACTACGACGTGGGAAACCGTGAGTTGCTGGCGGTAAAGCTAGCCCTGGACGAGTGGAGGCACTGGCTGGAGGGGGCCGAACATCCTTTTGTGGTTTGGACGGACCACAAAAACCTTGCATACATCCAGTCAGCCAAGCGCCTCAACTCGCGTCAGGCTTGTTGGGCACTATTCTTTGGGCGCTTTCAGTTCACCCTAACCTACCGTCCGGGATCCTGCAACGTGAAGCCTGATGCCTGTCACCTGGGAGATCGAGGCGCTGGTGAGGCAGGCCCAGCAAACCCAACCCGACCCAGGTAACGGCCCCCCTAACCGTCTGTTTGTTCCCGACTCTGTCCGCTCCCAGGTCCTCCAGTGGGGTCACACATCTAGAATTGCATGCCATCCAGGGGTGGGTCGCACTCTGTCACTCCTCCAGAGACAATTTTGGTGGCCAGCAATGGAGGCCGACACCTGGGCCTTCGTCGCTGCCTGCACCGTGTGTGCTTGTGGCAAGGCTTCCCATCGGCCACCAGCTGGTCTGCTTCATCCCCTGCCGGTTCCCAGTCACCCTTGGTGCCACATCGCACTCGACTTCATCACCGGGTTGCCCCCGTCCCAAGGTAACTCCACCATCCTCACCATCGTTTTTCCAAGGCGGTACACTTTGTTGCCCTCCCCAAACTTCCCACAGCCCATGAGAAGGCCGAGCTGCTGACCATCCATGTCCTTCGCCTCCATGGGATTCCCTCGGACATCGTTTCAGATCGGGGGCCGCAGTTCATCTCCCAGGTATGGAGGGCTTTCTGTCAAGCACTGGGAGCCGCAGTGAGTCTGTCCTCGGGTTTCCATCCCCAGACTAACGGCCAGACAGAACAGGCTAATCAACCCCACCTCCTGGAGCTCCCAGCTACCGTGAGTGGAATATGCCCACAACTCCCTGACCAGTACAGCCACGGGGAGATCTCCATTCGAGGCGTCCTTGGGCTATCAACCTCCCCTGTTCCCGGCCCAGGAGGAGGAGATTGCGGTGCCATCAGTCCAGGCTCACCTTCACCGGTGTCGTCGGATCTGGAGGGAGACACGCTCCGCTCTCCTCCGCACCGCTGACCGCAACCGACGCCTGGCTGATCGCCAACCAGATCCCGGGCACCTGATTACAGACCAGGTCAGAAAGGTGTGGCTCTCCTCGAGGGATATTCCCCTCAAAGCCACTTGCAAGAAACTGTCCCCCGTTTCATTGGTCCTTATGAAATCATTAACATCATCAACCCTTCTGTTGTCAAACTAAGGTTACCCAGGTCCATGAAAATTCATCCCACCTTCCACGTATCCCAAATCAAACCCGTGTCTGTCAGCCCTTTGTGCCCTCCAACCATTCCCCCTCCACCCCCCTGGATCATCGACGACCACCCAGCCTACACCGTCCGGCGGCTGCTGGATGTGCGCCGCCGAGGCCGTGGCCACCAACATCTGGTCGATTGGGAGGGATACGGTCCGGAGGGGTCTCATTCTGGACCCATCCCTCATCCGAGATTTCCAAATCAGGCCCATCCTGACAAGCCGGGTGGGTCGCCTGGAGGCTCCCGTTGAGGGAGGGGTACTGTCACGGTCTCGACCGTGCCTCCGGGTTTCCCTGTGTGTTGGTGGGTGTGGCTCCAGACTCCGGCACCGCCCCAGCGTCATCAGCTACACCTGCCTCTGCGCTACACTACAGGATAAAAACCCCGGCTTTCCACCCACTCATCGCCAGATCGTTAATTCAGCCAGTGTGGTTAGCAAGACGTTCCAGCATATTCTAGCGCTCTGTTTTCCCCTCATGGTTCTAACCTTGTATCTCCTCTACCCCAGGATCTCGACCCGTCTCCGGCCATACCGCTCCTCTCCCTGCCTGCCTGCCTGCCTGTCCCTCATCTGCCTGCCCCGCTCACCACCAGTCCCTCTGGCTTCACCCCGCTCCCGTCTCCTGCTCATCCCCCTGGCTCCGCTCCAGTCCGTCCCCGGATTTCCCTTCTAATAAATATTCTTTGTTACTGTACTCCGAGTCTGGGTTTTGCATTTGGGTCCACCAGTGACATTCGTGACACCTCATTCCTCCTTTCTTTTTGGGATAAAACTTAAGGTGTATTATCCACAACAATGTGTGCGCGCATGTGTGTGTGTACGTGCGTGTGTGCAGGTGTGCGTGTCTATGCATGTCTATGTGTATATGCTCTTTGGTACTAAAGACAAACGTCAGCCAGACTTTGAAGAAAAGTGTGTGTGTGTGTGTCTCTGTGCGTGTGTGTGTGTGTGTGAGTGCCCCTGGAGGCCCATTACAGTGTGTAAAGCGTCTATTAGCGGGTTAATTGCACTCACCATGACCCTTCAGCCACAGCTCTTGTGTCTCTGAGTACAGGAGATCAGCACAGAGTGTGTGTGTGCGTGTGAATGTGTGTGTGTGTGTGTGTGTGTGTGTGTGTGTGTGTGTGTGTGTGTGGGTGTATATTAGTGGCTGGCCATTCAATCCCGGGAACAGAGCGTTCCTGTATTTGTACTGGAGTGTGTATGTGTGTAGTAACGGGAACAGCATTGAGAGATATAGAGATAACGAGAGAGACTTTGATTTGAAGTCATTTTGTAATCGCCCTCATAACGTTCTAGATTGAGTTGCGTATATATTTTGCGTTATCCCCAAACCCCAGGAACTACAAAACCCATCTCAACACCCCGAATCTCCATTTCTCTTGATCCCCTCCCTGCGCCTTTAATCCTCTCCACCTCTCCTCTTCTTACCCAAAACCTCTCTCCCCCTCCCCTCCGCTCTCTCCCTTCCCCCCACCCCACCCACAGCCCCCCACGTCTCCTCAAACACCTGACGGAGACGAGATCTAAATCTCCCAAAGTCTTCTAAGGTTCACGCCGCAAACGTGTGAAAGCCGGGGAACTATAAGAGAGAGAGAGAGAGAGAGGAGAGAGAGCTTGAGAGGAGGAAGATGAGAGAGAGAGAGAGAGAGAGAGAGAAAGGAAGAGGGACAGAAGAGTTAGACAGAAGTTGTTGGTCGAGTGGATGGTATTGGGTTATTCAGAGACACAGGGCGACAGGCAAAGAACAGGTAGGTCCAGGAGGAGAGGGTGTGGGGGGGTGACCCAGGCAGAGAAGCCACTCCCCCCCCCCCCCCCCCGTCCCAAAATAAATACAAATACATTTTTTTTTTATTACAAAAATGACAAATAAATAACAAATAAAACTGTAACGGTCTGGCTGGGAGGGGTTGGATTGGTAGGAATGGTGGCAGGGCAGTGTGGTTTCAGCGAGTGAAGGGAGATAAAGGCCAGAGACCTGTCTGCATCACTGCTTCACACCACACACGCGGCGGCAACGCCACACACACACACGAGCACACGACACCACGACACACACAGCCACACACACCAACACACCGACACACACACACACACACCACACCACACACCACCACGCACCACCACCACCACACACAACAGCACACACAACACACACACACTGACACAGTAGCGGCAGGATAAGTGTGTGAGTGTGGTGATTAAGAGTTCCCTCTGGGGGCCGGCGGACATCCATCCTCCTGACCAGGCAGGAGTGTGCTGCACTGGGCTGAGCTGCCCCAGACGACAGCCCCCCCCCCGCCGGCGACTTATGGACGGGCTACTACTCAGCCCCTGACACTCCTCAAAGCTAAACACTGTCTATGTGTGTGCGTGTGTGTGTGTGTGTGTGTAATTCAGTACCTGCTCGTATTTGAAATGTGCTTGTGCGTCTGTGTGCATTGTGTGTGTGGTTGTGTGTGTGTGTGTGTGTGTGTATCTGCATGGGAAATTAGAAGAAGAAGAAGAAGAACTTTATTAATCCACACTTTTCAAATTCAGTCCTATTTGAAATGTGCATGTGTTTGTGTGTGTGTGTGTGTGTGTGTGTGTGTGTGTGTGCACATGAAGGTGACAGCGCTTCTTCCTGTAAGTGACAGAATCTATATGTGTGTGTGTGCGTGCGTCAGCGTGCGCGTGTCCCGTGTCGGCTCACAGGTGTCTATGTGATGCGTGCTGTGCTATATTGGTCCGTGCAATGTCTCACGCCCATAGGTGCTCGGTGTGTCAGTGTCCCAAATTCCCATGTGCATCTTAAACTTCTGCCATAATGTCTTCTGCTTCTGTGTGCCTGTGTGTGCCTGTGTGTGCCTGTGTGGCTGTGTGTGCCTGTGTGGCTGTGTGTGTGTGTGTGTGTCTGTGTGTACTTGTGTGTGTGTGTGTCTGCGTGTGCTCGTGTGTGTGCATGCAGGACAGGGTTGTCCGTGCGCTTGTGTGTGTGTGTGCGTGCAGGACAGGGTTGTCCGTGCGCTCGTGTGTGTGTGTGTGCAGGACAGGGTTGTCCGTGCGCTCGTGTGTGTGTGCGTGCAGGACAGGGTTGTCCGTGCGCTCGTGTGTGTGTGTGTGCGTGCAGGACAGGGTTGTCCGTGCCTGGTAGTTTATGGCGTCGGAGGTGTGATTACATGGGTGCGGCTAGGAGGGGGGCTGGGGGGGCCTCTATCTGTCTTGTGCAGGGTTAGAGGAGCAGACACCTGGTGAATGGAGATGGCCCAGCCAGACACGGCTGGCCTGACTCCCAGAATCCACCACCACCCACCACCATCATCCACACACACACGCGCGTGTGTTATGGATGGCCACAAGAACCTTCCCTCACACTGTCGCCGCTGCAGTGCAAATGCTATATCACCTGCTTCCTGTCTACTGGCCTGCTGGGGTTTCATCTCCTCATTCTGTTTCTCTTCTTCAAATTTTTTTTTCATAAGTGTCAAAACACAAACTTCATTTTTTTGTTTCCAGAAGTTCAGATCTGCTTTCTTTCTGCTAATTAAATCCTGCACATTTCTGGGTCCGATTTTAATCATATTATATTTATCCTATTTTACCATTCCAACAACCAGACATAATAACAACAACCGTATCTCATTTATTTATGTTTACTTGTTTTCTTGTGTTATCGACAGTATCTTCTCACCTCATCTTGTGGGAAGTGTGTAATGTAATGTCATGTAATACGCCGTAATCCAATCTAATCTGACGACGCTCGATGCTCCGAGCGTCTCGCTGCTTTATCTCACATTGTCATGTTCTCATCCTTCATCTAATCCCATCTCGCCAAATGTACCGTCAGGTCACTTAACACGGCGCGCTCAAGCCTAATCCATCCAACCACAGGGCAACGCTCCGAGCCCGGTCTTGCCAGTGCGCTCCCAAGCCTTGCGTTGCCAGTGACGACAGTCAGGCGCTTGATGTCACAATACGTCCCCCCGTGTCTGGGAGGATTTATGTAATCCACAGAGGGCCAAACGGGAGCCTCTGTCTCTGTGTGACTGTACTGATGGGAAGTCCTCCGGGGGGTGGGGGGTGGGGGTGGGGGTGGGGTTGTGTCAGGGCATGTGTGTGTGTGCATGTGTGCGTGTGTGTGTGTGGGGGAGGCTGTTAGCAGAGAGTGGTGTGGGGAGAGGAAATGCAGTTTGGGGTCGTGAGCGACATTGCAAAAGTTGGCTGAATGAGACGAAGACGATGATGAAATACAGGGAGGACGAAGAAGAGGAAGAGACAGAGAGAGAGACAGAGAGACAGAGAGAGAGACAGAGAGAGAGAGAGGGAGGGAGAGAGACAGAGAGAGAGAGACAGAGAGAGCGACAGAGAGACAGAGAGAGAAAGGGTGTAATCTATAAATAGGCTGGCATGTACGACAGGTAATCCCAGATGATTGGGGTAGCGAGGAGAGCAGGTTGGGGGTGGAGCGGGGAGGGGGTTGAAAGGAGTACGACTAGGCAGAGAGAGGAATGAAGACAGCAGAGAGAGAGAGAGAGAGAGAGAGAGAGAGAGAGAGAGAGAGAGAGAGAGAGAGAGAGAGAGAGATGGACAGTGATATATAGTTCTGCAGCAGTTGCTGTCCTGCAAAGTGTACCGAGCACACATACTGTAGTGCAGTGTGCTCCCCAGGTGCATGCTGGGTAAAGGGAATGAGGCGCGCGGAGAGTGGCGTAGGGCTACGACTGTAGACTGCTGTGGTT
>PIJE02000345.1:326876-366876 GCA_002895965.2 Coryphaenoides rupestris
TACCGCTACGCAGCTAGCTGAGGGAGACAACCCGTTATATACCGCTATGCAGCTAGCAAAGGGAGACAACCTGTTATATACCGCTACGCAGCTAGCTGAGGGAGACAACCTGTTATATACCGCTATGCAGCTAGCTAAGGGAGACAACCTGTTATATACCGCTATGCAGCTAGCTGAGGGAGACAACCTGTTATATACCGCTACGCAGCTAGCTAACGGAGACAACCTGTTATATACGCTACGTAACGTAACTAGCTAAGGGAGACGACCCGTTATATACCGCTATGCAGCTAGCTGAGGGAGACAACCCGTTATATACCGCTATGCAGCTAGCTGAGGGAGACAACCCGTTATATACCGCTATGCAGCTAGCTAAGGGAGACAACCTGTTATATACCGCTATGCAGCTAGCTGAGGGAGACAACCCGTTATATACGCTATGCAGCAGTTGAGGGGAACCGTTTATATGTACGGCTTGCAGCTAGCTGAGGGGAGACCAACCCGTATATATACCGCTATTGCAGCTAGTGAGGGAGACAACCCGTTATATACCGCATGCAGCTAACTGAGGGAGAAACCCGTTATATTACCGCTATGCCAGCTAGCTGAGGGAGACAAACCCGGTATTATACCGCTATGCAGCTAGCTGAGGGAGACAACCCGGTTATATACCGCTATGAGCTAGCTGAGAAGACAACCCGTTATTGACCGCTATGCAGCTAGCTGAGGGAGACAACCCGTTATATACCGCTATGCAGCTAGCTGAGGGAGACAACCCGTTATATACCGCTATGCAGCTAGCTGAGGGAGACAACCCGTTATATACCGCTACGCAGCTAGCTGAGGGAGACAACCCGTTATATACCGCTATGCAGCTAGCTGAGGGAGACAACCTGTTATATACCGCTATGCAGCTAGCTGAGGGAGACAACCTGTTATATACCGCTATGCAGCTAGCTAAGGGAGACAACCTGTTATATACCGCTATGCAGCTAGCTGAGGGAGACAACCTGTTATATACCGCTATGCAGCTAGCTAAGGGAGACAACCTGTTATATACCGCTATGCAGCTAGCTGAGGGAGACAACCCGTTATATACCGCTATGCAGCTAGCTGAGGGAGACAACCCGTTATATACCGCTATGCAGCTAGCTGAGGGAGACAACCTGTTATATACCGCTATGCAGCTAGCTAAGGGAGACAACCTGTTATATACCGCTATGCAGCTAGCTAAGGGAGACAACCTGTTATATACCGCTATGCAGCTAGCTGAGGGAGACAACCCGTTATATACCGCTACGCAGGGGAACCGTTACCGCTGAGGGAAGACCAACCCCGTTAATATACCGCTTGCAGCTCAGCTGAGGGGGAACCGTTTTTACCGCTTGAGCGGAGACAAACCCGTTATATACCGCTATGCAGCTAGCTGAGGGAGACAACTCAGGCTGCACTGTATGACGCCAGCAGAAATCTGACCTCACTGGGTTTTTTTTGCTGTTTCTTTTCTTAATGAGCTGTACCGTAGCATACGGCACTTCCAGGCAGCCATCTCCAAAACCTCCACACACCCCGAGAGGAGGAGGAGACATCGAGGAGCGAGATCCTCCTGCCAAGAAACATCCGTTGATGAACTCCAAAACACTGCATACTAATGTTGTAGCATGCTAAAATTCCCTGACCGTTTTTTTACCCCCCCCCCCCCTTTTTTCGCCGGATGTTTGTCAAAGAAGAAATGGGGCTCGGGGAGAAAAAGAAGAAATTCTACACTCTGTTCACTCATGCACAGGTTGCAAGTTTAGACTCGAGCCATAGAAAGCAAATTTGCACCACATTGAAATGCATCTCAATTAAAGAGAAACACATGGAGGTGCCAGGGGAAAGGCTGTGAGAGAAGAGAGAGGAAGATGTGAGAGATGGGGGAGGCGGCGGCGGAGGCAAGGGGGGGGGAGGGTGGGTGGTAGGAGGGTGAGAAACAGAGACTGTTTGAGAGTTTGAGAGAAATTTTGTGGGGGA
This sequence comes from Coryphaenoides rupestris, assembly GCA_002895965.2. Taxonomy (NCBI): domain Eukaryota; kingdom Metazoa; phylum Chordata; class Actinopteri; order Gadiformes; family Macrouridae; genus Coryphaenoides; species Coryphaenoides rupestris. Next base: position 328,890 of record PIJE02000345.1, read on the forward strand.
GGTGGGATGGGTTTGCACCCTGTTTGGTAAGCAAGGAGGTATGGCTTGTTGGGGGGGGTAGAATAGAAGTGAGCAATTGTGGGTGAGAGCGAGTGTGTGTGTCTGTTTGTGTGTGTGTGTTTGTGTGTGTGTGTGTGTGTGTGTGTGTGTGTGTGTGTGTGTGTGTGTGTGTGTGTGTGTGTGTGTGTTGTGTGTGTGTGTGTGTGTGTGTGTGTGTGTGTGTGTGTGTGTGTGTGTGCGTGTGTTATAGAGAAAAAGGAGGAGGGTGAGAATGAGTGTGCGACAGAGAGAAAGAGAGAGAGAGAGAGAGAGAGAGAGAGAGAGAGAGAGGGGAGGAGAGAGAAGAGGGTGGGAAAGTGAGAGAGAGAGAGAGAGAGCGGAGAGGGTGAGAACGCGAGAGGGAGAGGGAACGTGGTGAGAGGCAGAGGGTGGGAAAGTGAGAGCGAGAGAGGGTGGGAACATGAGAGTGAGGGAGATAGAGATGAGAGAGAGAGAGCGCGAGAGAAAGAGAGAGGGAGAGACAACCGGGAGGAAGGAGAGACAGTTACAGAGCGATATAAGCGTGTTTTTCTTCTTTCCTGCTGATAGGAAAACATCTCATTTTGGGATGAATCGAATTTAGAAAGGGTGTTGTTGGGGGGGTGGTGGAGGCAAAGCTAAAATCCAAAACAAACTTCAACCTCGTTATCACACAACCTCTCTGAGGAGTTGCCAGTGTGCTCTGGGACTCGCTAGAACTATCTGTGTGTGTGTGGGCGTGTGTGTGTGTAGGTGTGCGTGTGTAGGTGCGTGGTGTGTCCCTGCTGTCTTGGTCATCACTTGCTTTTCATAGTGTCTCTATATTGGTGCACACATTTGATATTTGAGAGAGCTTGTGTGTGTGGGGGGGGCAGAGAGAGAGAGAAGAGGGGAGAGATAGAGGAGGGGGGAGAGAGAGAGAGAAGAGGGGGGGGGGAGAGAGAGAGAGAGAGAGAGAGAGAGAGAGAGAGATAGAAAAGGTAAGTTAACCTTTTCCAATGTATCTGCTAGCATGCATATGACGATCATGAGCATCAACAGCACATTCCCTGCACTCCCAAGCACTTTAGCATGTGTAGCCCTCATGGTGGGCTTCAGAAGTAGCACATATGAATACAAACAACATCTGAGAGAGCTGGGAGAGAGAGAGAGGGGGATAGAGAGAGAGAGAGAGAGAGAGAGAGAGAGAGAGAGAGAGAGAGAGAGAGAGAGAGAGAGAGAGAGAGAGAGAGAGAGAGAGAGAGAGAGACAGAGAGAGATCTCACAAACTGTCACACCAGGAAGAAATTGGCTTTGGCTGCTTCGCCATCATTTTGTGCAGTCTGTCATGTTCTAGCTGCCACCTACCCGCCATGTGCACATCCTCATAGACACACACACAAATGTGCACACACATGCATGCCCGCTCCCCCGTGCCCCATGTGATGACCAGCTCACCGCTGTACCGTCAACTGTCATCACTACTGCCTGTGGTCCGAACCAACAGAGCCCGCGACAGGGGAGAGGGGAAGAGTGGGCAGTGGGCGGGGGTTTGGGTATAGCTTCACCATTTGAGTGGCAGCTGAAGAGTCTCAGGTGAGGCTGCTTGGATAATGACACCCTGAAAAATATATAAAATCGCCTGACATTTGAAACACTACCCCGGGCCCGCTGCACACACACACCCACGCACACACACGCACGCACGCACGCAACACACATTCACTTTCTGCACATAAAGTTCCTCAGCAAGGATAAGCTGTGTGTAACGGTGATGACGTCATAGATCCACACATCACGACCGCTGCACGCGTCAGAGTGCTGACAGTGCGATGTTCGGAGCACACCTTCCTGGTTCTCCGTCACGCTGTGCAGAACGTAAGCCAGCTTTATTTGTCCCTGAGTCGGGGGGGTCTTGTAGACGCAATCCCCTTAGCCCCCGTCTGTTATCCACAAACCCGCGGCTCTGCTAAAATAGGCAAACATCTGAATTCACAGAGAATTTGTTTTTGGTGACAGTAATGTCAAAGGAGCACATCATTTGCATCAGTGCAGGCCCTGGCAGTGAAATAAATAAATAGATAAACAAATAAATAGATAAACAAACATGAGCCAAGAGAAAAATGCTTACAAGGGTATTCCTTCATGAGTACTTAGAGTTTGCATAATCTCTCACACACGCACACACACACACACACACACGGCACGCACATGCATACACGCACATCTCAAGTAATAATTTATATGGACAAACAAAGCCAAACACTCTCTAGTTTTGAATATTTCTCACTGAATGCTTGAACACACACACACACAGACACACAGACACACACACACACAGACACACACACACACACACATACACACACACACACACTCCGCACACACAAGTCCGGAGATGTGTAGACGTAATGCCTCATACCAAGACACCCAAACCTGGACAATAAAAGACATCATCAGACTATAATAGTCAGACTAGTCAGGCACACTCCGTCTTGTCTTAATGGGCCCTCAATCTGCCAGCGTGACGCGCCGATGAGCCTTTAAGAGGCCCTTTGTTGTCATTACATTAACTATAGGACTCTATTAGTGCAAATGGAGCCACAAAACAAAATAAGAGCTCTGGACGGGGAGCGCGGCTGTGTGGGAAGTGAGATGTGAGCGGATGGTGTGTGGGAGAGTCATACTTTATGATGGAAGAAGTGTGAACTACCATTATAGACAAGCTTAATTGATGAACAAGACGATAAAAAAGTCGCAAATGGCAACATAGATTTTTTTTTGGTTGCCTCCAGCTCGACCGGTAATAGGCTGTGCGATACGATCATACGGCAGCCAATAATAACGCCATAAATTAGTCGACAATTGAGGCAATCCAATAATATAATAGGCCCGTATTGCCATCGTTGTCCGAAAATAAAAAGCAATAAGCGGTGTGATAAAAGTGGCGCTATTACACCTGGCTGGCCTGAGGGATTTCTCCTGAGCAGTTTGGTGTCGTCGGCTCCTCTCACCTCATCACTCTCAACTCCCTCACTAAATGACGTTACTTTTATTTTGTATAATCCCCCCTCGCACATTACGAGTATAATATCAGAACCATTTCAAAGGATGACATTAAGTCGTAATGAAAAAAAACAAAAACAAAAACAAAAGAAAGTCTCGGTCGTTTCCAAAGAGAACAATCAACGCAGGAGGTTCGGCTGTATTACATCCCTATGAGCGTAACTTACAGACCCGCGGTACCCGACTTCAATAATATATCTGACAAGACGCGGGAAGGTGGGCGACCGTGTGGCGGGAAAAAAAAAACAAAAAAAAAACGCGCTCGAGACGCCACGAAGCGAGTTATTGTAAGTATGTCCACTTTCTATTTTAGACCCTATATATATATATTTGTATTTATGTTTTAATATCACGACTCACCGAGATCGACAGACAGACGAGCGGCGTATGGAGAATCCCGGGGAGTTTTTCTTCTTCTCTTTCTTCCGCTCAAGTTGTAGACAGCGTTGATGGAGATAAGGCTCCCGCGGCCACACGGTCCCGCCGAGCGAGCAGAGCGAGCTGGAAAAAAGAGATACGTCAGCTTCTAACATAACATCCGCCACGGACTCGAGACCACCTCCATGAAAGTGCGTGAATATTACACAACAGGGGTTCAGGGGGTCTCTTTAGTACCTCTGCTGTGACTTCCGAGTCCGACGAGGTGACCACTTCAGAGCGGCGGGAAAAGGGGACCGGACAACAAGCCCGCGCGCGCCGCGGTTCTCTCCTCCCGAGCGCGTGTCTAACGGGACTTCAAACTGACGGCGACGAGTCGACGACGACGACGACGCGCGCGCTGAGGTAAGCGCGGGAGGAGAGGTGATGAACACGCGCGATTGTACGCGTGGACTGAGAAGAAGTGTAAAGAGCGTGCGCGCGCATGTGTGTGTGTGTGTGTGTGTGTGTGTGTGTGTGTGCGTGTGTGGATGTGTGCGCCTATGCGTGCCGGTGTAGATGCGTGTGTGTGTGTGTGTGTGTGTGAGAGAGAGAGAGAGAGAGAGAGAAGTGGGAGGGATAGTTTAGCATCGATATGGTTCTTCAAGCAACGCCGGACGCTGAGCCAGTATGAGTGGCTCACAGCCATGGTTCGTCCCAGGTGCAGTAACAACAAGAGGACTTGGATGAAGAGGGTGAAGTATGGGGTACATCTGCAGGCGAGGGACCGACTCAGTGAGAAGATTGGTGGGGGGGGGACTGGGTGCCCGGGGGCATGGGGTGGTGGGGGGGGGTGGGTGGGGGGCATGGGGTGGTGGGCAGGTGGGTGAAGGTGGACAGATGAAGTGGTGACTCAGAGGATTTGTGCACCAGAGGAAATACTGCCATGTTCTGCCATTCTCACAGTATGCATGAGGTTCATTGTGCAGGACAGACAGACAGGAAGAGAGAGAGAGAGAGAGAGGGGGAGGGAGAGAGAGGGAGAGGGAGGGAGAGGGAGAGAGAGAGAGAGAGGGGGGGGGGAGAGATGTCTCCATCACCCTTGACATCCTGTGTCTTCTATACCTGCCTATTCTCTGCCCCTTCCTCCTCTGCGCCAGTCTTCAACGTGTTCCATGTTTTAAGGGATGTCAATAAAACTTGACAGTGTTTTAATTCAGTACACAGAGCTTTACAATGTGGAACAAAACACAATCATGTGTAATAAACATCACATATCATGGCCACATGGTTTTACACATGGAGTTCCAGACCTACACAACTGGAAGTGTGTGTGTGTGTGTGTGTGTGTGTGTGTGTGTGTGTGTGTGTGTGTGTGTGTGTGTGTGTGTGTGTGTGTGTGTGTGTGTGCATGTGTGTGTGTGCATGTGTGTGTGTGTGCATGTGTGTGTCGTTTCCAACGAGAACAATCAACGCAGGAGGTTCGGCTGTATTACATCCCTATGAGCGTAACTTACAGACCCGCGGTACCCGACTTCAATAATATATCTGACAAGACGCGGGAAGGTGGGCGACCGTGTGGCGGGAAAAAAAAACAAAAAAAAAAACGCGCTCGAGACGCCACGAAGCGAGTTATTGTAAGTATGTCCACTTTCTATTTTAGACCCTATATATATATATTTGTATTTATGTTTTAATATCACGACTCACCGAGATCGACAGACAGACGAGCGGCGTATGGAGAATCCCGGGGAGTTTTTCTTCTTCTCTTTCTTCCGCTCAAGTTGTAGACAGCGTTGATGGAGATAAGGCTCCCGCGGCCACACGGTCCCGCCGAGCGAGCAGAGCGAGCTGGAAAAAAGAGATACGTCAGCTTCTAACATAACATCCGCCACGGACTCGAGACCACCTCCATGAAAGTGCGTGAATATTACACAACAGGGGTTCAGGGGGTCTCTTTAGTACCTCTGCTGTGACTTCCGAGTCCGACGAGGTGACCACTTCAGAGCGGCGGGAAAAGGGGACCGGACAACAAGCCCGCGCGCGCCGCGGTTCTCTCCTCCCGAGCGCGTGTCTAACGGGACTTCAAACTGACGGCGACGAGTCGACGACGACGACGACGCGCGCGCTGAGGTAAGCGCGGGAGGAGAGGTGATGAACACGCGCGATTGTACGCGTGGACTGAGAAGAAGTGTAAAGAGCGTGCGCGCGCATGTGTGTGTGTGTGTGTGTGTGCGTGTGTGGATGTGTGCGCCTATGCGTGCCGGTGTAGATGCGTGTGTGTGTGTGTGTGTGTGTGTGAGAGAGAGAGAGAGAGAGAGAAGTGGGAGGGATAGTTTAGCATCGATATGGTTCTTCAAGCAACGCCGGACGCTGAGCCAGTATGAGTGGCTCACAGCCATGGTTCGTCCCAGCAACACAACACACACCCCATCCTACCACGCACAACACACACCCCACCCTACCACACACAACACACACACACACACACACACACACACACACACACACACACACACACACACACACATTTCCAGTTGTGTAGGTCTGGAACTCCATGTGTAAAACCATGTGGCCATGATATGTGATGTTTATTACACATGATTGTGTTTTGTTCCACATTGTAAAGCTCTGTTGTACTGAATTAAAAAACACTGTCAAGTTTATTGACATCCCTTAAAACATGGAACACGTTGGAAGACTGCGCAGAGGAGGAAGGGGCATGAGGAATAGGCAGGTATAAGAAGACACAGGATGTCAAGGTGATGGAGACATCTCTCCCCCCCCCCTCTCTCTCTCCCTCCCTCTCCCTCTCTCTCCCTCCCCCTCTCCTCTCTCTCTCTTCTCTTCCTGTCTGTCTGTCCTGCACAATGAACCTCATGCATACTGTGAGAATGGCCAGAACATGGCAGTATTTCCTCTGGTGCACAAATCCTCTGAGTCACCACTTCATTCTGTCCACCTACCCCCCCACCGCCACCACCCCATGCCCCCTGGGCACCCAGTCCCCCCCCCACCACCCCATGCCCCCGGGCACCCAGTCCCCCCCCCCACCAATCTTCTCACTGAGTCGGTCCCTCGCCTGCAGATGTACCCCATACTTCACCCTCTTCATCCAAGTCCTCTCGGCCTCTTCCTCCTCCTCTTGTCCTTTCTCTAGCTCTCTCTCTCTCTCTAACTCTCTCTCTCTCTCTTTGTCGCTGTCTCTTTCTCTCTCTCTCTCTCTCTCTCTCTCTCTCTCTCTCTCTCTCTCTCTTCTCACTCTCTCTCTCTTTCTCACTCTCTCTCTCTCTCATGTCTTGTTTGTTCAGGTGCCCAAATGTCTGCAACATCCTGCACTCTATTTACAGAGCATGTGGGATGCAATGTGTGTGTGAGTGTGTGTGTGTGTGCGTGCACACGTGCGTGTGTGTGTGTGTGTGTGTGTGCGTGTGTGTGTCAGCGTTGTGATCGTGTGCCACACTGTATCTGAGCGAAAATTGTTGTATTTGTATTCCTTGTATATTCAAATGTTTGTTTAGTTTAGTTTTATGCATATTTTGTTACGGCAAAATAGAAAAACAAAAAGCTAAAAGATGGAAAGAAAAGGAACCCAACAGCGTGGGCGCGGTGAGACGAGCACGTTCACGCATTTTGTTGATGTGTGTGCTCCCCAGGCATCCACACGCCACGTACATTATGTCTAACAAGAGACGCCGACAGACAACAATGTCAAACGCTAACTTTGAAGCTCAATCACCTTCAAAAAAATCAATCGATCATCAATTAGTTAATCAATAAGGGTCCGGGTAAGGTGAGAAGACATGACATTCAACACACACACACACACACACACACACACACACACACACACACACACACACACACACACACATACATACACACGCACACACATTGCACAATTAGCACATTTTTTGGGCGGTATTTCAGATTTCACGGCCGCGCTGTGACACGGCCTACATATCAGCCGCCAGAGAGCGGGTGACTCTCTCCTTCCCACCATATGCTGTTTCGAAAGCGCTGTCTGTTACCTCCAACTACCACACCGACTGAAACCAGCTCAGATCAGACCCATTGGAGGGCTAGGACCACCCTATCGCTTTACCCACCCCCGGCCTGCGTTTGTATACACTGTATATATATATACATTTTATTCATATTTTTTCTCTCGCTCTAACGACTGGCTCAGCAAAAAAACAAATACACCACAGATTATTTCCCGCGCGTCTGGGTTGGCTTGGCTGTACATATTATTATACCTTAAGCCCTTCCCCTCTCTCTCTCTCTCTCTCTCTTTCTCTACCTCTCTGTCTATCTCTCTCTACCTCTCTGCCTCTCTCTACCTCTCTCTCTCTCTACCTCTCTGCCTCTCTCTACCTCTCTCTCTCTCTACCTCTCCATCTCTCTCTCTACCTCTCTCTCTCTCTCCACCCTTCCTCTCCATCCTGGGACCATTCCGAGTCCTCTTTCCTCTGCTGAAGAGTCCAGAAGAAAGAGAGAGAGAGAGAGAAGAGAGAGAGAGAGAGAGAGAGGGAGGGAAAATGAGACGTTTGGTGCACAAGGTCGGCAGCCCCTTGCGGTGTGTTGGTTTGTGTGCGGGGTACGAGCCACGAGCTGACCGTGTGATTGTGAGTTGGGGGGGGTGGGGGGGGGGAACAGGCGATTGTAGAAAGTAGGCCACAGCGACCACCCTGGGGTTTTAAAAATGCTCTCAGGGTGCCAAGGCAACATGGTCCAAAATACTGTATAAGTGAACAATACAAAAGTAACAATGCACTACAGCCTGCATGAAGGAGAACAGACAGTGGAAGACAGGCATGCATGCTGGTCCTGCACGGACACGCGGGACCGATGCACATTCACGCCCACACAGATTTACATGCAGATACGGATACACGCACACACACACACACACACACACACACACACACACATACACATAGACACATTCACAATAAGACTTGATTTCACAGTTAGGCCCCATTTCAAGAAACTGGATTTCCAGGTTAGCCGGATATGTCACAATTCAGGCGATGGCAAAATTTAGGGTTTCAGATACCAAGCTTAAGCTAATCTCAGTTCAGTTACCATGGCGACTCATGCTGTGAGCCTAACCTGGAGCAAACCTGGCACATAGCAGGTTAGCTCCCAGATAACTCTGCCCACGGCTGCAATTCAGACTTTCTTTCTATCGTCACATTGGTTTAGATTATGGCAACGAACAACTTGATATTGTATAATCTGAAACTCCAAGGCCCATCGTTGTTAGCATTTCAACCGAACAACAATCAAAACGATTTCTAATAGCCCACACTAAGTTAGTTAACCTAACTTAGCACACTAAAATGTGTGTTAACATTACCCACACCTGCAGTATTTAAGCAGTGATACCACTTCTGGACGATGACACTGAGCTGCAGGATTTAGCGGTAAAACCGATACCAATACAGAACTGTATAGTAAACTATAGCTTAATCTCTCTTCAAAAATAAATAGATGAATCTAGCCTTACTCTTAGGCCTAGAACACGTGTTTTGTTATTTTTATAACCAATAAAAAAAGCTAGTCTCACAGTGCCAGCCCTTCCATGGTGACGTAGAGCAAAGCAATGACGGCTTGGGCATTTCCTGACCGCTCACGTTTTCAGATAGATGGCGGCTTTTGAAGCCTGTCATGTGTATTTTTCAGCTTCAAACTTTTCCAGATTGAGTGAACTCGTTCTTCAAGATTGAAATCAGCTGTAAACGAAATGTCGGCAGTCCAGGGGATCGCTTGCTTGAGTTCTGGTTGAAGCTTAAACACATGCTAACCTGCTACTTGAAATAGGCCCCTGGATGCAAACATTCAAACACATCAAACACCAAAATACATCCACGTACAGGAGAACACCTTGAGGCAGTAAAACACACACCCCCAAATATTGACACATCTGAACCCTAAGAGACACACACATACACACACACGCACACACACACATAAACACACACATGCACGCACACACACACACACACATACGCACCACACACACACACACACAAACACACACATGCACGCACACACACACACACATACGCACCCACACACACACACACACACACGCATAAACACACACCCGCACGCACACACACACACAGATCGCAGACATATTTTTTATTCAAAGAGCAACAGCCAACACTTAACCACACACACACAGACACACAGATCTAAATAAATCTAACACAACCTGATAAACATTCACATTTTATGACCTTCCTCCCCATCCTTCCGTGCCAAGCTGCTGCGGTGGTGGACCTCCTCTCTCTCTCTCTCTCTCTCTCTGTCTCTCTCTCTCTCTCTCTCTCTCTCTCTCTCTCTGACAGGCCCTGGAGCCGTGAGGCCCACAGCTCCACTCTATCGACCCGCCTCGCCCTATAATGGATATGAATGGGATCCGCTCCCGATAGGTTTTGAATCAGATCTCAGGCAGCGGTAGCTAAACTTGTCCTCTGAACCCTATTGGCAGATGGGGGAGGGGGGGTTGCTTGTTTGTTTGTCTTGCTAGTTTGTTTATTTGTTTGCACGTGCAAGCTTATGTTAGCTTGTGTTTTTTTTACCCCCGTTTAAACCCTAAAATAGGCCGGCAATGAATAACTCCAGCTTCATGTTGCCGGGAGACTCACTTCTGAGAAGATCCTGCTGGTGGAGAGCTTAAACTGGGTTCAGCAATACAAACGGAAGTCCCCGGGGACAATTAGCCAATGAGAGAGCGTTAAAGGAGGGCATGGAGAAGGCCGATAGGGTGTAAAAGAGGAGGGGGGTGGTCCCCTCTGAGAGGAGCAGGGTTATCAATAAAGCTATTGATATTACCCTTTATCCTCTCGCAGGTCATCACCTCGGCACTGCATCTCAATTTAGATATTGATTATGGAATCTCATCGACGCAGCACAAAATAAAATGTACCGTGATCTCCGACCTCTGGGGTCATATCACCCATCGAGACGCTAAAGCTGCTGTAATACCAACGTTTGCACTTTAAAAAGGAAGACTCTAGCTACCATGGAGGACTTGAGTGTTTGAAGGACATCACAAGCAATCATTTTCAGTTTGCCCGGTGTCAATCGCGTTGATTGCGAGTGAAGTGTGTTCCTCTCATTACGGTTTATTGTTAAAGTCACAAAAAATAGCCGTGCTCGGAGAAAGATTTCAATCACAATGAAGTACCGAACTGAAGATGAAGTGTCGCTCTTAAAGATCGTAAAGCCCGTACACTCATTAATGTATATTATGACACTTGAGTTGTAATTGATGACCTACGGGCTACAAATAATATGACTTGCTGTGGAATAAAATACACACATTGCCTTTATTTATTGTTTCAGCATATATCACTACATCAGCGGTGTACTAGACACTATCCTTACACATTGCTCCAAGTCAAATAGCGTTTTCAATTTCCAACCATCATGAACAAATTCCCTTTTTCCGCGCCAGTCAGCGACTCAATTTTCTCAAACTGTGTCTGTTGAGAGGAATAGACTCTAACGACAACGTTTAAAATCCCATTACAGCTCGACTTTGCATCTGATTGGAAGGATTTGGGGAATAAAGTCCTCCTTGTTTGTGTGGTAATCAAAACGGCTCCCACCTGTACGAAATACCATCCGTTCCTGCTTACGTCATCCCAGGAGATGGAACACATCTCAGCACCAACCACCCCCCCCGCCCCTCTCTCTCTCTCTCTCTCTCTCTCTATCTTTTTTAAAATTTGTATTTTTTATGAAGATTTGAAAGCAAATAAATCCCTCTCTCTTTCTCTCAAAAGTATTTTGACAATAATTTGAAAGCGACATGTTTAAAAAAAATCTAACAAGAAGCGTATGAATGAAGCGTATGGGAAAAAAAGAATGGAGAGGCTGAAAAAGAGAAGGGCATTGGGTAAGTGTCTACCGTTTTGTATTGGATAGATCTGGCCTTTAGAGCTCCGTTGCAAAAGACCTGGTAGTCAGTGAGAAGTGTTTTTATTTTTTTAAATGCCTTTGCCTCATTAAATTTTTTTGTCTTCCAAGGCTTGGCATTCATTACATCATTACCAAGGCTGTTATCATCAATGCGGGCCATGTATAAATTAACATGAAACACGCTCAACGCACAATAAATAGCGCGTGCCTCGGAGCGTATCCCAGCCGATACTCCGAGGGAAGTGGACGAGAACGGGAGCGGCGACGGCGCGTGAGTCACCGTTTTAAAGAGGAAACACTGGGAGAAGACATAGCCGGCAGGAAGGAAGTCCTGGAGCTGTTTTCCTTTTCCCAGGGCTGCTCGCGTGTTGCTGCTCGGTCATAACCCTCGGTGTGGAACCACCGGGACGTGGTGTCTTCCTGCCATGAGCGATGGTGGCGTCGTGTTGGCCTCCTTTTTGGTTTGCTTAGGCCTACTAAATGGCCCGCGACAGTGAACCATGTAGGCAGTGTATGAGTATAGGGGGCTCAGCGGGATTCTGCTCTTTTAAGGATATTGTTTTTGGTTTTTTTATTTGAATTAGGTTGCCTACTATCTTGGTGCCATAGGTCACCTATGTTAACCCCGGGGAAAAAATAGCAGTTTTTTATTATTTGCACTATGTCGTCAAAATAGTATGAACGTATAATCATCCAACTAACTACTAGCTAACGGTAAGTGTCTCAAACCTAAACTTAAAATTACAGATAAACATCCAAACATTGTTTTGTCATACGCTAGGCTAGTCAGAATGCTCCGTGTACCTTGTGCACACTCTGGATTCGACCCCATGGGTTGAGACCGTGTTGCAGACTGGAGTGTGTAAATAGATTGTTGTTGACACTTATTATTATTATAATAATAATTATTATTATTTGTCTGTGTGTGTGTGTGTGTGTATGTGTGTTTGTGTGTGTGTGTGTGTTTGTTTGTTTTCATGTGTGTGAATGTGTAGACATTGTAGGAGTATAGTGAGCAGTGAGGTATAGTAGGAGATGGCATGGGGAAGAGAGAGAGAGAGACAGAGAGAGATATACAGAGACAAGACGAAAGTCGGGAGGAAAGTGTGAGAGTAGATATTGGTTATGGAGCCACCCTCACCTAGTTTGAGATGAGTCACAGTTTGCAGAGCCATTAATTACACCGAAGGCTGAATACAAACTCAGAGAAGCGGTAGCAGCTGTCTGCACATTTCCATTTCACACAGCCAAGGTGGAGAGACAGAGACAGAGAAGGTAAAGGAGAGATAGAGGGGGGAGGGGAGAGATAGAGAGGACGGGGGTAAAGGAGAGATAGAGGGGGGGAGGGAGTTGAAGGAGAGATGGGAAAGAGAGAGGGTGAGAGGGGGGTTACAGAGAGAGAGAGAGGGGGAGGGTAAAGGGGAGAGGGAGGGAGGGTAAAGGAGATGGATATAGAGGGGGGGTAAAGGAGAGAGAGAGAGACAGAGAGAGAGGGGGTTAACGGAAGAGAGAGAGGGAGAGAGAGAGAGAGAGAGAGAGACAGGGGAAAGTAAGAGAGACAGAGAGAGCGGGATTAAGGAAAGAGAGAAATATAAAGAGAGTTGTGGATGAGCAGAAGGAAGGGAGAAGGTAAGAAAGGGTGGAGGTGCCCCACCAGACATCAAAGGACAACCAACGAGGAGAAACAATGGATGAGAGATCAGGGTGGAAGTCAGAGTGGAATATTTCCCAAAGATTCCTCGGGTGTTAAATGGTTTAGCAGACAAAAAAACCAAACACAACGCAGTCCTATTTCCATACAAACCACCGCGCCTAGTGCCCTCTCGGAGTGTGACAGGCGTGGTTCCCCTGTTAAACAGAAGGTAATGTGTGCAGAGTTTTTAACACAGCTCTACGATAAACCCTGATAATGTCAAAACTAAAAGCGCTCCAAGTTGTGCAGATCAGTTTTGAGTTGATTCTCTTTAATTAGTGTTCCGACTGCCAAAAGACACTCATGCGGCATCTCTGATGCCGAGTCCTAAGATGGTTGTTCAATATTTCTGGTTTCTTAATCATTTCAATAATAAATGTCTTGCGTTTTTCCTCCTCCTCCTCCTAGTATGTAAGAGGCCAGGCTTTCCAGGCGGCGTTGACCAGAATAAGAACTGCTTTGACTCCAAACACACAAGACCGGCCATTAGCATACAGCTGGGCTAGCTGCAGCTGCACTTATAGCCTCTGTGTTCACTTTGGAAATGAGCAACAGTGTCTTTGATGTGGAGCACAAGTCCACACCAAGTGGCTGCTTCGCGTCCTTTTTCAGTAGCGCAGGGATGGTGGCGGCCATTTGCATTAACCTGAAACAAATGACGCGACAGGTAATCCTAGGCATGGGAAACAAGACCAATACCTATTTATGCATGCATGCACGCACATGCAACACACACACACACACACACACTTACAGACACACACAGCTCCAGCTTCTCTGGATGACATGACAAAGTGTACCTTGGTTCAAACACCTTCTCACAGCACACAGAATAACATAACTAAGAGACCCATCAGAAGAGACTTCATTCTTGATTTGTTGTTGCGCGCTTGATTTTGTACGAATCAAAAGATAAAAAACACACAAAAGAGATACGTAAAGAGAAATAGCAAGAGAGAGAGAAAGTATGAAAGAGAATTTCAGGCATTACAGGATTTGTTGTTTTGGGTTTTTGGTCGGAAAGCGATGACTCAGGGATAAACAGGACGGCCGCCGGGAACACGTTTCATTGAAGTGGCGCTCCGACACAAAAATGGTGCGTCTACGTACGCTGTGATCGGAGAAGGACGCGTGGTCACCGCCGCAAAGTGCACCCGTCAGACATGGCGCCGGTCGGGCCGCTGTTGTAGCTGCAATGCTTCTGCTGCGTGACGGGAAGGCAGATGAGATCACCGTGGCGACCACAAAGACCCCGTTCATCACAAGCAGGTGGCGATGGAGGTCGCGCTAGAAGGTTTATGTAGGGGTCTCTCTCCCACTCCCTCTCTCACTCTCTCTCTCCCTCTCTCTCTCCCCCACTCTCCCTCTCGCTCTCTCTCTCTCTCTCCCCCCCCTCTCCTTCTCCCTCTCTCTCTCTCTCTCTCTCTCTCGCAACACAGAAATAGCACACGCTGTCACGCCCTAGACTTTCTCCGACCTCTGTATTTCTGTGTTCGTGTTTGTGTGTGGGCGGAGTCTGAGCTCCCAATATCCCAATTACTACTCATCTCCTCCACCTGCTCGATCTACACACCTGCGGTCGCTCATCTCGTCACCTTGCAGTCCTTAAACACTGCGGCTTCTCGTCCGCTCATCGCCACCAGATGATTTGTTGCGCTTCCATGTCGGTCTCGCTCTCTGTCTCCGTATACCTTCTACCCACCGACCTGCATGCCCACAAACATGCCTACCTGTCCAGGATACTCTGCCATCCCCGGTCCCCTGTGTTCAATCATTAAACCTGCTCTCTTTTCTGTGTCCTGGTCTTTTTTCTCTTTTCCGTTTAATGTTCAATGTTCACAAAAGCACATTCTTAAAGCTGATTCTGATTTCACCCGCGTCTTCTGCCTCTGTGTCTTGCGTCATAGGGTTCCTTACCTCTGACCGGTAGACTATCATGGATGTTAACAGACAAAAGCATGGACGGGTTTTTATTTATTTTTGGTCTCATTTTTGTTCCCAACAAAGCATAGCCTAAGAGGCGCATGAAGCAGTCTGACCACGGTAGCATGTAACACTGAGAGGAAATTAAAAGCACATTGGTGTTGGTTCAGTTTGTGTTTTTATTACAACACAGGATAGTTACACCCAAGCAGACTCATCCAAACTCATGAAGCAGCGACCACAACGGGACGACAAATAATTAAACTGGAGCAAAACATTCAACCAGAACTATAACAGAGTCTCACTGCTTCATGTTTTTGTATAATACTAAATAGAAAGGGGAAAAAAAGCCCTTCTCAATTGAGAAGGTGTCTTGCTTTTGTGTCTTGGACACACACTACAAGCCAAAGGTGGCTCGATTTGATCTGCTACACACATTTACACACATCACATGAAATCAGATGTGAACTACTTTCATATGTGGTGCTGGATCTGCTATTTGAAGGATGTGTGAATGTGAACCGTCAGGCAAAAAGAATGCACCTATTTCACTTGAGAAGCATCATGGCATGTATGCAGCTATAGATTACATGAAGTTAATGAAAGTATCTAGGTATATATTGATTAATTGATCATGAAATGTTGATGTACTATGAAATGTATGCATCATTTCATTACCATTAGGTTTTTTTGAACAACAATATAACAGTTTATAGGGTTTTTTGTTTTGTTTAAGATGCCCTTATGCAAGGCAGTTTCCTCGCCCTGCAAATCCAGAGGAGTGGCTGCATGTGTCCTCCAAACACTGACAGGTACCTGGCGATTGTGGACCACTGTAGGAACTCCAAGGGGGGCAGGAACCACCTCAAACAGCTCACTACCACCAAGGGGAGGAACGTGACCACAGTGGACAGCAGCAGCGTGGCGATGATGGCGAGGGCTGCGAGCTTCTTGCCGTGCACGTCCCCCTGCCTCCCCGCCCTGGGCTCTCCCGGCGCCGGCCGAACCAGCAGTCGGAGGACCTGCACGCAGAAGAACAGCTGCCCCGCCATGGACATAATGGTCAGCATAAACATTAAAATCCCCATGATCTTCACAGAGACGAGGGTGCAGGTGAAGCTGAAGGCCAGCACCGCCAACCAGGACACCCCGCTCACGGCCAACTGTGTTCTCCGCAGCTTCCACCTCAGGAAGACCACCGGGTGAGCCACGGCCATATAGCAGCCCCCACACACCAGGGACATGAAATGCAGACGGCCAACGACGGCCAGTCCAAAGAAGAACCTCATCACGCGCTCCAGAAGTTTGTCCACCACAAAATACTCTACGATGCCGACGGCGGCTCCCAAGCAGATGCCAAGCTCGCACAGAACCTGGTTGAACGCGGCGATCTCGGAGACTTTGACCAGCGCCCGGGCCATCACCAGGCCCAGGACCAGGAGGTTGAGGGGCACGCCCAGGGCCACGATGAGTATGTTGGGAATCAGGCTCCCCACGGTCCACAGTTGCAGAGGACCAACGGATGTGTTGGTGCTATTGGTCTCCATCGTCTTCACTGCCCTTCAACAAACAACGACAAGCAGCTGGAACACAATAAAGGAAATGTTGCAGTTTATCAGACGGCTTCTTTTATACAGTCACTTTTAAAAGGACCAGTGTTCCTCTGTATTCTTCTAATTGCTGGCATCCCAAATGACACAACCAGAAGAGACTAAGTGTGTGTCGTTATTACAGATGCTATGTAATGCTGTATTAGAGATATTACCATTAAGTACGCAAGCATTTCGATATCAATTGTAAAAACTAATTGCAAAGACACAAACAAATAAACAAACAAATAAATCAAATAAATACATCTCCGAACCTGATCGGTAAAAAAAAGCTCCTGTGCTGTGAGACCCTGTCAGCAGTGGTGGAGACCTGTTGCGAATGAGACAACATGGAGATCAGAAGATGCAAATGCATAGCTTCTAATGGCCTTTCAAGCCAATGGCAGCGTGTGCGGCATGTGGCATGGAGCATAGAACAACCTTGTCATGCCTTTGCACACCAGTCAAATACACAAGTGTTTGTGTCATGAAACATTTACAGGAACATTGTTCTCTCGCTCGCGAGTAGACTAGCAGGTACATCCAGCTGATGCAAATGCTAACGATCAACACTAAGGATCCGCTCGCTATTGGAATCCATTTTGTTTTGACACATGAGAACATACTTGTGCAAGTAAGAAAGAACCACCCAAACAAGATACTCAGACTCCACACTGTGCTTCCTTGGGTCCTCGGCAATACGCCAGCCCGTTCCGTGCCTGTTCGGAGCGGGCGATTGGGCCGATTGCATGCAGCTTTCTCAAGAAACACACATCCAAACAACTTCACACTCAGTACTGCACTAGCTGTCAGTGGCGTAGCATAGCGACAAGGGTTAGGAACCGAAACTCATTAGCATGTATAACTTATACATGCTGATGTCAGCAGTGTGAAAGATGGACGGCGGTAAACGGTCAAAATTGTTGCTTCACTTTGTAAAAGAAAGCAACGACAAGGCTAAGTGCAGTAAATGTGGGAAATAGCTGCAAGGCAGGTTGCACCTCAAATCTGGCCAAATATTTTAGGCAGCACGGCATCAATTTAAAAGAATGTACCGTGTTTGATGTCTTGTGGTCTCCGAGCGCGAATGTACCAGAATGTACCAGAATGTACCAGAATGTACCAGAATGTACCAGAATGTACCAGAATGTACCAGCCAGCGCGAGCAGCTCACAAGCACCTGGAGCACTATTTGCCCAGAAAGTTCACGCATACTACCGGAAACGGCTGACATGGTGATCTTTCTTAACAAGAACTGTTGAGTTAATTGCATACATCTTACAAGCAACAAGCAGTTCAAAATGTTATTATCCACAAATGGTTCGACTGTTACTGCTTTCCACTGTGTTGTTGTTGGGTGGAATATATGAGAGATTCGAACATTTTCTACGACTAATTATCCACAAATACGACGGTGTTGTTTGGTTAATTTAAACCAGTATTTTCCAGACTAAAGTTTCAACGTTGCCTCTATCTCAGGTATGTGGATCATACGTTTTTATTGTATGTATTTACTTTGTTAATGATCATTAACGGTTAAAAGAATAAAGATATGTTTGTGATCTAAACATTTGACCTCTTTTTTTGTTTACCATATTGGAATCAAAACTCTGAATCGATAAGAACCGGAACCAGAACCGGAATCAATAAAATTAAAACGATACCCAACCCTAATAGTGACGACGGGCCCCAGTGCATTCAATAGTTTTGTTGATGGGGGGGGCTATGTCACTGCTTCACATACATACATAAATACATAAATACATACACACATACACACATCCACACATACATACATAGAAACATAAGATAAGATAGAACTTTATTAATGTCACAAAATGTCTAACAATTTCATTTCTGGCCAAACTCCCCATAAAGCTGGTGATGGAACATACAAATGGGAAGGGAATCCAGACGCAGAGAGCAGAGAGCGGCGCTGGGAGCAGGAGAGAGGAACAGTATGCATGATTAGTCTCGGGTCAAAGGAAGGAGTCTCGTCGCGCCTCAGGTTCTCCTTGTCACAACATAACAGGTTGGAGGTGCAAAAGCAGGTGTCTACCCCGACACTTCTGTGCTTGTGCATAAGCGTCAAACACGTAGCGGCAATCAAAGATAGCATATTGCACTTTGTGAGACCCACTTCCAGTTACCGAGAAATGCACATGGTTATATAGACGCGCGTTTCACATTTATTTCCTTTATTTTGACTAAAGGAAAGTAATAAGGATAAATGATGACATGATATGCCGTGTTATGACATGATGTAACATAGCATGGCCTGATAAGATGATGAAATAATATTGCTTTTCATCATCCATGACTACTCACATATTGAATGGTCACGTTGTACGGTAACTACTCAAGAAAATACTGCATATTTATACACACAGACAGTGTTGTGCCACCAATACAATGTGGCACAAATAAAATATTGGGATTTGGTCACTTTTAACCAACTAGTTAAAAAGTCAATGCCACACACTCCTACAAGCGTAGCAAGCTAGCTTGTGCACAACAATGTTCAACAAGCGGTTCGCCAGCGTCCAACAGCTGTGGGAGTTGACCAGCCTATAAACCGCTGCCATCATTGATAGATATCACCCGGCTCGGGCCGTAGCTCCAATTTATAGGTTAAAACTCAACTTAAAATAGCCGAAGGTGAAAGTCATAAATTCCAGCGGTAAATGTCAGGGGCAGGGAGGCACTTGGCGGATACTGAGCCAGGCTCTTGTTAAAAACGGAGACAGTAGTGCTTTAGCGCTCGCCGTTTACCGGTTTTTTTTTTCTTTCTTATTTTTTTTTCCCCCGCTGCAACAGCTTCACGGTGACTGATGACACACCATGAAAAATGATCTGATGTTTTTAACACAGTTGGTAGGGTGTGGGGGGGTGGGGGGGGGCGGGCGGAGGTGGGGGGGTGAAATAATTGTTTAAAATTCGTATTGACGGGTCATGATGGCACACAAACTTCAATTCGAGTCAATTTATAGCCGTGATACATTTTAACTACACATCATATTGATATTAACATTTTAAATTGAGCTCGGGCTATTTTGTTTTTCTCTGTTCTCTCTCTCTCTTGGCCTTGTCCTGTGTAAGTGAAATGCTTTAGGAACACCTGCCTGTTGAATGCTATGCCGACTGCTGTGCATTGGAAAAAAAAACAAATGCTCGTAATGATCCAGAACGGATTTAACTTCCAAAACAACACGTCGACGCATGATCTTCCTCGTGATGACAGAGCACTTCAATATGAAAAACAAGCCATTTCCAAACGTATAATGCTACACGTACATCTCTTCTCTTGAAATATGTCGGCTAACCAATGAGCACGTATTTGAATGGCGCCAGCATGTGTAGTCGGCCAGCAGACATAATAATCACAATCTACAGCGTCGCCCACTTCAGTGGTGGAATACGTATTTATTCGGGAGCGTTCTGGCGACTACTAGCACATGAAACAAGATGTACGGTTTTATATGACCTCCCATGAGCGTAGTTGCATAGTATCAGACGGAAAACAAAGATGGAGCATATAACCATCTCTGTTGTGGTCTCTCAGGCCCTCAGTGTCTGCATACCAGAGCTTAGAGGAGGCGGATGGGTAAGGTAAGGTCAATAAATAAAGGTGAATACACAAAATATGATAACAAAAATAAAATAACAAAAAAAAAGAATCTTTGAAACTTGAAACAATATAATACCATGATGAGGAACCATTTCTTTCATGCCTGCGAAATCACAGGAAATACAGACAGACAGCTAGACAGCGGTGTATCTCCACCAACACAAAAACGTGGGATCTGGAGCACAACACATAGACTCAGGTTATTCTCTAAAATGCCGCCGACCCTCCGAGAGCAAAGCCGTGACGAACCCCCCCTCCCATCACGCCACTGCAGGTGGCCGCGCACAGGCAGAGAGTTACCACCTCAGGTACGCCACAGGACACACCACTGCCAGACACTACATCCACATAAAAGCCACCACACCTGTAGCTAGCGATCAGAGAGAGAGAGAGAGAGAGACAGAGAGAGAGAGAGAGAGAGAGAGAGAGAGAGAGAGAGAGAGAGAGAGAGAGAGAGAGAGAGCGAGCGAGCTGAGCAGTCCTCTCATGGGTATCAGCATCAAGGAGCATCACATGGGACCAGGAGACAGCGCTAAGAGAGTGTGAACCCCGTGTGTTTCCCAGAAGGGTCAGCCAGCCACAGGCCTGAGACGCATGGTGGGGAGGCCCAGTTCGCCATGTTGTTGTTGTTGTTGTTGTTGTTGTTGTTGTTTTGTTTTTGTCTTGTTTGTTTGTCACACGGAAGACAAGCGACTCCATGGAGTCAGGTTGTGGGCATGTACTACAAAAGAGAGTGTCACTGTCCACAGATGAATACAACCGTGGTGGAACTCTGAGGAACACGGATGTAGAGAGAAAGAGAAACGAAATAAATGTAGCTTATGCTAAAATATGCTAATGCCTACAGTTGTGTGACCTTGGTTTGCTTACTTTGCCAAAATATCTACAAAGCGCTGATTTAATAGCTCGTGGTTTAACTTTAGAATAGGACCTAGTGCTAAAATAGGTGATTTTTGCATAATTGAATGATTTCAAATATGCAAACATTATAAAATATTTCCCTGTACCTGAAGTAAGAAACAGATCATAGGTTACCTTTTTAGGTGGCACTACAAATTAAACATTGCTGCAATGAAAATGTTAACTTCATCACACTGTGCTCGGCAGCATCCTCTATTAAAGTCTCGAAGACAAAATGTCATAGTCTGACTTTCTTCCTCTACATATTGACTCTAAAACACACCTGTTTTTGTGACACTAGGTTCGAGCAGGCGTACGACATTCCACCACAAATAACATTGATTACAAGGTCACAGACGCCCTCTAAATCAAATAGTCAAGGCTCTACACACCTCCCTCCCTATGCCTCCTGTTTACACCCTAGTATGCTGCTTTACTTGGAGCATCGCTACACTACCTCTAAATATATACACACATTTAAGCATCTAACGATTTTAATATTTTTCGATATTGACCTTACAGATTGTGTTCAATCTGTAGGCATCTTTAAGCAAGAGGTCTAATCCCCACCTGTATCTGGAATTACCATAAATTGCTTTGGAAAAAAGCTTAATAATGAAATAACAGTAAATAGTCAAATGGTTGTTGTGTGTGGGTACTGATACACCCATTCAATCCTGAACGGTACATACATGCATGCCTTCTATACACAACCATCTGTCATCCTATAGACAAGAAGACACATCGGCGACGTATGTCAGGGTGAGGTCAGCCAGGTGATCACATGACCCATCTTTTAAAACAACCGTGAAGCAGAGCGTGAGTCTGGGAGACGACGTGTTAACATGTGCTATTTTACTTTAGTAAAAGCAGTAATACCACAAATAATTTGTCTTGCATTGAAAATGTTACTTAAGTAAAAGAACAAGACTTCCGGTTGGGCGATGTAAGAGACGGTCACGTTGAGGGACAGCTCCCGCATTTTTCATAACTATATTTGTGCCATACATATATTTACCTAATCTTATTACATAAAGTAGACGATAACTGTACTTGGTTTCTAAAGGCGAAAGGGGATTCTGCTGCAACTCAGGCAGCTCCAGTGGCTAATGCAGATCCGCTGACCATGGCTAGCCTCGTGCAAGAGCTCGAGTAAAACCGTAAGAGTCTTGCTTCAGAACTCAAAACATATCTCTCTACGTCTTTGGAGACCTCCCTTGCACCTGTACGAACGTCTCTATAGTGCTCAGTGCTGCATTGGACTCACACAACCAAAAATAATAACCATGGAAAGCACGCTCACAAACCGGATCCAGGCTGAGCTCACATCTAGACTAGAGCTGCTGGAGAAGATTGAACGAAGTTCGCCGTCAGAATTCGTCTCGCAGCTTATCCATAAAATCATTGGAAGTGAGATTTTCCCGAAACCACCGGAACTTGATGGAGCACACAGAATACCAGCTCCAAAGAATACCCAAGGCCAGCGTCCCCGGGCCATCTTTGCGAGATTCCATCGCTTTCAGGATAAGGAACGTGTGCTTCGTTGGGCCAGGACGCACAAAGAGGACATACAGTTCGACGGCAACAGGATCCGGTTCTTCCCTGACATGAGTGCAAGCTTGGCCAAGCAGCGGGCAACGTTCAAAGATATCGAGGCTAAACTCCACAAAGCTGGAATCACTTTGGCCCTACGCCACCCAGCTCGTCTCTGCATCACCATTAACGGTGATACACGCCAGTTCGACACCCCTGCTGCAGCAGAATCATTCTACGAATAGATAAGAGAAAACTCGGTGGTCAATATACCATAAGGTAACGTCATTATGAACACTGGCCAGACAGGTGGCTTTTGATGTTGGAAAGTCTAATGTGTACACCTCCGCTATGTATTTGAAGGACCTTAACATTAACGTACATTACATCCATGATGGAATGCTATGGGGTGGTTAACAGGGATTTCAAATGCGTAGCAAGCCACCTAGTTTAGCCTAGGCTACCATACGATGAAGACTGGTTCTGATTTTTGAAGTCAATGCCGAATTTGGTGTTTAATGCTCATTTCTTGTTTACATAAACTTAAGTATAGTTTAAACTTTAATTACTGTATCGATAGAGGTGTACTTGTTTCGAGTGAATATGCTTCAGCATATTAGCGGGAGCTCTCCTGCTGTTTGTTAGGTTAGGTTAACTCTCATGTGGGGGCCTTTCCACCAAAGTGAACCGAGAGCTGGTTCTGGGCTGGTGCTAGTGCCAGTTCGGAGCTGGTTCAACTTAAGAACCGGTTTGCTTTTCCACCGGCTAGAGAGCCTCGAGAGCCAACCCGCCCCCACGTCATGACGTCACTGTACGTCTGTATAAGTCTCCGCCTTCCCAGCAACGCGAGCACAACAAGAACAATGGCGGACTACATCGATACGAGTGATCTTGTTTTTGTAATTGTATATTTTGTTACTACCTGTTCTGTCATAACTCAAATAAAAACAGAATCTTATTTGTTTCTCTGTTCTTTAAGTATACTGAAGCAGACATGTTAACAAAATGTTTATTTAGAAAAACAATGCTGCTCCGTTAATTTGTGGTTCTGATGGGGGGGGGGTGCTCCGTTAATTCGTGGTTCTGATGGGGGGGGTGTGCTCCGTTAATTTGTGGTTCTGATTGGGGGGGGGGGGGGGTGCTCCGTTAATTCGCGGTTCTGATGGGGGGGTGCTCCGTTAATTGGTGGGGACATGTCCCCAGCGTCCCCACTAAATTCTACGCCCATGCTCGGTACCATTCGCAGTTTCTATTAAACATCCATAAACGCCAACTCGGTTGCATCTCTTTAATTCAATATTCCTTGGCTAAGAATATTACAAGGTTAACGTTGCGTTGCCAAAGTGGTATCGGTGCGGTTGTATCGGAGTAGTCACTTCCATTGTCGGGGTTTGTTGTGAAATGGAGCTCAGAAAGTTTTTGCCGGACTTGCTAATCCCGCCCCCAGCCCGCCCCCCAGCCACTGACGTAGTCGGTTCTTAGTTGGTTCAAGTCTGGCCCAGCAAAGAGTTGGGGCCAAGAACGAACCAGTTTTTCTGGCCGAGAGCCGGTTCTTTGTCTGTCGAAACAGGAAGAACTGGTTCGTTTTAGGCTCTGGCTCCAAACCGGCCCTGAAAATGCCTTGGTGGAAAAGCCCCCACACTGCCTTGTTCATTGGAAGTGCAACTGTGTGGGGGGCCTGCCGCTCGCAGGCATAGGATTTGGAATAACATCGGATTTGGAAGTTTTTAGCAGATTGTTCCCATGCTTTTTTGGGAGGAGATGTGGGGGGGTTACATACTGGTCTCACTTTTTGATCTAAATGTCACTCGTGTTGAGAACTACAGCTGGTTTCACATACTAAATATATATTTGGTAACTTATATTTTTCTAGTGATTAAATTAAGGAGTATTCATGACAATGCCTAATAACGATAGCATGGCGGGGAAGATACAGGTGAAACTGATTTCATGGAATGTGAGAGGTTTAAATGGTCCTATCAAAAGAGCTGAAGTATTTCAACACATTAAGCTTCATAGGGCAGATATCGTTTTCCTCCAGGAAACACACCTTAAAGTAAGTGATCACACAAGACTTAGGCGACCATGGGTAGGACAGGTATCCATTCATTATTTAACTCAAAGGCCAGAGGGACAGCTATTTTGATTTTAAAAAGCTTCAGTTTTTTCCTGAAAAAATAGTGCCTGATCGTAATGGCCGTTTTATCATTGTCTCAGGCAGACTCTTTCATATACCAGTTATACTAGTATGTGTATATGACCCTAATTTTGATGATGCTAACTTTATGACTACGCTTCTATCCTCTATCCCAAATGTAGATACACACTATTTGATTCTCGGAGGGGACTTAAATTGTGTTATGAACACCCAGCTAGAGCGCTCGAGCTCCAGGGTTACCACACTCTCGAAGATGGCCATGGCACTAACATCATTTATGAAGGATTATGGAGGCTGTGACCCCTGGAGATTTTCACACCCAAACACCAGAGCTTATTCATTCTTCTCCCATTTACATCAACTCTACACAAGGATAGATTATTTATTTATTTTATTTATTATTTTTTATAGATAATGCCCTACTACCGTCTGTGCACTCTTCTGAATATTCAGCAATAGTCATATCAGACCACTCCCCTTTAGTACTTGACCTCAGATTCGATTCTCCTTCAGTTGTACCTCCACAATGGAGACTCAATACATCATTACTGTCTGATGAGGCCTTCTGCACTTCAATAACACAGGCAATTGAGGAATTTATGTTCTTTAACAACTCCGACGAGACTAATTCATCATTACTTTGGGAAACCCTAAAAGCTTTTCTAAGAGGTAAAATTATCTCCCACTTGGCTTACCATAATAGACAACGCAGAAAGATACAAAAGGACATAATTGATAAAATATCTGATATTGATACGCAATATGCAATAAATCCTACGCAAGACCTGTACCAACAAAAAGTGAACCTTCAAACTCAATTTGATCTTACCTCCACAGAAAAGGCTGAGCGAAGCGTACTGAGGTCAAAAGGAACACTCTACGAACATGGCGACAAAGCCGGCCGTCTGTTGGCCCTCCAACTCAAATGCCAATCAGCATCGCGACACATCCCTCAGATCTATGACCAATCAAACCAACTTACAACGTGTCCCCTGGAAATCAATGTCACCTTTAAAGCATACTATTCTAAACTTTATACATCAGAACCCCCAAAAGGCTCAAACATGGATACATTTGTTCAGTAACATAGAAATACCAGCTGTCGACGAACAGACTAATGCAAACTTAGAGCAGCCAATAACCCTGGGAGAGATATGTGACAGCATCAGGGAAATGAACAATGGCAAAGCACCAGGACCAGATGGGTTCACCTCAGAATTTTATACAATATTTTCAAAGCAGTTATCTACGTTATTACTTGACATGTCCATTCCCCATCCATGGCGACTCTGCCAAAAACTTAGCTGAAGCCTCAATTTCTTTAATTCTTATATAGAAGGATAAGAATCCTGCAGAATGCAGACCTATTTCCCTTTTAAATGTTGATGTTAAAATACTGGCAAAAGTCTTGGCGAGACGATTGGAAATATGTCTCCCTTCAATCATCATCATTGAAGACCAAACAGGCTTCATCAGAGGACCAAGTCCTTAGTAAAGATATTGCACCCTGTCTACTTATTGCCATTTTTGGAGTTAACTACCCTGAGTTCACTAAAATGAAGTTGAATGTCCTGTCCTTTGCCTCTCTCATTATCTTTCTACACTGGAAATCGCCTAAGCCTCCAACAGAATGCTCTTGACAGACTGATTTAATGTCATTCCTTAAATTGGAAAAAATCTAATTCTCTCTAAGAGGGTCAATTAAGTCATTTTACATCACATAGCAACCTATCCTCCCATATTTTGATAAAGCCTCTACAGCTTCCATTGCTTCGGAAAACACTTTCCCATCACGTTGTAGCCAACTGTGCTTCTGTAATGGCGTCATGGATTTCAATTGTTTAAGATACTGAATATGTTCAATTATGTATGCTAGCTGTATACTATACACGCTGTAAAACACTAATTCATCCTGTAAAAAGTAGACCAACATGGGGGTGGGAGATTTAAATTTTTTTATTTTATTGTTTTTCATTATTATTATTTATTTTTTTCTCTATGTTTATTTTATTTCTTTATGTGTCTTTTGTTCTTTTGTCTGTATCTCTCAGAGGTGTGGACTCGAGTCACATGACTTGGACTCGAGTCAGACTCGAGTCACAAATTTGATGACTTTAGACTCGACTTGACAAAATCAAAAAAGACTTGCAACTCGACTTTGACTTTAATACCAATGACTCGTGACTTCACTTGGACTTGAGCCTTTTGACTTGAAAAGACTTGATACCTTCCCCCAAGCCCAAAGATAAAAAGATATGTTATTTAAAAAGTGTGCCGCGAATCAATTCATTTCCCTTCATTTCCTGAATGAACTACATTTCCAGCGAATCGACACTTCATTTCCCAGATCCACCTTGAACCAATCAGACAGACAGCATCCGATCAAGTTGCGCGAGAGAACCATGAAGAACTAACGTTACAATTCAGAACGACGGAGCAATATTGGAAAAATGATACCAAAGATTATTTCATTTGCCTATAAAAACTACGCGGTGGTCAACAAAAAACGAATTGCAGAATGCAAACGTGCGGGTCGACAATCACAGACGGAGACGCAACAACTTCCAACTTTGTTCGACATTTGAAGCTGCACATAGAACGGTAAGTCGAGGCTAATATTAACGTTAGATTGTTGACAAATTAGATTGTTTTGCCAACAAGTTGATTATGAAATTAATAATGCTAGTGCAGGATGTTGGGATGTGCCCGTTCGGACCGGGACGATTTTCTCGAGAACCACTCCTCCGATCGACTTCGCACTCGACACTGACACATGACTGACAAACTTTTGGCCAATTTGGTCTTTTGCAAATGCAATGCATCATAGGGCCCTGAGATAACAGAAAAAGCACAACCCTGTGGGTAAATGAAACTGTTTATGCATTTCACGTTCTCTCTCTCTCTCACACACACACACAAACACACACACACACACACACACACACACGTAGTCTCCATGAATCACGTTTTGTCTCCCATCTCTGGTATCTGCATGGTTTTTCTCAGACATT
This sequence comes from Coryphaenoides rupestris, assembly GCA_002895965.2. Lineage (NCBI taxonomy): Eukaryota > Metazoa > Chordata > Actinopteri > Gadiformes > Macrouridae > Coryphaenoides > Coryphaenoides rupestris. The sequence continues at coordinate 356,683 of PIJE02000345.1, forward strand.
CAGACCACTGTTCAAATTGTAGGCCTACTTGAAGGTCAGCAGCAATTGTTTTGATGTACCTTATAATAAATGATTGTAACTTTATGGCAGGATTTTTTTAGGTGTCTAGAGTATATCAGTAGAGAGAGAGGGAGAGAGAAAATAGAGGAATTGGTTAGTGTGGTATGAGGGGGGAGGGGTTTCATTGATACCTTTTGAATGAAAATACATTTAATTGTAAAATAAGATAAAATGCTGCTTCTTTGTTTGGACTACTTGTTTTTTTTTATTAAGTTCAGTCGCACTTGTTTTAAAGGGATGGTTCACGCTCATTGCACAATTCTCTAATAGTTGTCTTACCTTGTATCTTTTACCTCTTAACTTCTGCTGCTTTCATGTAGATGTTCAATAAAACATTTTAAATTGTATTTGTATAGCCCTTAATCACAAGACAGTCTCAAAGGGCTTTACAGGCCAGATTATTATGGGTCAAAAGTGATTTATGAGACCCCCCTAGCCCTAGCCCCGCCCCCCTAAGGGCAAGAAACGACTCCCTTAAAATGGCATTACATTTGGTGAAGAGCGCATTATGACTTGTTTAGGACTCGAAACTCAAAGTTTAGGACTTGGGACTTGACTTGGGACTTGTCAGTCTTGACTTGGGACTTGACTCGGGACTTGCCTGTCTTGACTTGGGACTTGACTTGGGACTTGAGTGCAAAGACTTGAGACTTACTTGTGACTTGCAAAAAAATGACTTGGTCCCACCTCTGGTATCTCTGTTTGGGAAACCAAAATATGAAACTGGACATGTTTATACTTAAATGTAATGTAAAAAAAAGTATGTTATGATAACATACTAAAACCCTATAAAACAAATTTACAAAAAAAAAGTTAAAGAACAAGAGTATTATTCCCAAAATATACTTAAAGAACCACAAGTACTCATTATGCAGAATGGCTCATTTCAGAATAATATATATCATATTATGGGATTAGAATTATTGATGCATTAATCTGTTCATTGGTTTAATGTTGAGGCTGGTAAAGATTAAGCTAATTTTAATGTATTCATATTTTATATATTAATTTACATACTGGAGGCTAGGTTGTAAATTTCCCCCAGGCGAACAATAAAGCCCTACTGATATAATAATATTATCATGTATTTATTAATCATATTTTGTATTGTTAATTTTCATTTGTAAAGGAACTAGTAACTAAAGCTGTCAGTGGAGTTTAAAGTACAATAGTTGCCTCTGTGTGGAGAAATGAGTGTGGTGTAGAAGTATGAAGTAACAGAAAATGGAAGTACTCAAGTAAAGTACAAGAACGGTACCTCAGATTTGTACTTAAATATAGTACTTGAGTACTTAGTTACTTTCCACCACTGGTTCGTCATCCTTAAGCTCTTTGTCTGGTGATTCATTTCCCCCGTCCTGGTGATTGAGAAAAGGAAACAGCATTGCTGATGGAGCATTGATGATGGAGTTGGCTGATCGGGTCAGGTCTGGGAATGTTCAAAGTGTAAAACAACAGCTCCAAGCAAAAAGACACCAAGATGCAAACACATATCTTAAAGCTGCTCAGCTGCCATCAGAGCACTCATTCAAATGGCTTTTCAACAAGCTCCGTATCATTTCAATATGATACAAGTCTATTCAATAGGATAAACCCCTTTAGATGAATCATCTAGTTTTCCAGGGGGTCCTAACATGTAGGTAGTATTTGCAAATGAATATGAGTATATGCAATGTTTAATTTCCATCATGTTGCATGTACCCAGATCTCTCATTACCATGACATCACCATTATCATGTCATCGCCTGATGACGGGAAGATTTTGCATCTGCACTGAGCTGCACCCCCAGAGACACAGAGAGCAACCAGCAACAACTGCAGCCGTTCTTTCACACTATATCCTTCATGTGGAAGGAGAGAGATTGTTCGGAGTTCACCTGGACTCTGCATAGCTTCCCTCCATCACCCCCCTCCACCTCTCCTCCCTAACCCACTTCCACTTACCCTAACCAGGGGAGAGGACTCTTGGATCCTCAGCAATTACTTTTGATTACTCTTTGTACGGCCTGGCACTTAAAAGCAGTACTTAGCATTGTATAGCACCTTATCCTAGCAATTATGAGTGCTTGAAACTGTTATAATCTTACTGTACATGTACAGTCAACAATATATTAATGTCCTTATTTTAAATCGCTTTGGACAGAAGCGTCTGCTAAATGTTCTAAATGTAAATGTTCATGTAAATAGAGATCAGGTTGAAAAGCAGTAAAGTTCACCATTAAAGCATGTCTGATGACTGTGATTACGCTGCTTATCAGAACCGTAGCCAGGGCTTCATTTGAACACAAGAAACCCGACTCACTTGAAGACCTCCAGACACACATGGTACCAGCCCAACTGGACTCGACTCACGTTTGGTACCGGCTCGTTTTCCACAGCAGATATGGTACCACCTCAATGTTGCTGGACGTCATAACGGTGCCGCTATTTATCCGGCTGTTTATAACAGCAAAGAGACCAAAAACATCTGACAAAAAACTTTTGCCTCAATTATTTACAGTTACAACGAAAATATGCAGCATTTTCCAATTAGAATCGCACCAGTGAAAAGATTCAACCCTCAACCTCATTTTAGTCTAAAATGATGCTAATGGAGTTTTCCTTTTTTGTCCACGTGTAAAACAGTTTATTAAATGGCAATTTGAAGATCAGGGGAGGATATAATAAGTGGGATTTCACAACACCTTTTGATATTGTCTCAGTTTCGCTTGAACCCTCGACAAGGTGTTGCCAAAAAATTATCAGGTACCAGGTACCCACACATTCGCCTATGGAAAAACCAAAAGACGCGAGTTCAGTGGAGCCGAGTCGGTGCCGCGTGGCGGGAAAAAAGCTGTAATACAGTAGAGAGGTCTGCACTCAAGCCACACAACCCCCACCGACGCAAACACACTGCCGCTCGCTGCTCCTGTTAGAAATGATATGAAATGTGGCGGCTTGTACGCTCCCTGTGCAACGGGAGTTGATTTCCACGCACACCACTTCTATTCCTGTCGCCTTTCCCTTCGCAGTGGTTGCCTCTGCCGGTGAGAATAGGAGCAGAGCCCCAGAGACACTGCGCACCGGAGGAAAAAACAAGGGTTCATTATTTGTGTTATTTAGGGCCGCGTAAGCAAAAGGCCGCTTTGGTGCATTCATTACACAAAGAGAGAGAGCGCGTGAGAGAGAGAGAGAAAGAGAGAGCGCGATACCGGAGTTACTACAGTATTCTCATTTATTTATTAGCTTTTTTTTCAGCGTCATTAAACTTTGCGTTTATGCAGCATCATAGGCATTTGGGGTTGCACAATGTTTTTTGTGGCAATGTAAAGTGAATACGAATGAATAGGCATTCTGAATCACACATTTTATGAAAGGAACAGACAATAGGGGCTACAGTACACATGTAGAACACACACCACAATGGAGTTAGCTGATTGTAAAGCCGCGTACTGAACAGCCAAATATGTCGACCACCTTTCCAAAATGGCGTTCCAAATTGAAGACATTTCTTAACCCCCCACCCCAAATCCCGCCAAAAACTCCTTCTCAGGCTTAGGTCACTGGAAGAATGTGCTAGACGTTAACACCGCTGGAGCCTCAATGAACCTGGATAATGAACACACCAGCCACTCGAAGAACACAGATAAAGCACAGATAAATGCTGCGCGAAAAGAAATGCGCAAAATAAGTCATGGCTGGCGGCGCGGAAGCCTCTGCACATGATGTGGAACTGTAACTACACGCTTGCAGCCAGGAAGCTGCACATGACCAGACACACACCACCCCACCCCCCCCCCGCAACACATACACACACACACACACAAACACACACACACACACACACACACCCCAGGGCTGGGCTCATCCGGACCCTGTCCACCAGGCCGCCAGCCCTCCCTCCGGCCTCCCTTCCGGCCAATGTGGAGGGAGGGAGGGAGGGAGGGAGGGGATGCAACAGGCAGAGCGACGCCTCGCTCAGCGAAGGCGGCATCGGTGGCAAAGTTTTCCAGAGAAGGAAGAAAGTTGCGCCGAGCTCCCGGAGAGATGCCATTAAGATGTTCCTCAGGTTCCAGGGATCCGCCTGCTTCACAGGGTTGTTTTTCCGGAGGCGTGAGAGTTGAGAGAGTGGGGAGCTCAGCATTCGGGGGGGTCCCCGGCGGCAAGGCACAGAGCGCTGTAATTGGATGAGTTCCGCTAGGTTAGGAAGTGTTACACTCCAGCGTGGAGCATGGTTGTTGTTCGCTAATTGTTGGCGGCTTCCAGCTATCGCCCAGAGAGAGAGGCCGTACCTTTTGCTTTATCTTTTTACTCAGACATCAAACGGTGCTTTATGATATTGCCTGTATCTACTAACACGACTATGTGGTATGACTTTATAATATATCACCAGTTGATGTTTTTGTTGCATTGAAATACGCAAAACTATGTCCATTTGTCCATCATTCTATCCTTTTCTATAATTTCTTCCATTGATCCACCAATCCATCATTCCATGGATTCATTCATCCATCATTCCATCCATCCATCATGCCATCTATCATCCATCATTCCATTCATCCATCATTCCATCACTCCATCCATCTATCCATCCATCCATCCATCTACCATCCATCCGTCCACCTATCCATCATTCAATCTATCTATCAACCATTCCATCTATTCATCCATCCAGCCATCATTCCATCTGTCCATCCATTCATCCATAAATCATCCATCTATCCATCCATCATTCCATCCATCCATCCATCCATCATTCCATCTATCCATCCATCATTCCATCTATTCGTCCATCCAGCCATCATTCCATTTATCCATCCATCATTCCATCTATTCATCCATCCAGCCATCATTCCATCTATCCATCCATCCATCATCCATCTATCCCTACAGCCATCCATCCATCATTCCATGTATTCCTCCATCCGTCATGCCATGTCATCCATCCATCCTAAGAAGGGTACATCTATATGGGTTCCATCAACGTCCTGCTAATCATGCGTCGTTTTTCTGTTCCCCTGTTGAGGTTTCCGGGAGGAGGATTCTTCGGCTGCCAAGTCCCACAGGAAGCCAGCGGTAGGGAATGTGGATTGTCAAAATGTTTCCGTGGCTGTCTGACATCTTATCTGAGGTGTCCTATTATTGGTATCAAGGATCAGGGCCAAGGGGATTGTACACCACCTGTCACGTTGCATACTCCTCTCTCCTCGCCTCCCTTCCTGTCTTCCTGCTCGCTGTGTCTCTACCTTGACCACCAAAATGGAATCTACACAACTTTTAACTTCACGGAATTATGACCGGATCGGTTTCATTTCAATAAATGTCGAAATGACAACAAGGACCTTCTTCTTCTCTCGTCTTCACGTCAATATTAATGTTAACTACTGTGAAATATTAGTGTTCACTGCTGTGTACGGGTTTTACGTCCAACACATCATCTGTTTCTGTCTTTGTTGGTGTGTGTCTGATGACAGTTTGTTTTGCACTGGCAGGCTCTGTGTTCCAGCCAATCGTAATCTGCCCCTGCTCCCACTTCCTATACAGCCAGGCCATTCACTCACACCTAAAACACAGCGGGATGCCGCTCACACTGTCCAATGAGCTCCTGGTTCGAGGATTACATCACATTCATTCACATCCAGGACGGATGTTTTATATTAAAGTCGTCAAATACAATCTGAATGCCATTTCCACCTTGTCTTTGCAAAAGGTTATTGGGCAGGTGATGCGGTGTATTTGTTTGGGGTCAAAATAACATAGATACACACATACATGAAAATACTGTATACAGGTGCACAGCACACACATGCATACTTACAACAAGGTAGGTATTGCACGCACATGCTAACAGACGCACAAACACACACACACACACACACACACACACACACAAACACACAGCAACACACACACACCCACACACCAACACACACACAGCACACACTGCTGGGATCAGTAAGAGTACAGACTGGTTGATTGCTGATTGGCTGATTTTCATTTTTTTAGTGAGAAAGAGAGAGAGAGAGAGAGACAGAGAGACAGAGAAACAGAGAGACAGAGAGAGAGAGAAAGAGTGGGGCGATGAGAGTGATGAGGTGAGAGACAGAGAAAGTAAGTGACTGATGGAGAGAGAGAGCGAGCGTGAAAGAGAGAGAGTGAGAGGGAGAAGGGAAGTGATAAAGAAGAGAGAGAAGGAGGGGAGGGGGGGGAGCTGTCATCTTGCCTGTGCCGGTGTGCTGGTATAAATAGTAAGTAGGTTCTCTTTTAAAAGTGGAGATGAAAACATGTGTTTTGTTTCCCGTGCTGCGGAGATACTAACTCTGTGCTTTGAAGCGCCGGGCTGCCAGCGGAGGGGCCCTGTGCACCGGCCCGCTCAGAGCGCTCCGTACGCAAAGACCAACACACCTGACCTAATATCTGACAGATTGGGAGGGGAAAACACATCGGAAAAACAACACAACAACAACAAACAAAAAAAACCCAAAAGGGGCTGAACTTTGTCGAAGACGGAGGACAAACAACGTTGTTCTGTTCATCTTCGGTCGCATTCGCTGTCAAAACGCGGCCAACCTCGTTTTTTCTTTTTTTTGCCGTTGAGCGTGACATCACTTCCCTTGTTCTGTGTGTGTGTGTGTGTGTGTGTGTGTGTGTGTGTGTGTGTGTATACATGTGTGTTTTCTTGGGTGTGTGCATGCGTGCATGCCTGTGTGTGCATGCCTGTGTGTGTGTGCGTTTGTGCATGTGTGTGCATGCGTGTGTGCGTGTGTTTGCATGGGTTGTATGGGTGTATTTGTGCCTGTGTGTGTGCGTGTGAGAATGTGTATATGTGTGCCTGTGTGTGTGTGTGTGTGTGTGTGTGTGTGTGTGTGTGAGACAGAACCTTGTTTTAATGGAACAGAGAGGACTCCACAGCATGCTGGGTATCATTAGGGGCCCCCGCACCTGAGGAGCGGCGTTACAAATTGACACACCTGACAAGGAGGAAGTGGGACACGGCACAGCCAGTTTTGTTTCCGTTTGCCTGGCGCTCTCTCAAGAAACAACCGAGTGTAAAGAAGCAGCAAGAAAGGCTTTGATTTGTAAAAGAAATAAAAACGTCTCCTCGTTCTCCACGGGGGCTGAAGGCACCGTCATCAAAACAAAAGCCATCAGCAAAGTGAAGTTAAACGTTTGCGTGAGACAGGAGCTTATCTCCCGGTGCAGGGGACGACAGAATGAGGTCCGGGGATCCAGCAGGACCGGAACTCTGCCTGCACCCCCCCCGCCTGCACCCCCCCCTCTAATTCCCCCCCCCCACCCCCTTTATGCTGGACTCTTCTGGTCCTCCACGGTCTTGTTCTGGGGACTAATGCATTCTGATCAGCTCAAAGCCGTGATGAAGCGTGGATGATGATGAAGAGGATGAGGATGATGAGCAAGTGAGTTTACGTACGTGTGTTTTTGTGTGTGTGTGTGTGTGTGTGTGTGTGTGTGTGTGTGTGCGTGCGTGTCAACGTGTTTTTGCGCGCGTGAATTTGTCAGGAGACCAATTAGGTTGCCGAGTTGTACTTCAAATAAGACGCCGCGAAACACTGCCCCTCCCTGGACGAGCAATGAGGACGGAAATGAAAGGAAAATACAAAAGCACGCACGCACACACACACACACACACACACGCACACACACACACACACCACACACTGCACACAGTTCATTTCCATGCTCTTTTCACCATAAGGTGTTACATAAGGTGCTTGTTCTGGAGATGACAGCTGTTCCGCTTAGCTGGTAAAAATGTAACAAAAATATCAATTCTGCACTAAAACCAACCGTCATCCACGTGGCCGGAAGCCCTGACTCGACACAGCACATTGACATGAACACACACACACACACACACTACACACACACTACACACACACACACACACACACACAGGTAAATGTTACACCCAATGGAGGGCATTATTATGCGTAATTATTCCGTTACTCCATGTATCCAGACTACAATTCCCACGGGGTGCACGTTAGCAGCAGCCTACAAATATCACATCCAGTTGTTGTAGTTGTACATGACCGGGATGGAGGGGAAAAAATTTAAACAGGCGCACCGAAATAAATACATTTAAATCGACGCACACCTAAATATATGCATACAACAACAACAACAACAACAACAACAACATAAACTAACAACCAATCCACGAGTCCCATTAATCCCTGGTAGTCAGTTATCCTGGCAGTGTATGTAGCAGCCTAATCCCCCTCTCCTTGGACAGCAAGAGAGAGGGAGAGAGAGACAGAGAGAGAGAGAGAGAGAGAGAGAGAGCTAAGGGTACTACTTACAAGCCTTGTTTCCCATGCATATCCTTAATCCCATGTACTGATACAGGGGTTTGCTTATGTGCGTGCATGAGTGTGTGTGCATGAGTGTGTGTGCATGAGTGTGTGTGCATGAGTGTGTGCACGTGTGTGTGTGTAGATATATGCTGAGCTGTGTGCTTGTGGGGGGGGGGGGTTTGTGGGTTTGATTCCATTACATTGCAGACCTGCCGTGAGCAAATAGGTGCACAGCTTCTCGGGAGACTTTCTGGCATCCATTTCCTCTTTCCATTATTCAAAGTTCAGAAGCTTGGTCCGTTGGTATCTGGGGCACTGAACCTGCATCTCTCTACGGTCCATGTGTCCTGCGTTGGCTGGGTCGCGGGTGAACCCTATATATTTGAGACTTTCCATGTTGTAAGCAGTAGTTATAGTAGTAGTAGCATTGTAACTCTAACTAGAATGGAAGGAGTCTTTGTATGTCTGTAATTCGATTTTCTTGATGACCGTTTGTCCGATCGACTTCACACTTCACACAACCCAAGGAAGTGCTCGAGAAACCTGCAAACAATCGGCCCCATTCCGAACAGGCACAGAACGGGCACTGTACTGGCTGGTGTACTGCAGAGGACCCAAGGATGTGCAGTTTCGAGTGCGGAGCGGTTATAAAAAAAGCTGAAGGCAGCAAAACCGGAGGCCACGCAGTGGCTCTGTTCTTTGAACGGGCACGTTTCAAAAGGTAGAAAAGCTCTACATTTGTATGAAATGGAAAGCTCTACAGTAAAGCACGTATATTTTTGTATGGTGACGGCATGCTGTGCATTAGTTGCGTTAGATTGTTTAAATCCCTCTGTTCTGCGCTGCTAGTGGGTGGACGTGAACAGAGAATTCTAGTCTACAAGCTGTTTTGCAAGATGACAAAAATGTTTGGAGTGAAGTAAATCGCCCAGATTTTATTGTTATGGTAAAACTAAAGGAAGAAGAAGAGTCTTTTTTTGTTATTGCATGGGTACGACTGCATCTACAGCAATCTCTGCATTTACCCATCACTAGAAGCACTATAGGACCAGTGGGCAGCCACAGTGCATTTAACCATCACTAGGACCAGTGGGCAGCCACACTAGTACATTTAACCATCACTAACAGCACTGCTGGTGCCTTGGTCAAGGTCACAGGCAGGAGTATTAACCTATCACATATGCATGCCTTATGGTGTGGGAGGAAACATGGGAGGACAACTCTGGAGTCCCCCCACCCAGAGATCAGCGCCCCAGGGATCGAACCACAGACCCTCTTGCTGTGAGGCAGCAGTGCTAACCAAACCATTGTACCACCCCGCCCCCCACCAAGAAAAAACCCTGAATGAAGCACAAATGAATCCCAAACGTCCCCCTGTTCTCGACTTTTCAGAAAGAACACAAAACGCCTCGTCATTCATGAAGAGGAGGAGAGAGAGAGGGCTGATAACCCTGTGGCAGGTAGATAGGTGCTGAAGGTTAAACGGAAGACCTTTCTTAATATAAAATACATAAACACACGGGCGCGGCATAGCTCTGGTGGGAGCCATGAAGAGAGCCAGAGTGCGTACACACACACACACACACACACACACACACACACACACACACACACACACACACACACACACACACACACACACACACACACACACACACACAAGCAGAGCCCTGGATGACCAAGTCGGCTCCTCTTGCTATTTTTTCCGACTGTGGGAAAGTGAGCGCTGCAGGTCTGCGAGGAGAAGCCCCGGTGGGCCCGACACACTCCAGGGTCACGTTCTCCGCTCCTAAGGCTGGTGCACTGAAAACCTCCACCACCTCCACCACCAGCACCA
>PIJE02000345.1:369376-373924 GCA_002895965.2 Coryphaenoides rupestris
ACGGCGGCGGCGGCGGTGGGGGGGGGAAACGTCTCCGCGTGAACGTAAGTGCGTCTCGTGTCTCGCTGACAGAGGGATGGCCGCCTGACAGCAGCTGTGTGACGGGAGGCCTGACAGCCCATGCACATCTTCATGCAGTGTATTTATATGTATATTTATATGTATATTTATATGTATATTTATATGTATATTTACACATATACAGCATGTACTGTGTGTATGTAAACACAGTGTGCTGATGGTCCTCACCAGCCACAGCGGAGCCGCTCCCGCTCTGACGTAAGACAGGAAACTGCTGGAGGGTTTTTTTTTCAAATTAAGTATAAGTATTTATTTTTTGTAGGTTTCTCATACAGACCGGTGATGTAATGGAGTATGGAGGTAGTGTTCAGGCTTCCGCTACACCCCTCCCAACCGCTCTCTCTCTCTCTCTCTCTCTCTCTCTCTCTCTCTCTCTCTCTCTCTCTCTCTCTCTCTCTCTCTCTCCCTCCTCTGTCTCTCCAGGGCCTCTCCCCGGAGGACTGCTGAAACAAACGCCCCCACAGCTCCCTCATTTGGCCAGAGAGCGGACGTGCATCGCTCATTCATGGTTCCGTAGCGTAGTATAAATAAAGAGCCCCTTGTTTGGTGTTCTTCAACGCTGTCCCTTTGCTATATTTGTGTGTCCCCCCTCTGTTCATCTCTGTCTATATGGTTTCCGTTAAAAATAGATATCACAAAAAATACATTTCCTGTTTTTCTCTGTGTGCTTCTGTGTTTGTTTGGACACGTGGGCTGCAGGATATCAATAAAAAGTGCATTTCGGCTCATTTCTAGTACCTTCTGTACAGCACAAGGTGGCAAAAGTTTTTTGTGGAAGGTTCACGTTTGGTCAGGACTCTTTCTCTCTCTGTCTCTCTCTCTTCTGTGTGCTTTGTCTCTGACTATCTCCCTCTCTGTCCCTCCGTCTGTCCCTCTCTGTCCATCTCTTTCTATGTCTCTTCTCTCTGTTTCTCTCAGTCTCTCTGTATCTCTGTCTGTCTGTCGGCCTCTCTCTCCGTTTCTCTCTGTCCTCTGTCTATTTCTGTCTCTCTCTCTTTCTCCATCTCTGTCTGTTTCTCTCTGTGTATCTCTGTGTATCTCTGTCTTTCTCTCTTTTTTATTTTCTTTCAAATAATATCAAGGTTGCAATTGAAAAAGGACAAATGACCTGAACAGATTGATCTGTAAAAAGCTTTATAAATGAAGTGCTGTTATAGTTAAAACCCCCCCGAAAATTCTATCTCTATCCGTCTCTCTCTCTCTACACAGGCAGCTCTTTGTTAAATTAACGTCTGAGCTGTGATACATTTATTATTAGACGTGTGTTCACACCCAGGAGACAACGCCTCCTCCTCCTCCTCCTCCTCCTCCTCCTCCTCCTCCTCAGTCATCATTTACTTCTCCTCTTTTCTTTCTTTCTGGTTCTCATCTCTCTCTATCAAAGGAGGAGAGATGAGAGAGAGAGAGAGAGAGAGAGACAGCTGCCTGTGGGGACATCTACAGAGAGGGGCTCCCCGCTCAGGGTCCCTGGTCCCGACCACCCAGACGCACACACACACACACACACACACGGGTGCACTCATATATTTGCCGTGGACTGACTTAAGCGGTAGACTTAATAAGTTGTACCCGTGAAATGACCACTCATTTCAATACGTGGGTGCACTCATATATGTAGCCGTGGACGTCCACGGCTACATCACTACTGAGCCCTGCCACCCCGTAACTGAGTGCTCATTGTCAACGGTCACCACCTCTCAATCCTCGAGTCTACGCCTTAGCTAACGTCTCACGGCTACATCATACCTCGCCAGTGCACCCCGTAAACTGCAGTCGTCATTCCCTCCCACCGGGTACAACTTACTTGAGCTCTCCCCGCTCTAACCGCCTTACAACGCTCACGCCGCTACCATCACTATGAGTGCCCACCCCCGTAACCACTGAGCCTGCTCCATTCTCACGCGGCTCACCAACTCTATTCGCACGTCTACCCGCTTAAGTAAGTCCACGGCCACTATACTACTGAGTGCATCCCCGCTACATGCAGTGCTGCATTTCCCACCGGTAAACTTCATTGAGTCTACCGCTTAAGTAAGTCCAACGGCCCTACATATGATCGCAGTGCCACGCTAACCATGCGAGTGGTCATTTCCCACGGGCCTACAACTCTTCATTCGAGTGCCTAGCTTAACGCCTACAGTCACGCGCTACATATACTGACGTGCACCCCGTCCAACATGATGTCCCTCTCACCGGCGCTACAACTTATTGCACGTCTCACCCCGGCTTAACCGTCCAACCGTCCACGGCTAACACTCACTATGCCCAGTGCACGTACACCTGAGTGTCATTTTCACGGGTACAACTTTATTGATCTAACCGCTTAAGTACAGTCCACCCGGCCTACATACTATGAGTGCAACCGCGTAACTTGCAGTCGTCCTGTCCACCGGGTACCACACTTATTGAGTCTACCGCTTAAGTAAGTCCCCACGGCTACATACTAATGAGCTGCCCCCCCGTAACATGCAGTCGTCACTCTCTCCACGTGTACACACTTATCTGGCCAGTCCCCGCCTTAAGTAGCTCCACCGGCTACATATTGAGTGCACCCCGTACAACCTGAGCCTCGTCATTTCACGGGTACAACTTAAATGGTCTACGCTCTAGTCAAGTCCAACGGCTACATACTACTGCGCCAGTGCCCCGTAACATGAGTGTCATTCTCACGCGCGTCACCCTATTGAGCTCCTACCCGCTCTTAACGTAATTCCACCGCTACCATAATATGAGCGCCTCGTCGTCGGCGGTCCGCCCCGGGAGCTGAGTCCCCGCCTCGGGAGTCCCCACCTCGCTAAGTCATACCGGGGAGCAGCCGGTCGCCCCTGGATGTCTGGATGTCTGGATGTCCGGAGCTCTGGAGTCTGGGTTCTGGGTGTCTGGAGCTCTGGGTGTCGTGGATTGTCTGGGCTCTCTGGTCTTTGGGTCTCTGGATGTCTGGATTGTCTGGATGTCTGGATCTCTGGAACCTGGACTCTCTGAGCTCTGGAGCTCTGCGGTCCTCTGCGTCTCTGGATCGTCTGGATGTCTGGATCTCTGGAAATCCTCTGCATCTTGGAGCTCTCGGACTCTGGGTCTCTGGGTCTTGCCTGGATGTCTGGGAATCCTGGAGCTTGAGGCTCTGGGTCCTGGGTCTCTTGGGTCTGGTCTGTGATGTCTACTGTGGATGTCTGGAATGTTGGATGTGTTCTCTGGGCTCTGGGTCTCTGGGTCTCCTGGTCTCTGGCTCTGGATGTTCTCTGGAAGCTTCTGCGATCTCTGGAGCTTGGAGCTCTCGGTCCTCTGGGTCCTCTGGAGTCTGGATGTTGGATTCTGGATCTCTCTGGATCTCTGATTGCTTCTTGAGCTTCTGGAGCTCTGGGTTCTGCGATGTCCTGGCGGATCTCTGGAAGCTCTGTCTCTGGGTCTCTGGGTCTCTGGGTCTCTGGATGTCTGGATGTCTGGGTGTCCTGGGCTGTCCTTGTCTTGGGAGCTCTCGGGTCTTCTGGGTCTCTTGGGTCCTTGGGATAGTCCTGGATGTCCTGGAAGTCTGGATGTCTCTGGGGATCTCCTGGCTCTCTGGACGCTTCTGGAGCTCTGGGTCTCGGCTCCGGGCTGAATGTCTGGATCTCTGGAGCATCTGGGCTCTCTGTGGTTGTCTCTGGATGTCTGGATGCTCTGGATGTCCGTGGATCGGTCTGGATTTCGGAGCTCTGGGTCTCCTGGGTCTCTCGGCGTCTCTGGATGTCTGGATGCTCTGGATCTCCTGGCAGCTCTGGGTCTCTTGGGTCCTCGTCTGCTTTATGTCTGGATGTCTGCATGCTGGAATCTCTGGATGTCTGGGTCTCTGGGTCTCTGGAATTCCTGGAGGCTCTGGATGTCTGGGTTCTCTGGATGTCTGGATCTCTGGATGTCTGGATCTCTCGGATGCGGACTCTCTGGATCCTCTGCGGAGCTCTGGGGTCTCTCGGGTCTCTGGATGGTCTGGAGCTCTGGCATCTCTGACTCTCTGGGACTCTGGGTCTCGTGGGTCTCTGGATCGTCGGATCTCTGAGCTGTCAGGAGGCTCTTGGAGCTGTCGGATGTCTGGGGTGTCCTGGGTCTCTGGCGTCTCTGGATGTCTGGATCTCCTGGAATGTCTGGATGTCTGGATGTCTGGAGGTTTCTGTATGTCTGGACGCTCATCGGGACGCTCTGGAGCTCTGGGGTTCTGTGTCGATATCCGTCCGTGGTCACGTGTGTGTGGCGCTCGTGTGCATTACCCACGTCCGCACACCGGCCCGGCTACATTATGAGTGCACCCCCAGGTAAATGAGTGTTCATTCACGCGGTACACAACTTCTATTGAGTCTACCCGACGAGTCTAACGTCAAGTCCACGCGCTACATATCATGAGTAGCAACTCACCCCGTATAATGATGTATTTCACCCGGGGCTCACCACCCATCTATCTCAAGTCTACCCGCTCCTCTAACGCTAAGTCCCAAC
>PIJE02000345.1:378949-404697 GCA_002895965.2 Coryphaenoides rupestris
AGGCCAGCAACATCATTCCTACAGCGAGGCTAACTGAGGACCAGGAGGACTGGACTCTGTCCCTAACCACTCTGTCCCTGACATGAGGAGAGCTCTTCAAAGAGTAAACCCACGAAATCACCAGGGTCAGATGGCATTACAGGCCGTGTCCTCAGAGGGTGCGCCGACCAGCTAGTGGAGATATTCACCTCTATATTCAACCTCTCTGTGTACCAGTCTGCAGTCCTTACCTGAAGTGCTTCGAGCGGCTAGTCAGAACCCACATCTGCTCCACCCTTCCTGACACCTTGGACCCCTTCTTGGACCCCTTCTGGATCCTGGACTTCCTGACGGGCAGACCCCAGGTGGTGAGAATGGGCAGTCTCACCCCCTGTACTGACCCTGAGCACTGGAGACCCTCAGGGCTGCATACTCAGTCCCCTCCTGTACGCCCTGTTCACGTATGACACCATTATCCTGAGTCTCATCACCAACAATGATGAGACCAGTGCAACAACCTCTCTCTCAACATCTGCAAGTCTAAGGAGATGATTGTGGACTTCAGGAAGTGGCAGTGGGGGGGGGGGGGGTCATGCCCCATACACATCAACGGAGCTGAAGTGGAGAGTCTCCTGCTTCAAGTAACTCGGTGTATTCAAAGATAATCTCACCTGGTCCAGGCAAGTGGACTTGGCTGTAGAAACTTCTCAAAAGCGCCTGTATCTTTCCCACTTCCTACGTATTTGTCGCCTGCCATGTCACAAGAGTTTCACTGTTCAGAATGGCCCTGTGTTGTGATGTACATGTGACATTAAAACACTTTCACTTTGGATGGGTGAGGCATGCATAAGACTGTACTGCTTAGCAAGTGAACGGCCACGTCTGAAAATTATTCTTCATTATTTCAGACATGCGTTGATGTGACATGCAAAGATATGTTCCTCTTTCATGCCCTTGTTTTCTCTTGGTGTGCCTGCTGAATGTGGCCTACTGGATTATGCCTGTTTGATAACTGTAACACTTACCTATTACCAAACCCTATTACCAAATAAGACTTGAAGTGAAGAGAGAACACACTGTGTGTGAATGGAGCCAAGACATCAGCTAAAACTAGTACACTCTTAAAGTCCTATTTGATAGGACAGCGGATTTTACTCTCCCCCAAACAAGCTGTTCCTGCCCATTATGCCAAGACGTTATATTCGTATTACCCAGAAACAGATTTAAATAAACCCAATTCTCCTGTCTCCTGGTCCCAGCACACTGACAGACACAGACACCCCATAATATTTGGATTACATAAGATGATCGACACTGCTGGTTATTAGATAAGCCCAAGACATGCGTCCATGTGCCTCTCCGAGTGTCTGCATCTAGGT
The DNA here is from genome assembly GCA_002895965.2 of Coryphaenoides rupestris. Classification (NCBI taxonomy): domain Eukaryota; kingdom Metazoa; phylum Chordata; class Actinopteri; order Gadiformes; family Macrouridae; genus Coryphaenoides; species Coryphaenoides rupestris. The sequence continues at coordinate 380,308 of PIJE02000345.1, forward strand.
GCAAAAGGCCAGTCACACCGAGGTCAGCATAGTAGAAACAGCTTTCAGCTTTCAAGCAAGCAGCTGTGAAATAAAACACAGAGACGGACATAACCGCATAACAACCAAGTTAAATCATCTGGGACGTTCATTCATACTCTGCCTGCATTTCCGGTTCCAGCGGTTGCATATGGTACTAAATACCAAAGCAAGTGTAGTTTCTTCAGCTTTGCATCAAAACATTTAGGCCAGAACCCCCGCCCCTCTACCCCCCCCACACACACACACACCTCACAGCCCACCTATAATTGCCGGAGCAGAGTTCACTGTGTGTGTGTGACATGCCGCCAGAGATTCGCCACGGCACTCGTAAGAATGTGGAAACCATTTAACAGTAAGGTGCAACCCCCACACCCCCTGCCCCCCGCCCCGAGGACAGCGGGTGCTGCGTGACACCTCGGGGTGCCAAGACGTGACGGCGACGGTAATATGGCGGCGTCTCGTTGCTCGTGCTGCTCATCATTTCAACGTCACCTCTGTGATATCGGCCCTCCCTGCCCGCCACCAATGTACTGCCTGGCGACCAAGGGGGTGGACACACACTCTTGAGCTTTACGTGGAGTCACAGACACACATACATACCGCCGTTACAAGTCAGCAGGATCACTGGGGGGAAAAAGGGGAACGATTCGAGAGGTTTTTTTTTCCCGGAAAACCTGGAAGTGTGTCGGAGGCTGGTTTCAATCCAAGAATGGATTTCTTCCTTCGGAGAGGGCTGGTTCTGGTTTTGTTGATACAACACTATAAAGCACAAGGTAGGACCTCCATTTTGTATTGCACGCAAATGTGTTGATTCTTAACGTGATGCTGATTTTACAATGTCAAGTGAATGCTGATATTTGAATGAAAATCGTATTTTGGGATGACATCACTGCCACCACTGCCATTATCATATCGGAGTCTAACTGTGTCATGGCGTTTGCAGCGCCACGACAACACTTTGAAACTCTTTAAACTCTTTAATAGCGTAGCTTTCGTTCCTGTACATCTCCTGAGCTACCACCATGTAAACCCATCTATTCTTGATCACCCCAATAGATCCGCCAGGCTCCACCCTACCAGCCTCCGCTACGGGGGTGAACCCCCACATCGAGCCCAGCCAACCACAGGGAGCAGAGATGTCCCCTGGGGACGCCGTCATCCTCGCCCCGGTGGTGGCTCCCCCCAGCATGAGGGAGGTAGAGCAGGCCGTCCAGGAGGCCTCGGAGCAGGTGGAGGGCGGAGGTGCGGAGGAGGTGCTGAAGGGCTTGCTGGAGAGGGTGGTGGAGGCGGCGCGCGGCGAGGCCGTAGGAGCGGAGGGCAAGGCTGAGGCCGAGGTAGAGGAAGGAGGTGGGGGAGCGGTAGGGCAGGCGTCTGAGGAGGAGGAGACGGGGACAGGGGTGGCTGAAGGCCCAGGGTCCGTGATGGAAGGTCCGGGCAGTGAGGGGGGAGCGAAAGGGGAGTCTGACGCCGAGACTGCCTGGGTGGAAACAACGACAGCTGCTGGGGGTGAAGAAGGAGAAACCGGGTCTGAATGGGAAGAGGCCGCCAGAGCAGGTGCTGACGGAGGAGCAGAAGGGCGAAGGGGCGTAGAATCTGCCATCGCTACGTCACCCGTGTTGGGGCCCAAAGACCCCCCCGTGGTGGAACCCACGGATATCCTGGAGAAGTTGGAGAAACAGGTGGAGGAGATCATGATAAAAGCAGGAGGTGAAGCGGTGTTGGAGCAGACTGGAGGTGGTGGAGGTGGAGGAAACAAAGAAGAAGAAGAAGAGGAAGAAGAAGAAGAAGAAGAGACAACAGAAGAAACAGAGGGAGAAGGGGAGCCACTCGGGGGAGGGGGAGAGACGGGTGGTGCAGGGGAGCTGGGGGGAGTTACGGCCAAGGAGGAGAGTGGCGGTCACGTGGCGGAAGGGTCGGTGGTGGTCCAGCTGCCCTCTGGTGGTGATGGAGAGACAGACAGCACACCGACTGTGTTGAGACCACCGACGGGGGAGCAGGAGGTAACCACGGAGAACAGCGATACGGAAACAGAAGAAGAAGAAGAAAAACCGGGAAGTTTAGACTTAGAGGTGAATGAAGGTTTGGGGGGCGTGGTGGTGGCGGTGGAAGCAGGAGGCGGAGAAGGGGTGGAGGGTGTTTGGGGAGACAGGGCAGGTGGGCTAGGGGCAGACACGGCCGTGCCACTGCAGGAGGAAGTGGTGGTGGAACCCGACGCAAATGTAGTGGCAGGCGTGACCGGGGAATCGTCCCTGGCCAGTCCTGCGCAGGAACAAGGTGAGCTACAGAGTCCTCTCCATCTTCGTTATAAACACCGCCAGGTTCATCATGTTGGCTCACGCATGACACGAGAGAAAGACACACCACTGTGTTAAGATGTTGAGATCCTCATGTCATAACTATCCATATAATTGAACCCATCTTTCAATTTTGTCACAATGGTCTCAATCTCAGACTAACTATCAGACAAACTATGAGACTATGAACTCATCATCTGTTACTGAAGGTTCCTACAGGTATAGCTTATAAATACATCATCTTTCCATTTGTCAGTCATTGAGATGAACTCCTCAAACGACAAGGCGGTTTGTCTGGGGACAATAACCTGCATCAGAAGCTTTATGTGAGGTTATATAGTTGCCGTCTTAACCCACTTAGACACAGGAGCTCATAGATGTGCTCGCTCACTGTGATTGGCAACACGTACGCTTACGCAACCAGAACTATGTCAACCTTGGCTGCTCTTATTGCGGCGACAATCTCTCAGAGTTAGATAAAGAAAGCAATGTTTTTGCAGTGGGAAGCGTGTGGGATGCCGCCAACTGAGAATAGCTTGACATGAGCTTTGACTTTTTATTCAAAGAGGCTGGGAGGCTTAGCTATTCTTCCTTGTTCCCCTCTTGACTTCAGTGACATGTGCAGGCAAAGATTGACACGCTGTGAACATATTTTACACTGTCAAGATACGTATACTTTTAGCCACGCAGTGCATGTCACACGTATGCACACACACACAGTCTTACAGCTCACTGAAATCCTGCACATATATGCATAATCCCACATGCCATAGGTGCGCTCCACAAGTCCTAAACCTTGGCCTCTTGGCTTAATTCCCATATGTGTGTCACATACTGAACCCCTGCTCTAGAAGTGCTGGTGTTCCCCCCCGGGGAGTCTGAACATGCTGGTGCTGGTGAAAAGACCTCCGCTGAGCAACAGCAGCAAGACTCCCTGCCTAGCCCCGCCCTGATTGGGGGAGAAACAGGAAGTGACCATGCGGACGGGGAGGAGCCTCTACCGGATGGAACAAACCACACCAACGAGATCCCCTCCCCGGATGACCGTTTGACCCATGACCCTGCAGTGGTCACACCGGCTGAGGGTTTTGGGATGGACCACGCTCCGGCCACGCCCCCAGAGATAGAAGAAGAGGCGGAGCTCGGTGAAGCTAATGAGTTGATGGAGGATGAGGCAGGCCGCTCAGGTAAAATACAGCACATTATGTTTTAAAAATAGATTTTTGACGACATCAAGTCTATTTGAGCCAATAAACTTGAATATGCAGCAGAGAATAGTGTTTGGGATAGCTTTTCCATTATAATGTAGGACTAGTGACTTGTTTATGCTGACTCTATAACTTAATCAAAGAAGCAAAAGTCTGAAATTAATGGCTTAACCTCCAGAATAATCAAATCTTTATCAGCATGTTGCCCGCCCCCCCCCCCCCCCCCCCGCCCACTATGAAGGAATCACTTTTTATTAAATTAAAGCAACACAGATGGGTAATGTAGATTGATGTTTCCTTGCTGAAAAGTGCTACTGTTTCCAAATAAATGCAATGTCGGGTGGATAAACACCACTATAACTTTATAGGCTCCAATTACAACACACATCTCTCATCCATCAGTTCCTCTATCCATCCCTTCTTTCATCTATCCATCCATCTATCCATCATTTTAGCATCCATCCATTTATCATTTACTCCATCCATCCATCATTTCATCCATTCATCCATCTATTTCTCATTTCATCCACCCCCTACCCGTCTCCCCAGAGGTAGGCGTGCTGGGCGTGGAGGCGTGGAAGATTGGGGGCATCACTGCTGCAGTGGTGGTGGTTCTGGAGACCCTGGTCATCGTGGTCTACATCCTAAAGTGTCGCGGGGGAGACAAAAGGTCTGGAGCTGCCACCATATTTACTGCTAACTGACTCCCACTGCTGTGCGTTGTTCATGTTGATTACTTGACATAATGCTGATCACCACCGTTGTTACTCAGAAGATAGAGGGTTGTACATGCACTACATTAAGGTGTGCCTGTACGTGTGTGTGTGTGTGTGTGTGTGTGTGTGTGTGTGTGTGTGTGTGTGTGTGTGTGTGTGTGTGTGTGTGTGTGTGTGTGTGTGCGTCTGTTTGTGTGTGTGCATGTGTGTATGTGTGTAGTGCCCCAGCCCCTGGAGCATGTGAGGAGGGTCGCGTGGAGCCAGAGGCGGCCACAGGGGGAGACTGCAGCGACGACTCCCTTCCTGCCAGCAACGGAGACACCCAGCTGTAGGTTAATGGCGTCACACATACATTTTTTTTGACAATTTCAGTAGACCCACAATTAAGCTATTGGGTAAAGATGGAATCATCTTGTTGAGTCATTCAAATCTAAATGTTGAAACAAAACCCAAACTTAAAATTAGATATTCTCAACAGGTGTCTAAATCACTAAGTCACATTAGACACGCTGCATCCCTCCGTGCAGGGATGGAAAGTAACTAAGGACATTTACTCAAGCACTGTATTTCTATGTTCTGCTACTTTATACTTCAACTCCACTTCATTTCAGACCCAAATATTGTAATTTTTATATCTCTAAATTTAGTTACTTGTGTTACTTTGCAGATTAAAATGAACAAAACATAATACAATCAATAAATTAATTTGTATAATATTATATCAATAAGCTACCTGGCCAGCAGTATGTAAAGTAATCCATAAAATATAGTTTAAAGTTAAAGTTAAAATTTGTTTCACATTTACCAGCTGCAACATTAAAGCAATGAACACATCAATGCATCAATAATTACAATCCAATACTTTTACTTTTGGTACTTTAATTTTTGATGCCATGTAATGTTACGACTTGATGCCAATGTCCTTGTAACCGAGTATTTCTACAATGTGGTATTACTACTTTTATCTGAAGATCTGAGTACTTCCTCTTCCACCACTGGCTCTGTGTCTGCAGACTAAACACGGTGCGCTGACCCGGAAGCCACCAAGGCATTCTCTGACTCCAGGGCTGGGCGTGGGGGTGTGATGAGTGGGGTGGAGGGTGGTGTGTGTGTGTGCCTCTCAGCTGATGTCTGGCATGTTGTGTAAAAAGAGCGACAGTGTTGCTCAGCGAGTTGCTGATTCGGGTCACACGGTGCTGCTACTATGCTAGTACTCCGTGGTGCTAGTGCTACGCTGCTCTCATACTACTGGCTCCTTAATCACACGGAGGCGTATGAGCACGGCCCCCCTGTCTGTCTTGCTGCTGTTTGGTTATTCACGGGTATTTATGTGCACTTGTACCGTTTAAGTATTGTGGCATGCTGCTTTATATCACACAGAATCTATTGACGGGTCACCAGCATGCAGACAGAAAACTAAGCAGTCGATCTGTCTGCGTGCCTCCGGGGGGATGCATGAGCATTTGTTTGTGCCCGGCGCCTGTGCAACTGAGAGCCTTACTTTTTGCGAGCTGCAAAGCAAATGAGATATGTGATATGCACAGAAGAGCGACAAAGAACGCTGCATTATTTAGTGCAGCTTGAAAAGTGTCCTTTTTAACACATGAGACGCTAGCAATGTAGAAGTAGAACAAGCAGTACATAAAAAGGCCAATAAAAAAAACCTAATCTCCTGCAGCATTATAAACCTCAAAGACACCAGTAGTGTTACCAATCCAGACACCAGTAGTGTTACCAATCCAGACACCAGTAGTGTTACCAATCTAGACACCAGTAGTGTTACCAATCCAGACACCAGTAGTGTTACCCAACCAGACACCAGTAGTGTTACCAATCCAGACACCAGGAGTGTTACCAATCCAGACACCAGTAGTGTTACCAATCTAGACACCAGTAGTGTTACCAATCCAGACACCAGTAGTGTTACCAATCCAGACACCAGTAGTGTTACCACTCCAGATACCAGTAGTGTTACCAATCCAGACACCAGTAGTGTTACCAATCCAGACACCAGTAGTGTTACCAATCCAGACACCAGTAGCATTTCTCCAAAGCAAACAGTAACATGGATGAGGTTGATTCCAGGACCATATTAACAAATACAACAAAGTATTCAATTTAAGGCCTGTTTTAATGTCCGTATTAAAGTACAGCATCATTAAAAGAAAATCCAATGCTCTCAATTGTATTCCCCTTGCCAATGACAACTGGTCCCTTAACTAACTACCTGCCCTCCTTGACTATCTATGTGTTTATCCCACCTGTCCAGCAGGATAGCAGAGCTGGACCCGTCGGATGTGGCCTCGGCTCTGGCCCAGCACAAAGAGAAGCTGCGGGAGGAACAGCAGGAAGTGGCCATGTCGGACCTCCCCCCCGGCCCCGAACCCGGGTCGGCCCAGGGATCCTCGCAGGACCTCAGGACTTCCGTTCTGTAGGGCTGTCCCACCGTCCCCTGCCAGACTGCCCTCAGCCATGTCTCCCACCTGTCTTATATAAGGCCTGAATACGAGCCACACCCTCTGGTCCCGGTGCAACACCTGCCCCCCTGTGCAGAGTAGACCCCCCCCCCCCCCCACCTCAGCTGTACCCACTGAAGGTCCTACACCCAACCATCCATCCATAGGCTCTCACTCCCTTTGCTGGACTGTAGCGTACGGTTAGCCTCTGTGTACCAGGTGCAGGTTCATGTTGGAAAGTGTGTGTGTGTGTGTGTGTGTGTGTGTGTGTGTGTGTGTGTGTGTGTGTGTGTGTGTGTGTGTGTGTGTGTGTGTGTGTGTGTGTGTGTGTGTGTGTGTGAATGGAGTGAGCAAGAGGGCAGCAGAAGTGGCATCTTAATATTTTGTGTGAGACAGGTAATATGTACCACAATTAAGATCCCTGTGTGCATGTGTGTGTGTGTGTGTGTGTGTGTGTGTGTGTGTGTGTGTGTGTGTGTGTGTGTGTGTGTGTGTGTAAATGAGATGAGACCAATAAACTGTTTATGGTCTTGGTCTTTACTTTTCACATGTAACTTTCTTTTTTAACTCATATTTTTTTTTGTACTGACCACATAGCCTACTTTCCTCCATACGGCCGACTATTTGACATGAGTGTAAATGCAGTGGGCATCTGTTTTCCAGTTAAACCATCGATCACGTTTCATATTTACTATATTTTCGAGTTTTGTTTTCTCTTTTTTTGAACACTGCAAGCGTTTCCATGTTGTGTCATTGTAAAGATGGACTCAAAATCATGTTGTCTGAGTTTGATTCCACGTTGGACACCTCTGATCTGTGCTGTACAGAATAAAAATGATGTTACAAGTGTGCTGCTCTCTATCATCCCACATTCATTCTGCCTTACTCACACACTAGTAGATTGGAACAGGAGAAGAAAACACAAAGCTACAACCACTTAATAAATCCCATTGTCACGCTGCCATTTTGCACACACTGCATCTCCGTCTGGGCATCATAGGGCCCACAGATTAGCCTCTCTGGGGCTGCGGTCACGAGGAATATGTGTGCAAATATCTGTGTGTGGTGTGTGTGTCCATGCACAGTGTGTGTGTGTGTGTGTGTGTGTGTGTGTGTGTGTGTTACCCTGGTCATGTGGTAGATAAGTATTTAAGCCAGGAGTGGTTAATAGGCAGCCCCTCATGGCGGCTGCATCACACACAAAGGATCACCATGCACAGCCAGAGGTATGGGCACCACCGCTTCTCTCTCTCTCTCTCTCACACACACACACACACAATCACCATTTCATATGCTAATGTTCAAATGTTGGCTATCCACGTATGATTAAAAAAGGATTTGCTTAGTTCTGATTGTTTCACTTTACCTTCTTTTCTTTTCTTTTTACACATTTTACACATCTATACCCATTACATCTATACCCATTTTAATTTTATATATTTTATTATTGTTTCATATATTTACTGTAAACTATAGCAAACTATCTCTTTATTTAGTGCACTGATGCATAAAAATTGATACTTGACCTTTGGTTAGTGTTGTATTATCTGAACAATTTGTTTGGTGGCTGTTATTCCTGTTATTTTGTTTCATTTAATAATTGCTCGTGAAGCATCTCAAACAACAAGCCTTTCATTTATTTTACCATCAAGGCAATTGAAAAGCCTTCCCCATTACTGACGAATAATGCTGTCTCTCCCTCTGCGGTGAAAAGGCTTGGCTGTGTGATAGTGTGACGTAGATGCTAATGTGGGTTATGAATAGTCTCTACTGTTGTCACCGACTCTGGTGAGACAACTCCCTTCATCAGAATAATGTTGTGATTTTCTGTTATGCTCGTCTATTGAATTAGGAGCACTTTTCTAATCATGGTGATGGTGATAAGGGAATGTGTTCTCTTTAAGTACTTTCTGCAAATCCACAAAATTCTATCCATGACTGTCTGCCTTTCTTCTACCTTTCCCTTCCTCCGTGTGTGTGTGTGTGTGTGTGTGTTGGTAGGGTGTGGAGTGCAGGCCTCGTGGTGGTGGTGGTGGTGGTGGTGGTGGTGCTGTGCGCCCCCCCAGCGCAGGCCCAGTTCCCCAGGGAGTGTGTGAGCGTGGCGGGGCTGCAGAGCGGCCAGTGCTGCCCCTCCCCCGCGGGGCTGCCGGGGGACGAGTGCGGCGCCAGCACCGGCCGCGGCCAGTGCGTGTCCGTTGCGGCCGACGCCCGGCGCCACGGACCCCAGTACCCCCACGACGGGCGCGACGACCGCGAGCGCTGGCCACTGAGGTTCTTCAACCGCACGTGCCGCTGCAACGGGAACTTCAGCGGGTACAGCTGTGGGGGCTGCCGTCACGGGTTCTCTGGGCCCGACTGTGACCAGAGAGTATCGGTCGGTAAGCGGAGGGCCCCCGAGGGCCAACTGGAAAAATGGCTGGTCGTTTTCCCAAATCAGAGTCTCGTCAATTGAGGGCATATTATAAGGAGAGTTCTTATTGACACCTGTACTATACGTTGTTTTAATATTCTAAAAGCATCAATGTCAAAATAATAAAACACATCCACCCTCGGCTCAATTGTGGCCAGGAATAATACATTGTGACACACTGAGGGGAAATTAGTGTAGTCACTGGATTAAACGAAAGAATATCAATGTCCACCACAGATAAATGTGATTCAAAACACAGTTTTACTGAGATTTTAGTAGGGAAAGGTACCCTGGAAATCCAGAGTTCTCGCGAGAGCACAATTAGAATTTGCTCAGCGAGTACTCTGGTAACGAGTAACATGCTCATTAGCTATGCCCGTTGTTTCGAACATCAACCAATCACATCGGTGTATCTGATATAGGCGGGCCAGAGGCGGGCTAAACAGATGACGTCAGCGCTGCGACGGAATCAGTCCGGAATCAGTCAGTAAACATTGCAAGATGGCTATCGAAAATGTTGACTGAGTATCTGTACAAACTAGGGATGCACCGATACCACTTTTTTTCAGACCGAGTACAAGTACAAGTACTTACATTTGGGTACTTGCCGATACCGAATACCGATACGAGTACTTAATAAAACCATTACAGTTCTAATGACTTTGAAAACATGTTATTTTTTGTCTGGGGGGGGTGCTCCGTTAATTCGCGGTTCTGATGGGGGGGGTGCTCTGTTAATTCGCGGTTCTGATGGGGGGGGGGGTGCTCCGTTAATTTGCGGTTCTGATGGGGGGGGGGCTCCGTTAATTTGCGGTTCTGATGGGGGGGGTGCTCCGTTAATTGGCGGTTCTGATGGGGGGGGGGGTGCTCCGTTAATTTGCGGTTCTGATGGGGGGGGTGCTCCGTTAATTTGCGGTTCTGATGGGGGGGGGTGCTCCGTTAATTTGCGGTTCTGATGGGGGGGGGGTGCTCCGTTAATTCGCGGTTCTGATGGGGGGGGTGCTCCGTTAATTCGCGGTTCTGATGGGGGGGGGGGTGCGGGGGGGGTGCGGGGGGGGGTGCGGGGGGGGTGCTCCGTTAATTGGTGGGGACATGTCCCCAGCGTCCCCACTAAATTACCATGCGCAGTTGCTATTAAACATCCATAAACGCCAACTCGGTTGCATCTCTTTATTTCAATATTCCTTGGCTAAGAATATTACAAGGTTAACGTTGCGTTGCCAAAGTGGTATCTCCGTGGTATTTCCATTCGGCTACATTTACGTCTCTCTGTCAAACTATTCTCCAAAACAAACTCGTTTCCGTCCTCTGGATACGTCACCCCGTGTATTCTTCTGATTGGTCGTAGTGTTATCCAATTGCGTGCAGTGATATTTTCAAACGCATTCTTGGTGCCGCCCCTCGAGTTGGGTCATTTTCATTGCTCATTACCAGACCTACAGCTTTCTAGATGTAGGTCTGGATTTCCAGGCTAAGGGAAAGGGGTAATTGTGCGCAATCTCAGCCAATCCATAATCCACCAGAATCGTCGTTGTCCGTGTCCAGGGGCATAGGCCAGTGCGGCAGGCGGGGGTCGAAGTCATCCAAGGGTCGTATCCACAGCAGTCTTCTCCTTCTTCTTCTTCTTCTTCTTCTTCTTCTTCTTCTTCTTCTTCTTCTTCTTCTTCTTCCTTCTTCTCTCTTCTTCTTCTTCCTTCTTGTCTTCTTCTTCTTCTTCTTCTTCTTCTTCTTCTTCTTCTTCCTTCGTTCTCCTCCAACGTCTCTCTCCCCAGGGGTTGTCCTCTTCGTCTTTATGTAGGGGAGGGAATCCCCTCTGATTGGCTGGTGCGGCTCTCCCGGTAATTGTCCGCAGGTGTATCTCGTTGGGCTGCTTGGGCGCTGATATCCCCAGAGCTCCTAATATGGGCATATCCTCCTTCGTGGGCAGCCAGTGATATATCACTGGGCAGCCAGTGATATATACCACTATTATTCCTCTGGGTCGTCCCCCTCGGCTGCCACAATATATACACAAAAGGGTGATACAAACAAATTGTATGTGTTAATGTCTAACAGTTGATCCGAAAGCACACAGGGCGCCAATTTCAGTTCATATTTGCAGCGTGACCAAAAAAAAGAAATAGAATCATATTGTTTTAACCGAGCAATGGCAAATGAACACAGGCTGTATTTTTTTGCTTGCTTCGTATAAGACTTACGTCTGTTTTGGATGTGAAAATGGCCGTGTGCTTAGAGACTGCAGTGATTATGTGACACGATGGAAGTCAAGTTGGAAAAAGAATAGTTACAACACCCCGTCTGACCGACCGTCTGTTTCTTCACCCTCCCTCCAGTGAGAAGGAACGTGCTACAGATGAGTCCTGCTGAGAAGCAGGCGTTTGTGAACGCCTTGGACCAGGCCAAGCGGACCGTGCACCCAGATCTGGTCATCTGCACCAGACGGTAATTTACAGCCCAGAACACGACTAGATACAACATAGGAGACGGGTGCCCATCATTACCAGCATTACTAGTCTCCCAGGGTGGGCAAAAACAGGCCTTCAGGGTTAGTAGTACTGTGTTAATATAAAATGATATCAACTCCAAGTTGTAAGAGTACCAAGCCTGTTGGACGCAAGTCTGGAGCATAGTTATAGTTAGGGTTCAAGCAAGTTTGGGTGACACATGAAATTCCTTTACCCGTTTTTCTATTGCAACTTAACCTATCTTTACAACTTAAATAATGAATATTAAGACCACAGTCACACAATAATCATCCATAAGTCACACCTAAAGCTTGGCGGTCAGAGCTGTACAAATGTGAACGTGATTCTATTTTTGTGTGGTTTGCCAACCGCTTCTCCCCGGCCCGTGTTCGTTCCCAAGTTACCAAGAGGTGTTCGGACCCAACGGCACCGAGCCCCAGTTCCAGAACGTCACCATCTACAACTACTTTGTGTGGAGCCACTACTACTCGGTCAGCAAGACCTACCTGGGGCCCGGCCAGGCCAGCTTTGGAGGGGTGGACTTCTCCCACGAGGGCCCCGGGTTCCTGACCTGGCACCGCTTCCATCTGCTGCAGCTGGAGAGGGACATGCAGGTGGGGGGAGGAAGTAAAAGGAAGTCATACTACAGTGTAGGAATAATCAGTTACAAGTAAAAGTTCTGCATTGAAAATATCATACAAAATATACAGAAAGTACCAATAGTAAAAGTACTCCAGCATGCACTGGGGCGGTTTGCAGCCGAGTGTGAAGCGGTCGGGATGAGAGTCAGCACCTCCAAGTCTGAGGCCATGGTTCTCTGCCGGAAAACGGTGGAGTGTTCCCTCCGGGTTGGGAGTGAGTTGCTGCCTCAAGTAAAGGAGTTCAAGTATCTCGGGGTCTTGTTCACGAGTGAGGGCAAAATGGAGCGGGAGATGGACAGACGGATTGGTGCAGCGTCTGCAGTGATGCGGGCGCTGTACCGGTCTGTTGAAGAGGGTTTACAGATGGATCTCGATTTACAGATCCATCTACGTTCCAACCCTCACCTATGGACAGGAGCTTTGGGTAGTGACCGAAAGAATGAGATCGCGGATACAAGCGGCCGAAATGAGTTTCCTCCGCAGGGTGGCTGGGCTCAGCCTTAGAGATAGGGTGAGGAGCTCAGACATCCGGAGGGAGCTCGGAGTAGAGCCGCTGCTCCTCCGCATCGAAGTCGGAGTCAGCTGAGGTGGTTCGGGCATCTGATTAGGATGCCCCCCGGGCACCTCCCCTGAGAGGTTTCTGGGCACGTCCAACTGGGAGGAGACCCCGGGGGCAGACCCAGAACCCGCTGGAGAGATTATATATCTCGTCTGGTCTGGGAACGCCTCGGGATCCCCCAGGAGGAACTAGAGAGCGTGGCTGGGGAGAAGGAAGCCTGGGGGGCCCTGCGGACGAGAATGGATGGATGGATGATGCAGAATGGCCCATTTCAGAATAATATAAATATTATTTCATTGAATTATAATTATTGATGCATTAATGTGTTTATTGATTAGATTTTGTATTGCTAATTTTAATCTGCAAAGTATCTAGTAACTAAAGCTAAATCTGATAAATGTAGCAGACTAAAAAGTACAATATCTTCCTCTCAGATGTAGTGGAGTAGAAGTAGCAGTAGCTCAAGTAAATGACAAGTACCTCAGATTTGTACTCCGGAAATGTAGTGAGATACTTTCCACAGCAGGTCAGGGGTAGGGGGGAGGATATACAGACACAGGAAGCAGGTAAGGGAAGGGGGAAGTAGACGGGAATAGACGAAGAACAGAAATAGAAGAGGAAGGAGATGAGGACCCAAAGGGAGGAGGGGAAGGAAAGAAGGACGGAAGGAAAGGAGTATGCAAAGAAACCGGGAAGGATACAGATTTTTTGAACTGGAGCTTAAAGGAGATACATAATTTCAACATCTCAACACACAGCCGCGAACCATTCAGACAACACATTTATATATAATAACCCAATAAATTAGTTAGTATCATGAAAAAACCCGTCACCATCTGTCTCGCCACCATCCGCCCAGGACATGCTGGGGGACCCGACGTTCGCGCTGCCCTACTGGAACTTTGCCACCGGGGGCAGCGCGTGCGACATCTGCACCGACGACCTGCTGGGCGCGCGCAGCAGCTTCGACAGCAGCGCCCTCAGTGCCAACTCCGTCTTCTCCCAGTGGAGGGTGGTCTGCGAGAGCGTGGATGACTACGACGCGCTGGGGACCGTCTGCAACAGTGAGGGTCACACACACACACACATAGACACAAACCTGTGATGCACACAAAGACAGCTGAACAATGCACACCCAACAGCCCAAAAATGCCTTCTTTGCACATTTGCACAACTATGTTAAGACTAAATTGCACATTTTACCTAAACCTAATTCTAAACCAAACATGTGCTTTTTCTTTGTTGAATGTTTTGGCTTCAATTGTTCTCGCCATCTGCACTACACCAACACATTCACACAGAAACACGGATGACACACATGAGACACACACATACACACACACACACACACACACACACACACACACACACACACATAGCTTAGCTAGTTTTGATTAGTCTGCGTTCGAGAGTAATGTTGATGGAGGCTGCAGCCTGAGGTGTATCAGGAAAAGGGCAAACGGCTCGTAGAGAGAGCCTGCAGAACACCATGAGGTTTATTTAATGCACCGCAGCTGTTGATTAAGAGGAGACTTCCTGCTACAATGTCAGAGGCTCCTTCCTTCAAGTGCCCAGTCACTGGAGGTACACGCCAAGTGGACTTCCTTCAAGTGCCCAGTCACTGGAGGTACACGCCAGGTTGACTTCCTTCAAGTGCCCAGTCACTGGAGGTACACGCCAAGTAGACTTCCTTCAAGTGCCCAGTCACTGGAGGTACACGCCAGGTTGACTTCCTTCAAGTGCCCAGTCACTGGAGGTACACGCCAAGTAGACTTCCTTCAAGTGCCCAGTCACTGGAAATACACGCCAAGTAGACTTCCTTCAAGTGCTCAGTCACTGGAGATACACGCCAAGTAGACTTCCTTCAAGTGCCCAGTCACTGGAGGTACACGCCAAGTAGACTTCCTTCAAGTGCCCAGTCACTGGAAGGTACACGCCAAGTAGACTTCCTTCAAGTGCCCAGTCACTGGAGGTACACGCCAGTAGACTTCCTTCAAGTGCCCAGTCACTGGATACACGCCCAGGTTGACTTCATTCAAGCTGCCCAGTCACTGGCAGGTACACGCCAAGTCAGACTTCCTTCAAGTGCCCAGGTCACTGGAGGTACACGCCCAGGGTTGACTTCCTTCAAGTGACCAGTCACTGGAGGTACACACAAGTAGAACTTCCTTCAAGTGCCCATGTCACTGGAGGTACACGCCAGGTTGACTTCCTTCAAGTGCCCAGCACTTGAGGTACACGCCAAGTAGGACTTCCTTCAAGTGCCCAGTCACTGGGAAATACCACCGCCAAGTAGACTTCCTTCAAGTGCCCCAGTCACTGGAGATACCACGCCAAGTAGGATTCCTTCAAGTGCCCAGTCACTGGAGGTAACACGCCAAGGGCCTCCTTCAGGCCAGTCTTCCCCAGGTTCATAGTGCCCAGTCACTGGAGGTACACCGCCAGAGTAGACTTCCTTCCAAGTGCCCAGTCACTGGAGGGTAACAGCCAAGTAGACTTCCTTCAAGTGGCCCAGTCACTGGAGGTACCACGCCAGGTTGACTTCCTTCAAGTGCCCAGTCACTGGAGGTACACGCCAAGTAGACTTCCTTCAAGTGCCCAGTCACTGGAGATACACGCCAAGTAGACTTCCTTCAAGTGCCCAGTCACTGGAGATACACGCCAAGTAGACTTCCTTCAAGTGCCCAGTCACTGGAGGTACACGCCAAGTAGACTTCCTTCAAGTGCCCAGTCACTGGAGGTACACGCCAAGTAGACTTCCTTCAAGTGCCCAGTCACTGGAGATACACGCCAAGTAGACTTCCTTCAAGTGCCCAGTCACTGGAGATACACACCAAGTAGACTTCCTTCAAGTGCCCAGTCACTGGAGGTACACGCCAAGTGGACTTCATTAGAGGATGAATGCTTGAATGAACGTATACTTTTACCTTTTCATCCCATTTACTAAAGGACCAGTCATGTGTTGAAATGTTTGAAACGGGCCCATTGCTTTGCTGCTGCTTGCAGCTTTCTCGAGAACCTTAACACTTGACACACTACAAATGCTTGGGTCCTTAGATTGTCCCCATCTCAGAACAAAGCCTCCTGTGCACATTTCTGTTCATCTTTTAACTTTTGTGTTATTTCGCTGATCAAACTATTTCCATTGCCAAACTTTCCTTGGGCACCGCCATGTTTTTTTGGGGGGGGTTTTATCCAGCAGACTCATGGGCAGTCTGTAGTGCTCTTTGCGATGAACTTAAGGTCCCTCCCCTTTGCAGTGATTGGTCCAATTGTTTTTGTACTTCTTGGAGAGAGTTAGGCATTCAACGGGCTGGAGGCCAGCCTGATCTGCAGACAGAACTGTAATGTGAACGCACCACATCAGCAGGGTCTCACAGGCCTCGTGTTAATGTGTGCAGTAACGGTCATTTACAGCAAGGTCAGGTACAAGCAGTGGACGGTCTGCGTGTGTGTGTGTGTGTGTGTGTGTGTGTGTGTGTGTGTGTGTGTGTGTGGTTGAAGCGAGGCACGAGGGAGGAATTAGCTTACCTCACTTGCATACCTCAAAAGATTTTAAATGCTCAGCTCCAACCCCCTGGCCCCCATTCAGTTGTTTAGTCGGATACTAATTCATGTAGAAGAACTAATGACCCTCAAAGTTAAACCAAACTGCCAGTTGGAAAACCCCTTTTATGAAGACAGAAATGGTCCAAAAAACAAAAAGGCAATCATAATACATCATCTGTCGAGACACGAGCGCTGATTCTAAGAGCATGAAAGTAACCGGTGTGATTGTATTCCGTCTCATTAATCCCTTTACAGAGTCATGACTGAATGGTATTCTGGGTTTCCTACACACCGGGCCTCACATGTGGGGCTGCCTAATTTGCGCATGTGTCGGTTGACAGAACAAAGCGAGATGTCTTCTGGTTCCGGTGATCAAAGAGAATATATCACAGAGAACTCAGTTATGTAGTGTTTGAGTGTGTGTGCATGTGTGCACTTAAGAAGAGCAAGACAGACAGGATATGAGGAGACAAAGTGATAAGTTTAATTGCCGCAACACTCGGAAGGAAGGGTTTCTTTTTAACTTTCTAAACTTCCTGTGATCCCCCTTGATTGATCTATACACAGCAAAAGCAAGTTTATCAGTCTTGCATATTCAAAAGGTGCACAACTGCAAACGAGTGAGAAGGTATCGCAACTTAATATAATTTTTTCACAGGAAATCAAATATGTTATATTTTATTTGAGATATGAGATACATTTTATAGACAGGAGGGGGTTTGGCAGGGCCTTCCTGGCTGTGGAACGTTGGTGCCACCTTGTGGCAGTGAGGTCAAGGAAACATTAACATATGTGATCGTAGGATTTAAAGCATGGCTGCCCAATTTGGGGCCCGCGGGCCAAGTTATATTTGGCCCGCGCCTTATCCACTGTATAATTTTTTTCCCGCCATCAGCGCTCGGAATCTGCGCTCGCTCTCATTGAATATTATTTATTGGTGCACTTCCACTCCTGACCAGAGAATAACATTGTGATACATCAGACCTGGGCAAACTACGGCCCGCGGGCCACATACGGCCCGTTGCGTTGTTTAATCCGGCCCGTCGGACATTTACATTAACAACAGTCCTATAATACATTTACATTAACAACAGTCCTATAATACATTTACATTAACAACAGTCCTATAATACATTTACATTAACAACAGTCCTATAATACATTTACATTAACAACAGTCCTATAATACATTTACATTAACAACAGTCCTATAATACATTTACATTAACAACAGTCCTATAATACATTTACATTAACAACAGTCCTATAATACATTTACATTAACAACAGTCCTATAATACATTTACATTAACAACAGTCCTATAATACATTTACATTTGTAGTATTCATTTCGCTGTTTTTTTTCATCCTGCAATTGATATCTTGATTGGTTCCACTAGATCAGAGGACACTAATATGCAGACCGTTAATTCGGAGCAATACCGCTACCGTGAGACGCGCGACCGGCACCGGGGGGGGGGACGCGCGACGGGTGCTAGACGCGCGGGCCGGGCCATTGGTAGATGAGGATCACAGCGTCTAGTACCCCCCCCCCCCCCCCCCCCCCTGGGAGACATTGACTTGGTGCCCGTCGCGGGGGGGGGGTACTAGACGCTGCGATCCTCATCTACCATTTCTTGACAAACGTTTGAACCCCCCCCCCCCCCCCCCCCATGCAGGCACTGAGAGCAGCCCCATCAGGAGGAACCCGGCAGGGAACGTGGCGCGGCCCATGGTCCAGAGGCTGCCCCAGCCCCAGGACGTGGTGGACTGCCTGGAGCTGAACAACTTCGACACACCTCCCTACTACTCCACCTCCTCCCAGAGCTTCAGGAACACCATCGAAGGTTGGGAAAGAGGGGGCGGGGCTCCATAGTCCAAACGGATGACACTTGAAAAGCACGCAATTGGAGGTCTCGGCGTGTCTCTCATTCAGATGACTAAATGATAAGTGACGGTATACGATATACAACACAGTGGTCTTCAACTCCCAGCCTACAGGTTGTTGGTTCCATCACCACCTCTCCACAGCCTATCCTTGAGCAAGATGTCTTTAATGCCTTGTCGCTGCAAGTTGCATTGGACAACGGTGTCTCCTGAATGAATCATGAATACATCTGATTATGAATAGTAACACTCAGTGTACACTGCAGCATGAAGATACTTAGCACAGGTCGTATAATGGTAAATGGTAAATGGATTGCATTTATATAGCGCTTTTATCCAAAGTGCTTTACAGTATTTACTCACATTCACCCAGTCATACACCGACAGCGATGTCAACCATGCAAGGTAACAACCAACACGTCAGGAGCAGTTAGGGTTCGGTGGCGTCTTGCTCAGCGACACCTCGACACTTAGCGAGGCGGAGCCCAGGGATCGAACCAGCAGCCTTCCTGTTGCCAGACAACCGCTCTTACCTCCTGAGCTCCTGCCGCCCATGGCCTTCTGGTCCCGCCCTTCATCGTCCTCCTTACGACATAATTTCCTGTTCCCCTACATCTCATCTCCTAGGGTACAGTGCCCCTCAGGGGACGTACGACCCGGTGGTCCGCAGCCTCCACAACCTGGCCCACCTGTTCCTGAATGGCACGGGAGGACAGACTCACCTGTCCCCCAACGACCCCATCTTTGTCCTGCTGCACACCTTCACGGACGCCGTCTTCGACGAGTGGCTCAGGAGACACAGCCCAGGTATGTCATTATGTTAACCCCACCAACGTTACACAGCGTTTAAATTTAATATGTTCTTTATTAATTTTAAATGGCCAATTTGTGTGTCTACTAGGGTGACTAAATAACCCATGCATTACTAAATAATACAGCAAATAAATTATACAGGGAAAAGTTACAACATGATTAGAATAATAACCATTCAGCAATGCAAATCACATTTCTTGTTTTATCAAGGCTTCAGTTCAATTTTAAAGGCACAATGTGCAAAAAAATGCAAAATGTGCTCTAAAACACATTCTGTCATGTTGTAGACGCTAACTTTAAGGCTCCAGGGTTCTCGATTAATTGCTCCGACTCTGCAGCAGTGGTGAGAGGTTTTTTTTTAGCAAGCTTCGCTTTTTGAGGGTGGGCGGGGTTTAGACAGAGGAGGGAGAGGGAGGGGTGAGGAGTTCTTTTTGTCTTCAGCTTGAAATTGCAATCTTGCATATTGTTGTACGTTTAAGTGAGGGTCCCAACCTAACAGAATAGAAATGTCCCCTAGGTACTGGTAGACAAACCCACACACCTGAGAGGCTGTGACGCTGATGGTGTGTGTGTTGACTTCCAGGTGAGCTGGTGTACCCTGAGGAGAACGCTCCCATCGGTCACAACAGCAGGTTCAACATGGTGCCGTTCTGGCCTCCCGTCACCAACGGCCAGATGTTTGTCTCCGCACCTGAAAGCCTGGGGTACTCTTATGAAGTGGAGTGGCCTGGTGAGTGACACCCACACCCACACCCACACACACACACACGCACTCTTTGTTAAAGTTTCCAATGGCTCTTCTTCCATAGCCCGTGCATACACGGTGTCCGAGATCATCACCATAGCGATTGTTGCCGGGGTGCTCGTCATGGCGATGGTGTGCGGTGTCATGGCCTGTGCGGCGCGCGCCCGCTCCTACCGCTCGGCCGAGGCCCTGGAGCCCCTGCTGGGAGACACCTTCCGTCGCTACTCAGAGGAGGAGCGCAGGATGCAGAAATCGGTCGTCTAGATGACACCCTTCACCTCCACGTGCAATCACTTTTTATATGCCTTCTCTTTACCCACCAGAGAATCACACGGTTGGAAAGCCATTGTGCGGCTAGTACTACTATGTGTGAGATTTGTACACATGACAAACGTGTCAATATCCCAATGTAGCCTACTATGAATGGCTGCAAGATCTGTGGTGCAAAGGAAGTATTTGATTTCAAAACCAGCAGCGGAGATTTTTTTTAATAAATATATATTGAAATGTGGATGTGTGTGTCATGCTGTTATTATGTGAAGTTATTGTTTAGGTTGAGTTAGTTATAGTCAGCCTACCATAGATCTAGCCTACTAATCGTTTGGGTATTCATGCTTCAAGTCAAGCTCTCTCCTTATTGAATTGCAGTGAGAGAGGTATTTCGGGTAGGCGTTGACTTTGGCACTGGCAGGCCTGGTGATGGTGGATCACACATCCAGATTAGCCTACGTGCCCGGGAGTCCCACAAAGATATGTATCTAATATAGTGTGTACAACTACATTGCTGACCATTTGTATTCAGCCATGTTGGTCTGCCATAAGCAATCACTGACAGAGACAAGGTTTCTGAGCCCGGGCCTAGTAGTGTCAAACCAAACACGGGGCGCCTATTCCTTGGATGAAGAGATTCCTTGCCTTTTCTTATTTTGCCACAAATCCCAGGATAACCTAGGATATCTACCTCCTGTGATAGGTGGCCCCTCAATGTATTGGGTGGTAGCACCCTCTTGTCCTGACACTGTCCTCCTGGGAGAGGTGGCTCGTGGAGGCATTGGGTGGTAGCCTCCACCTCTCCTGACACTGTTCTCCTGGGACTCAACCAACTCTCCTCTGTCTGAATACTCTTCCCTCGCCTCCCTGGAGAAGGAGACCGTCAACCGTCTGATTATGGGTCCATAACTTATCTCTCTTCTCTCTTGTCCTCGCCGCAAACACAGAGAAAAGGCAGACAGACAGAGAAACCGCGAGGCAGACAGACAGACCCTGATACGAGGCAAAGCAGCTCCTGTGTAACGTTCCAGTCAGAGCTCCACACGTTACTCTAAACATCTGGCCCACACTGGGCCTCCCCTCTGTCACTCCCTCCGAATGATCTCCTTGGACTGAATTACACAGAAGACGTACAAAAAATAAATGCTAATAATCAATAAATGCTAATAATGCCATTGGTGAGAATTCTTACAATAGTAAAATGATAATAAAACAGTACTCAATACATTGGAACGCTTTTCCATATGCAGAACTGTCACATGTACCTGTATCGGAGCTGTTGATGCAGCAGATAACTTACACCATTAATACAAATAAAAATAATAGGGGGAGATAGGCAGCCATTGAATACCAACACACACGTGTTTTTTTTTTTGTATTCAGCAGACCTATACATGATGCTTTATGGTTGACTCCCACTAGGGTTCGGCTGTAGCAGTACTCACAACACATTGCTCACCGGACCTTGAGGTCTTATCTGTAAAAGTACGGCCCTTCTATCTCCCTCGGGAATCCAGCTCCATGATGACTTGTAGAGAGTAATTAATGGACTAGAGAACGCTCATCCTGAGGCAGCATCTATTGTTGTTGGTGAATTTAATAGGGCTAATATATTTAATAGGGCTAATATATTTAATAGGGCTAATATGAGGAACGTTTTGGTAATCACGTCACATACTCCCAGCCTACAGACGACTAAAACAGGAAAAAGCGGTCTATTGGGCAGATCAATGCTGGAGTAAGGAACACATACCGCCTCTTCGGAACTGTTTTGAAACCACAGACTGGCAGATGTTCTGTGTTGCAGTGAATGGGGAGATGAATGCACAGACTCCGTCACAGCGTACATCTCCAAGTGCATCGGTGATGTCGTCCTGAGGGTCAATGTTAGGATTTTCCCCAAGCAAAAGCCCTGGGTTAATGCTAAACTAAAAGCACGGCCCTCTGCATATACAGTTCTGGGGACCTTGAGGAGGTCCAAATATGTTCTTTGGAGGGCCATCAGAGATGCCAAAAGAGCCTACATCCTGGATCTCATCAACAACAATGATGAGACTCCCTACAGAGAGGAGGTCAGGGACCTGGCAACATGGTGCCAGGGCAACAACCTCTCTCTCAACATCTGCAAGAGTAAGGAGATGATCGTGGACTTGGACAGGAAGGGACTGGGGTGGTCATGCCCCCATACACATCGATGGAGCTGAAATAGAGAAAGTCTCCTGCTTCACGCTCCTTTGTGTGTTCATCAAAGATGACCTCACCTGGTCCAGGCAAGTGGACACGGCTGTAAAAATTGCCTCTACTTTGCTCGTGTCTCGACAAACTGCCTCTGCGCCTCTACTTTCTGAGGAAACTAAAGAAGTTTGGCATGTCTGCAAATACCATCACAAACTTTTACAGGTGCACCATCGAGAGCATCCTCTCTGGCTGAATTACTGCCTGGTCCTCCACAGGGTGGTGAAGACAGCGGAGCGCATCATCGGCTGCCATATCCCAGCCATGCAAAGCATCTACCACACACAATGCCCCAGGAAAGCACAGAAAATCATCGAGGACCACAGCCACTCTGGCCATGGACTGTTCACACTGCTGCCGTCTGCTAGACGTTACTGGAGCATCCAGGCACGGACTACCAGACTCAAAAACAGTTTTTCCCACAGGCCATCAGGCTTCTCAACCAGCAACACCAATCTCATTGATCATATTGATCACTTTAAATGTACATTTATAACTTTGTTAATATTTAGATGATTCAACTGCTCTGGATACATATGCCATATTCCCTATGCAATATTCAAATACTCAATAAACAACATTCTCACATAGCCCCCCTTCAGACTGTCAAGATGAGAGAGGCAGCTGTGTATTACCTGGGAGACAGCATCGTCTGTGGATCTGTTTGACCGGATTGTATTATAGCCCGGCCAGTTTTGCTGGGAAAAAAGGAAGAAGGTGACGTGTAAGTGTGCAATGGCAAAGCGCGCAATGGTAAAAATATTGTTCTATTACAACTTTTTTCATTTGTACAATGCTTATTTATGATTATAACATTTGTTTATGATTCTTATTGTCTCTTTAACCCACTGAGCTCTCAATCCAGTGCTCTGAATGCACTTAGAGCTCCAGCAGGCTGCAGTGCACTTACCGGCCAGAGGGGTCAGTAATGAAAAGGAATTTCTGATTCTTACACATAGCACCTTTAAAACACCACGAGATTGATTTATTAGCATGCGCTTAACTCCAGACCACTCCAGGTGTCCGTTCTGCGATGGGATCTCACAACACACACAGGGGCATTATTCCCATGGAAAGAGGTTGAGGACTGCCTCGTATGAGGGGATTCTCATAAATGTCTGCTACAGGCTGATATGATTGCGAGTGTGTTTTGTTATCTTGGTGTAAACATGTGAGTTGTTCTTGATCTCGATTTAAACACGGTTGTAGAATCTCAATCAGTGGTCACCAGGCCATCAAACGCAATTGGTTGGTTTTGCCCCAACCCCAACGCTAGCCCCAACCCCAACCCTAACCCTAGCCCCAACCCCAATCCCAACCCTAAAGCCCATGCATTACCAACACACGTGTGTTGAGTATCTTATCCCCTAACCTAACCACAGGGTTGGGGTTAGGCTTGGGGGTTTGGGGAAACCTCAACCCAAACTCTAGACCTAGCCCCAACCCCAACCCTAGCCCCAAACCTAGCCACAACCCCAACCCCAACCCTAGCCAGAGCCCTAAACCTAAACCCAACCCTCGCCCCAACTCCAATACTAGCCCCAAAGCCAACCCTAACCCCAATCCTAACCCCAACTCCAACTCTGTTATTCGATATAATGTGAAGGCCAGGCCAGTGAATCAATCAATCCCTGAGGCTGCGAGAGTGAGGAGGCTGCCTGCTTCCTCTGTGTCCCCTTCACCCTAACCCCCCCCCCTCTACCCCAACCTCACCCTAACCATGTACTTTGTACTTTGTCATTAACAACTTGTCATGCTTTGTTACCCGTTTTTAAATGCCCGTATGACACCCATTGCACTCTGAACCATCCCTGGAAGGAGGGATCCCCCACTCTGAGTTCCTCCTCGAGATTTCTTCCTTGTTAATTAAGGGAGTCGTTTCTTGTCCTTAGGGGGGCGGGGCTTGGGCTAGGGGGGTGTCATAAATCACTTTTGACCCATAATAATCTGGCCTGTAAAGCCCTTTGAGACTGTCTTGTGATTAAGGGCTATACAAATAAAATAAAATGGAATTGAATTGAATTGTCCCCTTCACCCTATCCTATTCTATCCTATTCTATCCTATGCTATTCTCCATCCATCCATCCATCCATCCATTCTCGTCCGCTTATCCGCTCTTTT
>PIJE02000346.1:19196-119196 GCA_002895965.2 Coryphaenoides rupestris
TGCTGTGTGTGTGAATTATATGTTGAATTAACTGGGGAGTAATACAGAAAATAATTAGAGACACACATGTCCACATATGTTTAGATTGAAGGATCTCTGCTTCCAATAGAGACACACACGTCCACCTATGTTTATATTGAAGGATCCTTGCTGCCAATATGTTTATGTTGAAAGCTCTTTGCGTCTAACGTGCGTGTGATGACGAAGTATGCAGGCAGAAGCGCAGACTGAATGTCCAAAGATGGACATGAGCCAAACTAAACAGTACTATCTGTGCCGGGTACGGGAGAGAGAATCTACGTATGGTACTCTATCGCGGTATCCATATAGGGTTGGAATGTATAAGCATGATTACGTAACATTGGGTATAAAGGAGAGAGCCCGAGAAGTCTCATCTGCAGATTTGACTCAGGCTTTGTGTTACTATTGGCAGTGACAAATAAAGTCTTTAACTTTCAAACTTCGGTCTTCCGGATCTCCCTCTTACGAATGTCAGAGTATTGGTAAATCCACGACACCAGCGCCCGGCCGTACACTCCCAGCGCCCGGCCGTACAGTACGCTCCCAGCGCCCAGCCGTATGCTCCCAGTGCCGGGCCGTACGATCCCAGCGCCCGGCCGTACGGTCCCAGATCACTATATCAGCCTTTCCCACATTTACTGCACTTAGCCTTGTCGTCGCTTTCTTTTACAAAGTGAAAGCAAACTTTTCCCGCGGTCCAACTTCCACACTGCTGACTAACCGCTAGCTCGTATCAGAACAAATGGACGCGTCGCGTTGATGCGTGACGTAGACAGGTCCTGGCAGATACATTGTTTTAAACGTCCTGGCAGGTAGCCGCCACGTCCTTGCAGAGGTTCTACGGCAAGTTCTGTTGCGGCTCCATCGACCACATCACTAAGCAAAAGCACGGTTCCGCATCATTTGCATGTTGCAATGAACCCTACAAAAAATAAAAGACTCATTTAATAATTCTAATATCTTGAACATTCTCCGCCCCCCCCCTCGGGACCAGGGTGGCCTGATTTCCGAGCCGAAAGCTTCTGGGTTTCGAACCCTCAGGTTTCCCCATTCAACCTTCAGCAACCTTGGCTCTGTGCAGGCATCTGTCAGTTGCAGCTGGTACTCCTGAAGGTGGCGCTGTTGCTTGGCGTGGAGGTCCACGTCAATGTGGAGTTCAAGCAATTCGTGGAACCGCCGGTGAACCAGGAGCGCCACAGTGAGTCCCCCATTTTGATTCTTGTGTTTTTATGCTAATTATGCTTTTTTAATGTTCAGAACCGATAGAACCGTTTAATGTACTGGCTTCTGTCTGCTGCTGGCAAAATATTCCACAACGCTACAACGAACCAGTATACAACATCCGGCACTGTCCCGGCTGTCAGTCACTTTGGTTGTGGTGTGTGGCAGGGTTATCTGTCAGGCATGGCTGTTCATATAGGTGTGATGGTCAGGTGTCCACTGACTTTTGGCCATATAGTGTATGTATGTATGTATGTATGTGTGTATGTATTCAATTAAATTCCATTTTATTTCTATAGCCCTTAATCAAAAGACAGTCTCAAAGGGCTTTACAGGCCAGATTATTATGGGCCAAAAGTGATTTATGACACCCCCCTAGCCTAGCCTGCCGACTGCATTATGTATGTATGTATGTATGGCGTGTGTGTGGTTGATGGCTGGTTTAAGCAGCCTCACCTGGCCGGAGTCAGGCTGATTAGACTGGGGGCTGGGTGAGGCTGCACACCTGAGCTGCACGAGAGAAGTGGCGGAAAGTAACTTAGTACATTTACTGAAGTACTGTACTTAAGTACAAATCTTAACTACTTTTACTTCACTTGAGTGTTTGTATTTACTGCTACTTTCTCTTACTACTTTTTCTGATTTCATACTTCTGTACTCCTACTTAAGTAATATTTCCAATACAGCACTTTTACTACTTCTACTCAAGTAAAAGATCTGAGTACTTACTTCCACCACTGCATAGAGAGTAATCGAGGCACACGGGTTCAACCAGCCAACATCGCACACAGGGACACTCAGGGAGAGCGCGGATGTGTCCGCATGTAACACCTGCTCTAGCTGTAGTCTCCCCATCTATCCAATAAATCGGCTTCAACATTCACCCGTGTGCTGTGTGTGGGAGGAGCCCAGAAAAGCCACCTCTGTAAATGGATAGCATTTATATCACACTTTTATCCAAAGCGCTTTACAGTTGCCTCACATTCACCCATTCATACACCGACGGTGGTGTCAACCATGCAAGGAAACAACCAACACATCAGGAGCAGTTAGGGTTAGGTGGCGTCTTGCTCAGGGACACCTCCACACTTAGCTAGGCGGAGCCCGGGGATCAAACACGCAACCTTCCTGTTACCAGACAACCGCTCTTACCTCCTGAGCTACTGCTGCCCCATGTGTTAAGGTTCCCTGCATGCTGTAGGGTGTAGGTATCAGCATAATCATTATAATCCTATGTGTGTATCATCCATCGTCTGTCAATCCATCGTTCCCATACGTTGCCTGCTGTGATTATTAGCCAAATCAATAAGTAGATGATGCTCACTCCATCATTTTAATTTCATTCCACGGACACCTTTCGTTCAGCTTCCTATATTCATGCATATACCCAGCAAACGTTTCATCCGTCTTAAGCTATGTATGTACTAGCTCTCCCTTGTTGGTCAACAGTCGATGTCCAGCATTATGACGCAGCTGAACTAATGAGTGATTCATTATGCAAAGGCTTTGATTACCGCCATCATCATAAAATCATAAATACAAGCCTTTACAAAAAGTTGCTTGCTCCAAAGTTTGCCCAAAGAAAACACAGAAATGGCGACAACAATTTTATTTATTTATTTTTTTTTAAATCAACCTCACCAAAGCTCTGATGATGAATTGTTGGTATTTGGAAATAATAAAGAGAATTCCACATGAATAACACGATTTAACAAAAGATCAGATTTAACCACTGGTTAAATTCAGCATTCAACACCATCATCCCCTCCAAACTTGGTGACCTCGTGGAAACCAAGAACCTTGACATTAACCCCTCTGTCTGTAACTGGATACTGGACTTCCTAACCAACAGACCCCAGTCAGGTTAGACAATCTCACCTCCTCCACCCTCATCCTGAACACCGGCGTCCCGCAGGGCTGTGTGCTGAGCCCCCTCCTCTACTCCCTCTTCACCCACGACAGCACTCCTATACATGGCACCAACACCATCATCAAGTTCGCAGATGACACAACGGTGGTGGGCCTCATCAAAAACAACGATGAGGCAGCCTACAGACCTGGTGGTGTGGTGCGCCGACAACAACCTGGCCCTCAACACCAAGAAAACCAAGGAGCTCATCATGGACTTCAGGAAGACCAGAGCTGGCGCGCACGCCCCCGTCCTCATCAATGGGGCGGAGGTCGAGTGTGTCTCCAGCTTCAAATTCCTGGGGGTCCACATCTCCGAGGACCTCTCTTGGACCCTCAACACCGCCTCACTGGTCAAGAAGGCTCACCAGCGTCTCTTCTTACTGAGGAGACAGAGGAAAGCCCACCTGTCCCCTCAAAAACTGCACTGTTTCAGACCGGAAAGCGCTGCAGTGGGTGGTGAAAGCCGCCCAACGCATCATCGGATTACCACTCCCTGCAATAGAGACTACCCAACACAAACGGTGTCTGAGGAAGGCACGTAGCATTGTCAGAGACACCTCTCACCCCAACCATGGACTGTTTGCCCTCCTTCCCTCTGGGAGGCGCTACAGGAACCTTCATTCCAAGTCAATCAGGCTCAGGAACAGCTTCTTCCCCTCAGCTGTCATCTCCCTGAACTCTGTACCATGATGACAGCCCCCCCCACCCCACTTTGCCTATACTCTAGGCTCCGCTGTCCACCCTACGAACTCTGAACTCTGCTGAATATATCATATCACCATCTGTCTTCTACTGCCTTGCACTGTAATCACAACATTATTGTTTACATACCTGTATGATAGCCATGTACATTTCTACTGTACTTACCGTATATATATATATATTTTTTTTACTTATTTACAACCCCTGCTCAATACCTGTTGATACTGTATACTTACCGGAATATTTATATACCTACCTGCACATACCTACTCCATTAAGTTATTACTACACTGTATCTCTGTACATAAATATACTGTATATACACCTATATATTATACCTAGTAGTTCTATATCCTATTTAACCACTGTACACTGTATATTACTATGCACTTTACGGCCTCATTTGCACTCTGGTTAGATGCCAACTTCTTTTCGCTGTACTGTACTTGTGCTGTGCAATGACAAATTTGAATCTAATCTATTCTAAATGATGGTTCTGGATGAACACCCTGGTGGCAGACGTCCTTCATGGATTCTTCCTGCATGTAGCAGCCCATGCATACATGCACACAGACATTATGATGATGCATACTTACATATATACTGTACATGCATACATATATACTGTACATCCTTTTACCCCACCAATGATGTGCTGTTGCAATATAAAGAAAGAATATTGACATACACTCACATGTTTTGGGCCCTCTGTGTGTCATAAAAAATGTACATTTCACCCAACTCAGAGAGCGAGAGAGAGAGAGTGTCTTTCTCAGTCTGAACCTAGGTTAGCTTGTTTAGGTTTCAGGGCTAACCAATTACACTGCCATGACCTTGGATGGCTACCCTATCCAAAGACCCAATTATACTATAATTACATTTTTGGTTTGTGACAAAATACCTTTGAAGGGAGGAAGACATGGACAATTGATGTGCCTCCTTACAGAGCACAGTAAGATTTAAACCTATAACCTCCTTAATCACAGGAGTGCTAACCATTACATCACCAGTGACTCGGCTATCTACCCTAGCCAAAGACCCTGTTATACTCTAGTTGCAGATCACAGGAAAATTTGAACCAACAGCCTCCTTGACCACAGCTTTTAGTACTAACCATTATGCAACCAGGACTTGGGAGCCAATACTCTTGTCTATCTCCTTACCTTGAGTTACAGAAGAGCAGATGAAGGCGGGGGTGAGTAGTTGCAAATGCAGAAGAAACCTTTGAAACATAACATTTTTTAATCACCTTTCAGGATTACATTGGAGGCATCAGTGCGAACAACTAAATCACCGTGACCTGAATAGTTTTTCAAAAACCTCTACCTCTTAAGCGTCTTCCATTACATACCTGCTATCATCAGTTGAATCATAGACATTGTTATTCTGCCTCCCAGTTCATTAGTTTGACACATTTGTAAAGAAAGAGAAACATTACACCCTGGCGTCAAAAGCAATTTGACGCCAGGAATCCACAGAGGAAAGCAATTGTAGTTGTTATTCTTAAACTATTTGTTTAAGCACTAAAGTGTGACAGCCCAAATGATTGGGAAATGTGTTCCCCCCCTTGGTGCCAACTTGGGACTCTTCTTAATTCAGGTGCCTACTTGGCATCAATGTCAAGGTAAAATAAATAAACATCGTCAAGATCTGCACCGGTGAGAACCACATTCTGTTATTTCCGAGTGACTGGTGATGCTTGGGAAGGGAATTCGTTGAAGCTGTAAAGAGTCAGGAACTAGCATCTGCTAATCACGCATGGTGACACAAAATGCAAATACGTCACACTGTAGTGTGAAGGCATCGACATTTTATAAACTATTTACTGCGTCATTCCCGCTCATTATACCATATTAAGTGAAAGACATGCATGACGTGCGTGTGTGTGTGTGTGTGTGTGTGTGTGTGTGTGTGTGTGTGTGTGTGTGTGTGTGTGTGTGTGTGTGTGTGTGTCATTGAAGCGGAATGGAAAAAGTGCAAGTAGCGAGTCCAGGCATAGGAAGATGTATAACAATCTTGATAATAGCACAATAATTATAGATACAGGGGCAATTTTACTGAGGAGTAAATGGGCAGGGGCTGCTGCAGGAAAGTACCTCTGTAACAAGGACTAAGGAGGGGAGAGAGGCAGAGGCAGGTACAGAGAAAGACTCCAGGTACATATAGAGAGAGAGGCAGAGGCAGGTACAGAGAAAGACTGCAGCTACATAATATAGAGAGAGAGGCAGAGGCCGGTACAGAGAAAGACTCCAGCTACATATAGAGAGAGAGGCAGACGGAGGCCGATGGGCCAGCCACGGACAGAAAAGACCTCCAGCTTACATCATAGATGAAGAGAGGGCAGAGGCCGGTACAGAGAAAAGACTCCAGCTACATATAGAGAGGAAGAAGAGGCAGAGGGCCGGTACAGAGAAAGACTTTCCCAGGTACCAGTATAGAGAGAGAGGCAGAGGCCGGTACAGAGAAAGACTCCAGGTACATATAGAGAGAGAGGCAGAGGCCGGTACAGAGAAAGACTCCAGGTACATATAAGAGAGAGAGAGAGGCAGAGGCAGGTACAGAGAAAGACTCCAGGTACATATAGAGAGAGAGAGGCAGAGGCAGATACAGAGAAAGACTCCAGGTACATATAGAGAGAGAGGCAGAGGCCGGTACAGAGAAAGACTCCAGGTACATATAGAGAGAGAGGCAGAGGCCGGTACAGAGAAAGACTCCAGGTACATATAGAGAGAGAGGCAGAGGCCGGTACAGAGAAAGACTGCAGCTACATATAGAGAGAGAGGCAGAGGCCGGTACAGAGAAAGACTCCAGGTACATATAGAGAGAGAGAGGCAGAGGCCGGTACAGAGAAAGACTCCAGGTACATATAGAGAGAGGCAGAGGCGGTACAGAGAAGACTTCCAGCTACATATAAGAGAGAGAGGGAGAGGCCGGTTCAGAGAAAGACTCCAGCATACAATATGAGAGGAGAGGCAAGAGGCCAGGTACAGAGAAAAGACTCCAGGTAGCATTATAGAGAGAGAGGCAGAGGCAGGTACAGAGAAAGACTCCAGCTACATATAGAGAGAGAGCGGCAGAGGCCGGTACAGAGAAAGATCCAGGTACATATAGAGAGAGAGGCAGAGGCAGGTACAGAGAAAGACTCCAGTACATATAGAGAGAGAGAGAGGCAGAGGCCGGTACAGAGAAAGACTCCAGCTACATATAGAGAGAGAGAGCAGAGGCCGGTACAGAGAAAGACTCCAGGACATATAGAGAGAGAAGCAGAGGCCGATACAGAGAAAGACTCCAGCTACATATAGAGAGAGAGGCAAAGGCAGGTACAGAGAAAGACTCCAGGTACATATAGAGAGAGAGGCAGAGGCAGTACAGAGAAAGACTCCAGCTACATATAGAGAGAGAGGCAGAGGCAGGTACAGAGAAAGACTCCAGGTACATATAGAGAGAGAGGCAGAGGCCGGTACAGAGAAAGACTCCAGGTACATATAGAGAGAGAGAGAGGCAGAGGCCGGTACAGAGAAAGACTGCAGGTACCTACATATAGAGAGAGAGGCAGAGGCCGGTACAGAGAAAGACTCCAGGTACATATAGAGAGAGAGGCAGAGGCCGGTACAGAGAAAGACTGCAGCTACATATAGAGAGAGAGAGGCAGAGGCCGGTACAGAGAAAGACTCCAGGTACATATAGAGAGAGAGGCAGAGGAACAGCGGGAGAAGGAGAAGGGGGGGCAGAGAAAGGCGTAGGGAGGTGTAGAGAGGCAGATTGGATTGGATTGCTGTTCTCCGAAGTCATCAAACGTCCCACTGAAATACATTGTAAAGGTTCAATGGTGAACCTTTTGATGAATTATAAGTCAGAAAAAAAAGACATTTACGTCAAAATGAAATGTTTTGAAAACTTAAGTAACATTTTAACTATCTAATTGTGACTAAGAAATATAAATATGTGTGTGTGCGTGTGTGTGTGTGTATACAGTATATATTTGTAAGCCTTGGTTTCATAAACATGCCCTGAAATTTGTGAGTTTGTGCATAACGATGCGGTTTTTCAGACAAGGCTACAGAGACAAATATGCTTTATATACTGTATATATATACGTATATATATACAGTATATAACACATGTTTCTCATTTATATGTATGTGGAATAAAACACACACATTTGAAGATTCCACACATTTCAGCTGTTAATTGTTTTTCTAACCTAAGATATAATAAGCCTCTTTGGTAAGACCAAATGAACATCATCTCTTGGGAAACATAAAGAGTGTTTTTGGATCGGGAACCAAAGCCAGCGTCATCATCGGCGCGGACGCCAGCCAGCGTGCAATGGTCCTTTCCTTGGTTGGCGGCCAGAACAAGCTACAGGGTACATTAAATACCTTCCCAGCCGTTCCCCCGGAAGATCTATGGTGCTAGGTAGTTTAGCACGCACCGCTTTTCTCTTCTCAGCAGAGCTTCCCTTTTTTGAACGATAGCACAGGAGAGGAGAACGGCTATAGAGAAGGGATCATCTGCCAAATGTGCCTTTTTACAGATTGTTTGACATTTTTTTTTTTTAAACCACCGCCTTCAGGGAATAGGTTGTGCATAGGTTATTCAGAAAAGCAGCACTGAACGCTTGAAATGATGTGCCATTGATTCAGTTCACAGTCACACAATCCGTAAAATCAATAGCCTTTGTCTCACTAATTTCTTGTTCTTATTGTATAATTTCATTAATCTTCAGTCTCATTCTACAATTGGTACTAGCACTTCATTCATTCAGTTAGCTGAATGAGTAACCTTCTAGAGTCTTTGGGGAAACCATGACAACTTGCTAAGTATTATTTTTAGTTCTGCATTCCAGTTCCAAACCCAGATAACAGTTTCCATTGAATTTCATGGTTTTCCTCACCCAACGAACCGATATAGCTGCCAGCTAGCAAGGTATTTGTAGCCTTGTCTGAAGAAACCACATTATGCACAACATTTCAAAACTTTTAGTTTTATGAACCCAAGGCCTTACAAATCTCAGGTCTAAGTTTCATGTCCATTCTTGCCGTCTGCCAGCGAATAAAGCGTGCGACTATTTACAAAGTTAATTACGAGGCGAATATGTGGCATCTTCGATACGAATCGCAATGGTGAAAAAGATGAATAAGTCAACCCTCAACCTCATATAGCATCAGATGATGCTCCGTCCATTCAATTATAATACCTTGTTAATCATGTGTAAAATATAGTGAATGGCAGTTGGCGGATGATGGGGATAATATATTATAATATACAGTATATAAGTAATCAAAAGCAACCTACTGCAGTGCAAGTGAACATTGGTTTGTAGTGCCGTCTGTCAAGATTAAAGAGCAATACATGTAACAGATGTAGCAATAATTATTGTATGTTACCAATAAGAGGACGTAAATAGGCTATTCATATTGGCTATGTACCTCTGCGATGAATATGTGTTCATTTTTTTAAGCCGTTATTTATTTTACAACCGATTCATCAACATTAAAGCTTTATTTTGACAACCCGTTTGCACGTCAGCTTTTGGTATCGCCTCGGGTACAAAACAGCAGAGCAGAGTCGATACTATGCAGTGGAAAGTTGGCATTACAGGGACGCCTCAACCAAAAGGAGCTATGTAATGCAATGATGGACGCACCTCAGATTGGACGTTTGTTTGTTTGTTTGAACTCGTCTGTCGGTGGGTAAACGGGTACACAAAGCACTCTGACATTACAGGGATACAAATGGACCTCGTCAACCTTGGGAAAATGCCACACTTCTTTTATATTATATCTATTTTATATCGTTGTACGGTACAAATGCCCTATAATCTGTTGACATCAGCCACCTGACAGCTGGCCAAAGCTGTTTTATTCAAAATCACTGCCAAGCTGTCACAGTAAATTCAAAACAGAGTTGCAGGGGAAACTGTGTGTTGAAGCGCTGAACAAGGGGTTGTTCAGAGCCACCGTTGATGTGCTTTTTGATGCCAGGTCAACCGACAACCGAGTGACAATAAAACAAGACAGAAACAGAGAACACCTGTACTTCGTATAACTGGTGTTGGTACGAAAGAAACCAAAAGGTCTCACAAACGATTATTTTTGAACCGGTGTAATTTTATTCCCATATTATATAATTGAATATGCTAGGGCCACGTTGATCAAAGATTGGCAGTGTAATGATACCCTGGGGGTCATGTATATGTCCTTTATGGAGAAGGTACATTAACATAATTGATTAAATATAATAGTGATTACCAAGATGCAAGTGTAAACAAGATTATTTGGATGCTTAACAAGCTTATTTACAGACACGCAAGGCAAGAAGAGACAGTGGGAGGAAGCTAATTCTCAAGAGAACCTTTGCATTTCTTTGATAAGGTAAACTGTCAATAAACAGACCAACATCAGGGCTTTTGCTTGAAGTCACATTTATTCAAGGAAAATCTTTGTTTGTACAGAAAATAAGTACAAAATAAGTAATAACAATAAACATGGTATAAAAAGTAAAAGTAGACTATTGTATATATAATCTCTTCACTACGAACAGTTATTGGCTAGGATTTTGAAAGACGTTGAAAATAGTCAGAGAAACAGTTTTCTCAACATGGCTCGTTTGTCTCCCAGATGGTTTGTTGACGAAGATATGAATACATTTCCCTCCAAATATCATGGAAAGTTGGAAGGAAATACTCAGTTTTGATGCCGTCCATTTTGATCCTGGCTTGGATCCTGTGTATTTAGTCCAACTCTGCTTACATGAAATTATATTTGGAAAAAGTAAACAGAATTTCCCATTTGGGATTATTAAAATACATCTCATCTTATTCTGGGGCGAACCATTTTCTAGCACCAGGAGGGGGGCTCATTTCCATATGAATTGTTACTGCTTCTCAACTCAAGAAATGGAATGCTGACGCAAGGTAAATGACTGTCATCATATATATTTAAGAGAAAGCCTACGGTTTGACATGGATGTATGTTATGGCAAATATATGCTTCTAGCATATATTTTATATACATATCATTTTTATTAGAGACATTTTAAAATAAAGTATTCATAAGTACTTTCTGTACAGTAAACAAGCACAATACAATCTCTAGAGGTTAACATCATGTTTCATAAATATTATTTTCTTTAAGTACAGATATTCATTTCATATAATGTATTACTTCAACCTTCAATGTATTATAAAAAAATATATTTCTTGCATTCACCGACAGTATTTTCAAAATTTTCGTCTTCTCATGTCACTATGGAAACCAGCCCTCTGTATTGATTAAAGGATTTGTCAGGGACAACAGATCCTCCCACTGTGTCCTGTAGCATTGCAATCAACTGGGAATAATAGTTAGTTAGTATAGGAACAGGAAGTTTTGTTCAAAAAAGAAGAAACTTTCAGAGCTGCACCCAAGTATATTGTCGCCTTTCAAATCCTTTTCAAATCTTGCGTCTGTGTTTGATGGATGGAGGTTACATGGGGGAGTGGGAAACAATCCACTAAAGTATACGCACTACCTCAACATATTCAGCACATTTAATATGACTTAATTATGTCCATTTTGTGTCCCTCTATGGAGACATTCTGTCCATTCATTCGCCTCAATGACATATGCATATAACGCTCGGGATAACCGCAGCTTGGTCCGGAACCACTGCCAGGGCATATTGCCTTTTTTAATCAATTAATTCTCAGCCAACAATAACAGCAACAGTGTTTTTATGGTTACACGCCCGTTAATCACGCTCCCATTTTCCGGCTGAAGGAAGAGGCCTGTTCCTTAGGAAGGGCATTTCCCTGTCAATGAGTCTCTTGGGTGAACAGAACCACAGAACTACACACTAATCAGCACAGAAGCCAAGA
The DNA here is from genome assembly GCA_002895965.2 of Coryphaenoides rupestris. Lineage (NCBI taxonomy): Eukaryota > Metazoa > Chordata > Actinopteri > Gadiformes > Macrouridae > Coryphaenoides > Coryphaenoides rupestris. Next base: position 30,913 of record PIJE02000346.1, read on the forward strand.
TATCCATACGTCTTTTACAAGTATCACACAGAATGTCCAGACTGTCACATATGTATATATGTACAGTTTGTATATATATATGAAAAATTGTTTTATATATGAGAGAGAGAGAAAGAGTTAGAGAGAGTTAGCAGTTCCATTTGATTTGTGCGTGTGAAAAGGAAATTATACGAAGCAAAACCCGTAAACAAAGGTACATTTTCCCTCAGTGTTTCCATCTTTGTTTTCGTTGTTTTGTTTGTTTCATCTCTCTAAAAACTTCACCAAGAATAAACTAAATCAACGATTTCTCCTTTCAAAACGTGGAGCAGTCACCTGTGTGCTTTTATTTTTCAACAGTCAAAAGCGGTTTGAACTTTTATTTCCCGTACACTTGCCTCCCACCTGGTAAATTATTTTCTAGCGGTGGGAAGTGAAGACAAGATTTTAGTTTAGTTTTTCTCTTTGTACTGTTTTCCGAGACATCAATATTTACAAACACAAAATGTTTTATGAAATTAAACTCCATTAAGTATAGAGCCATGTTTCCGTCTGTCGTGCAATCAGGACCAAGACTATGGCCATATGGTTGTCTTTGATGAATGATGTACTATAGATGTATTAATGGACTATATATTTATCTATTATATTGTAATCTGACAGCAAGCATTCTCTGAAAATATGAATATCTTAAAATATATATATATGTATATATATGTTATTAAAATAATGATGAAATTGATGCAATACCAAATATCTCAATCCTGATGTCTCCTCAAGCCCTTACAAAATTCTCTGATTACAAAATATATTCAGTACACACACACACGCACACACTTGTATGTACGTATATTGGTCCACAGTGGTTAAGAGCGGCATAAACAAAATCATGTCACATAATATAACTAATTAATTCTTCCTCAATCCATAAATCCGTATGACCCCCGCCCCCAATACTTAAAAGCTCTTGTGTCGAACAACGTATCAACGTATATATTTGGTCCACAGTGGTTAAGAAGAGCCAAATCCAAATTCCATCACCTCACATATTAGCACATGCGGTCACGTCTATCAGCCCATTGGAGCCGGTGAGTCAGCGTGGGTCGTGTCCTTATATGGCAGTCGAGTCGTTGCCGTGGTCGCGGTCAGAACAGCACCGTCTCCATCTCTATCTGAGGGGGGCAGACGCCGCCACCGCCGCCGCTGGTGCCACAGCCCCGGAGCAAGGCAGCAGTCTGCAGGCTGCAGTCCGTCAGGTCACACGTCTGCATGCTCACCGGACCACAACAGGACACGCCCTTCTGCTGCTCTCCCCGCGACGCACACAGCTCTGTTGTGTAGGAGCAGGAGGAGGAGGAGGAGGAGGAGGAAGATGGGGAGGAGGAGCAGGAGGAGGAGGAGGAGGGGGAGGAGGAGGAGGAGGAGGAAGATGGGGAGGAGGAGGAGAGGGAACATGTGGAGGAGGAGGTGTAGGAGGAGGAAGATGGGGAGGAGGAGGAGGAGGGGAAGGGTGAGAGGTAGGACAGTGGAGGGCGACAAGGAGGAGGAGGGAGAGTAGGAGGAGGAGGAGGAGGAGGAGGAGGACGAAGATGAGGAAGGGTTTTTAATCTCTGGATGCAGCAGAACAGACGTGATGACGTCATATGCCCATGAGCCTGCTCTCTCGCTCCCACAAGGATTGACTCTTTTACTTCATTGATTGAATTAATGTCATTCAATTATTGCTTTAATAACTAAATAACCAACTTAATTTTGCATTATTTACACTAGTTGTATGCATTTTGTTTATGTATTGACTTCATGTACTCATTTATTAATGGACACCACTTGAATTAAGTTTGCTGCGTGCCAAAATAGTGAAGCCATAAATACACATTGTGTGTGTGTGTGTGTGTGCGCGCATTCACATGTCAACGTGTGAATCGGGGGGAGGAGAGGGCAGTCTTCCGCGCTAAACCATCACCAGTTTTTATTTTCCCGACGGCGAGGTAAAAAATAAAAAGTGCACCAAGTTTGTTTGGATTTCCGCGAGAAGAAGCAGAGGCGTACCTTGAAACTGCGCTTCTCGTGTTGGGGGCAGCGAGGCGACTTCATCCCACTCGTAGCTCTCGTCAACGGAGGCTTTTCTTCTGCAAGGTAAACACAACATGTTCCATGGTGAATCAGCGCCAAGACGGAATGCAAGGTGAATGCTCACCGGCGTATAGAATAAACCCATGAATAACATGCGCCACTCGCACGGCAATGTAAATCCTGTGTGTTGAATTCATTACAAACTGGCAATGGAACACATGTGATGTGTGGAATTAATTAGAAACCGGTACTCCACTACATTGGGCATCGTCGAATGTTGTTTTGGTTGATCGGATATTGAGCATAACAGCGTAGTATGGCTGAACTGGCACCTCTTTCATTCGAATATGTTTATTTAACATGTGCCTATTGCTTGACTATAAATACATTTATTTAATTTATGAAAAAATTCATGCAATTGATACCTTTTAATATTTCGATGTGCTCTTTTTCCTCATATTACCATGAATATCCATGTTAATGTCTTTTGTCATTTAGCAAACACTGTTATCCAACTCGGCTTTCAGCAAATTCAGCTACCGCATGAGCCATTTCACACAGGATAACATAACACACAGTAGAGCATGTTGAGCGTCATGTCCATACCTTCTACTGGCGTCGTCCAGGTCTGGACCGCAGTCCTCTGCGTATTCCTCGATCTCGTCCGGGGACTTGGAGAGTGTGGGCGACAGGCAGATGGACAGCCGACCGCTGGCCGTCTCCATGCTTCCTCGTCCGCTGCTGGCGTAGCTGCTGAAGCTACCTCTGGCCGTGTGACCCTGGACCATCACGTAGCCCCTCGTGTCGTCCACCTGATCGCCATGGCGCCCCTCAACGGTGTCCACATCTGCATCCTCCTCCTCCTCATCACCATTGTCGCCGACATTGTTGTCTTCCTCGTCTTCTTCATCATCATCTCTCCTGTCTCCATCGCCATGGGAGAGAGGAGGAGGAGGAGGAGGAGGTGGTGTCAGGTCTGTCGGGGGCCAGCCGAGGCCCCTGTGCAGAGGTCTGGGGAAACCGGGGAGGTCTTCTTCTTCTCCGTCTCTGGGGTCCCCGTCTCGGACTGAGCCTCCACCGGATTCCGTCACGGCGTCCGCCCGGGGCCCCGACGCCCACGGCGGCTCTGGACGATTGGTCGGCCATCGCAGAGCGTCCGGTGACAAGATGCTCCACTCCCTCTTGGAGTCACGGCTCTGGGGCGGTGTGGTGGTGGCGGCCTCTTGGGTTTGTATCGGCGGGCTCGTCCTCAACGAGGGAGGCTCCCCATTGGGTGTCTGGGTGGAGGAGGGGGAAGGGGATGGGGAGGAGGAGCATTCAGGGGGAGAAGGAGTCTTTGGTGGCATGGATCGCAGACTAAGGGGGGACGGAGAGAAGGGTATGGGGGTCTGCAGCATGGAGGTGCTTTGGGGGCCCCGGAGGAGTGTACCGGCGATCCGGCGATCCAGAGGTGTGGAGCAGTTCTCCTGGCTGAGGGAGTCCACCCAGGCGTCGGGGGTCAGGAACTTGGCCTGCCAGTGCTTCCGGGAGTCCAGGCTACGACTGCGCTGGTGGTAGTCGTACAACTCCGGGCCGCAGAGGCTGGCGCTTTTCCACAGGTGACGACCCCCGGGACGCCTGGAGGCCGAGGCCCTGGGAGTCATTTCAAAAGAACAACTCTGCCCCGGTGAGGGAGTCAGGCACTTGGATCCTCTGTCACCCACCGTCGATGTGGCGCCCTTGGGCTGCCGTCGAAGAGACGACGCAATCGCACGATCTTGCGCCACGCTCTCTGCAGGCGGTGTCATCTCCAACTCCGGCCCATCCACGCTCATCTCCACGCACGTGTCTCCAATGATGGAGGCTGCCCCGGGAACGCCTGCGTGGGCTTTGGAATACAACGGCACATCAACGCCAGCTGCGTCGGAATGTTCTGCATATTTATCGTCGTGGATAGATGACGGTGTGGAGAGATTCCTCTTTCGTCTCCCAGCCTCGGGGGTTGAATCATTCCATTGCCTCGTTTCACGGGAATTATCACAGTCCCCCTGTCCTTCCCGAGCTCTTCCGTGCGGCTGCCACTCGGCAGAGAGGTGTGGGAGGGTGAATCTGTCTTCGGAACGGCCTCCTGCTGACACCTGGAGCTGCACGGGAAATGACACCGGACGCTGGGCCTGGCGGGCCCTGGGAGCCCCCCAGGGAGCGTACAAGGACGATGGAAGATCACAGCTCCCCCCGCTGCCCTGGGGGGGGCAATGCAAGTAGTAGTCGCCGTCGCTCTTCTGCTGCCATGTGACAAGTTCCTCGCTGTCCTCCACCTCCAGATCCACGGCAACATCTCCACCTCCACCTCCTCTGCTATCCCAGTCGTCCGCAGGGTTTCTTTCCAGCATGCACTTCCGCAGCTGCCACTCCAGCTGCTCCCTCTCCTGGGCCAGCTGCAGGCATCGGCTTAGGTTGCCCCGCTCCCTCTCGTGCTCCATCTGGAGCACCAGGGTGCTCGCCGTGGTGGACGCCCTGCCCACGGGTTTCACCGTCGGGTAAGCCCGGGATCCCCCACCGGCCCCCGGAGGTAGCATGGAGGCGAGACCCGAGCTGCGGAGCACGCCCTTCCAATCGGAACCACCATCACAGCTAGCATCACAGTCTATTATGGTGTCGTCGGACAGACAGCGCCCTTGACGGGACGGAAGGTGCTGCTCGGTCATGGAGCGCCGTCGCCGCTCGGCGGTGGCAGTGTCAAGCGGTGGGAGCTCCACCGAGAGGACAAATGGCGGCGGTGGCTTCCCCTCACCTCGCCGGCGGCGGCGGGAGGAGGGCAGTGACGCCGATCGCTGGAAGGTGGTGGTGGTGCCACGGCCCGATCGGCCGCCTCCTCCTCCTCTCCTGGGGGCCGGGGTCTTCTCATCATCCAGGGCGGGCGACAGGGACTGGTCGTCGGGTGGGGCCGCGAAACGTCCGTCGGGGCCCCTGGAGATGAGCTCCAGGTGGGAGGAGAAGACTGAGGAGGGAGCGGCCCGGGTCAGGGTGTTTATTCTGCGCGGGGAGGTGGGATGGCGGGGGAGGTGGTGGTGGTGGTGGGGGTGGTGGTGGTGGGCGGGGGCAAACAGCAGCTCCATATGCTGCTCCTGATAATCGAGCGGGCTGCCTTTACTGAAGTAACCGCTGGGTGACTGAGAGGAGGACGAGGAGGAGGATGAAGAGGCAGAGGAGGTGGCGGAGGAGGTGGAGGAGGTGGTGGGGTAGAGATTATGTGAGCGGAGGAGGCTTTTCTTCAGCACACTGTCTGGACTGCCGCTGCCTGGCGTCCGTCTGGTGGAGGCAGAGGGTGGAGATGAGCGGCGGGGGAAGGGTGAGGAGATATTAAAAGAGGTGGAGGGAGTTATATAAGTAGAGAAGGAGAGAGGGAGAGAGAGATGCAGAGAGAGAGAGAGAGAGAGAGAGAGTGCTAGAGGAAGAGAGAGAGACATGGGGACGAACACGACAGTACAGTAACTGTGAGGCAACGGAGACGGACGATTAGCTTGAAAATATTCATTATTCAAACGCTGATTTTTGTAAAAGACCATTCTTCTTCGTTGGTGCCGTGACACGTGCACAGGAGGCATGATTATGGAATGAGGAAGTGGGTACTCACATGGCGGGGCATTTATAGATGGCAGGAATGAGCTCTGGAGACGGGGAGGGGTGGGGGGGAGGTGGGGAGAGGTGGAGAGATGGCATATGACTCACAATGGATTCTACAGTGCTGACCAAGAAGTAAAAAAACATCATTATCCCTAATAAGACAGCATTAGGGGAGCGCGGCGGACGCCAAGCCGCGTCCCAAACAGCTAACGACGCTCTAGTTTATCACGGCGGCTAATGACAAATGACCCTAATTACCGGCTAATGTAAATGACATCGATATGGTCTCTCGTGGATTGCATGGGCGGTGGTGGTGGTGGAGGGGGGAACAGGGGGGGTACAAGATTTTCTCCGAACACACACACAGTGCGAGCGGTGATTAATGCAACGGACCGAAGCGACCACCACCACCATCGTCATCGTTGGCGACCGACAAAGTCTGTTGTTGTTTGCAGTTTTTTTTTGGGTTTGTGTTTGCGTGTTTTTTTACCCTCGTCGTTCTGCTGCTGCAGCTTCCGCCGTCGCTTCTCCCTCCGCCGCCTGACGTAGCAGGAGGCCGCCAGCAGCAGCAGGAGGGCCAGGCTCATGAAGACAACCCCACCCAGGATACCGGCCAGCAGGGGTCGGGGGAGCAGCTCCAACTGCTGGGTCGGCACCCGCTTGACCCCCAGCCCTGGAAGAATGATGGTGTCGTTATGATAATGACGATGCTGATAAAGATAATGATGATAATGATAGTGATAATGATAAAGACAGTGATTATAATGATAGTGATGATAATGATAATGACGATAATGATAGTGATGATAATGATAGTGATGATAATGATGATGATGATAATGATTGTGATGATAATGATGATAATGATACAGATAATGATGATAATGATGATGGTAGTGATGATGATAATAATGATGACAATGATGATAATGATAATGATGATAGTGATGATGAAGATGATAATAGTAATAATGATGATGATAATGATGATGACGATAGTGACAATGATGATGATGATGATGATGAGCTCAAGGTGCCTTTCAGTCATTCACGACAGCACTGGCCATGAAGAAATGGAAGATGGAAAGAAGACTTTTCTGGAGACACTGTAGCCCCTGTGAGAGCTTAAAGGTGATTTCTTTCCCCATTGAAACGAGCAGCTTTATTTTCACGCTGGTCTCCTACTTGCACCAACTGCAGCTCCTATTTGGCAACTACTTTGCTGCCGACCATTTACAGCTTTGCCAACGGAAAGTCCCAGTTTCTCATCCTCCTCACCACCCTCAGGTGAAAATGTCTCCCCGATTTTTGGATTCTCGATTTCTGAGAAATAACGGAATCACTTTATGTAACGATTGCATCCTGAGCACTCAGCTGGCTAGTTCTGGCTACATTCGACACTAGCCACCGTACGCTGAGAAAAATAGACGTTAACATCGAGTGGCTTCAGAGGGTGGTGGAAGCCAACGTCGAAATGGGCTCAAGTCACTAATAATAACATTGACATCATCGTAGTGCAATGTGATTGGCTGGCTAGCCGCAGTGGTCTGCCTCGGCCAATGGGCTGTCGGCTATTGACAGAAACGCAGTGTTAATGGGCCTCTATTTTACCACCAGGTGTGATGTTGATAAGCCATTACAAGCCATTTCAGAATCCACCCGTTAGTGGCATCACAAGTGGGACTGTCCACTCGAATGAATAAGTAGCTAGATCCACCCACGATCTGTGGACCAGTTGGACTGTACCAACCTATACAACTATTGCTGTAATTGACCTATCCATCAACCGTGTGGGTGGACACTCCCACTTGTGATGTCACTAGAGGGTAGCTTTCTTTGGTTTAATCAAAAATCACACCTGGTGGTAGAACCAAGGCCATTTAATTGAAAACCTAATCAACGTAATTTCCCACGAGAGCAGAAACTATTTGTGATGATGATGATGATTCTAATGATGATGATGTCAACGTGTTTGTACAGGCCGGATTAACATCGAAGATCTCTGCCCCCCCCCCACATACAAAGCCTGGCTACAACACACAGCTGGCTAGCGTGTGTTGTAGCCAACTTTTGCACACTCTCCGGCCAAATCCTCCAAAATAAGAACTTCACACATTTCTCCTACAGCCCATCCCGAGCTAATTATCTGTTCCACTTGGAAATGGATCACACGCTCGCGAACGCCAAAATATAATGATAAATACATAGAAGAAACTATATACTATGATGGTAAATGGATTGCATTTATATAACGCTTTTATCCAAAGCGCTTTACAGTATTGCCTCACATTTACCCATTCATACACCGACGGCGGTGTCAACCATGCAAGGTAACAACCAACACGTCAGGAGCAGTTAGGGTTAGGTGGTGTCTTGCTCAGGGACACCTCCACACTTAGCTAGGAGGAGCCCAGGGATCAAACCAGCAACCTTTCAGTTTCCAGACAACCGATGTTACCTCCTAAGCTACTGCCGCCCTTGATCTGAAATATATTTAGGGAATATAATAGGACTTAATATGCATTATACTATGTAAGAATATATCTCTGCTATAACAACTATACATTTCACATATTAGGGTACTTTTTGTGTCAGTACAAAAAGTACTGTGTCAATACTTTTTGTGTCAATAACCAGACAAATATAACTAGACGAATCTATCTATAATAATGACCTGATGTGAATGACACATCTTTTGTGTAGAAGAAATGTGAATCTGTGGTTACTGGGTCAGCAGCACTTGGAAAATATTACAATATCCAAGAATATATTGAACTACAATATAGGAATCAAGAATACATTTAGTCAAAAACACAATCCAAACTATTATGTTCCAAAAATTATAACGTCAAAGGCAGGTTTCTGGGTCAGTGCTTAAGATTGTGTGTGTGGGTTGGTGTGTGTGTGTGTGTGTGTGCATGCGCGTGTGTGTGTGTGTGTGTGTGTGTGTGTGTGTGTGTGTGTGTGTGTGTGTGTGTGTGTGTGTGTGTGTGTGTGTGTGTGAGAGCACACTGGTGTTAATTTCGTTAAATCAGTATATCTTGTATGTCGGCAACATTTCTAATGAAACACTCGAGGTGACCGTGCTCACCCCCCACAGATCACAGAGATATTATAATATATAATACAACATAATATTATATCATAGAAAGTCCTCGTCTTGTGAGAGGTTCCTAGCGGGGATATCGTCGCCATTATCTCCTTCTAATATAGTCCAACCACATCGGACAGAGAGAGAGACACAGAGCCAGAGAGAAAGAGAGAGATAGAGATAGACGTAGAGAGAGAGAGAGAGGACAGGAGGAGGAAGAGGAAGAGGAGAGAGGGAGAGCGACAGAGAGAGAGGATAGGAGGAGGAAGAAGTAGAGGAGAGAGGGAGAGCGACAGAGCGAAAGAGAGGAAGGCACAAGAGAGATGATAGAGAGAAATTAAGAGTCACTGGATCAGACAACGTTGTGAGAGACCGTGGGTTGGAGGGAGAGACTATATCTGAAAAGTGGAGGGCGGAGGGTAGCGGGGGGGAGTGGGGGGGGGGGGTGGGGGGAGGGTGTAGGGAGGGAGGGATGGAGGAAGAGGATGGGGTTGTGCAGGGCCAGGCAGCAGCAGAACACCTACCCACGGTGGAGAGGAGGGGAGTGGAGGGTGGATGTATGGTAGGGGAGGTGGAGGGAGGGAGGGAGGGTGGAGGTAGCGGAGGAGAGGAGGAGGGAGGGGAGGGCGGAGGTAGCGGCGGGAGGAGGAGGGAGGGAGGGGAGGGGAGGGTGGAGGTATGGTAGGGGAGGAGGGAGGGAGGGAGGGTGGAGGTAGCGGAGGGGAGGCGGAGGGAGGGGGAGGGTGGAGGGGAGGAGGGGAGGAGGGGGTGGAGGTATGGTGGGGAGGAGGGGGGAGGGAGGGGGGGGAGGGGTGGAGGTATGGTAGGGGGAGGAGGAGGAGGAAGGGTGGAGGTATGGTAGGGAGGAGGAGGGAGGGTGGAGGTATGGTAGGGAGGAGGAGGGGTGGAGGTATGTAGGGGGAGGAGGAGGGAGGGAGGGTGGGTGGAGGTAGTGGAGGGGGTTGCGCAGGGCAGAACACCTACCCACGGTGGAGACAGTGACGGATGGACTGGGCTCACTCAGCACCCCCCCGCGCCGAGACAGCAGCCGCAGCTCGTACACACTGTCCTGAGACACACACACAAACACACACAGATAAAGATACGCACACACACCGATAAAGATACACACACACACACACACACACACACCCACACACACACACACACACACACACACACACACACACACACACACACACACACACACACACACACACACACACACACACACACACACTGACACGTGTGGCCATAAAGATAAAGATACACACATACACACACACACACACACAGAAACACACACACACACACACACACAGTCAGATGTGCGCACACACACACATAAAGACACACACACATACACAGTCAGATGTGCACACACACACACACACACACACACAAAGACACTCACACACAGTCAGATGTGCGCACACACACGCACACACACACACACACAGCGGGGGGGGGGACAGGGGATGAAACCACACTTTGTCAACACACGGCCGTGCCTGAAATGCTAATGAGGTTCATTTGAATGCATGTAGGGCTTGTGAAGGGGGAGGGAGGGGGGGGGGGGGGTGGACTGCGACAGGCGGGCTGAACAGAACACAACGGCGGAGGTGGAGGAGATATGACACACCCCTGAGACGGCTGCCGTGCACACGGGGAATAATTGAGACCTCAAAAGGGGAGATTTCGGAGGTATAGCCCAGATAAAAATGGCGTTAAGCACAAACAAACCACCCCCCGTCCCTCCTCTTCTCCCTGCGAGCCGATTGGTCTACGAGGGAGCGTGCGTGGTTGTGGTGGGTGTGTTGCAACACCAGCTCTCTGGTCGCCACGTTGGGACAAGGGGGTGGGCGAACCAACAACGGCAGCGGCCCTTGGGCACCTTGTGCGTTTATAGTAGTTGTTGAAGGTTGGAAAGTGAGGTTCACCTGTCTGTCACTATTCTCCTTCCCCCTAACACCTTGCTGCTAAATCTGGGGCATGGCGCCGCTGGATCTCTGCTGTTTGATGCCCAATCTTTTACACAGTGGGGGGGGGGGCATTCGTACTGGCAACCCCAGGGTGGAAAGACGTATGGCTCTAAAATGCTAAAAGGCTCCTACCCACAAGGCAAGCAACCCGCCGGTTCTCGGGAGGGCAAAGATGGCAAAGATTTCTTCAAGCCGGTTTGATGTTATCAGGCCTGACTCGCAGTGTGTGTGGGTGTGTCTGCGTGTGTGTGTGTGCATGTGTGTGTGGGACTGAGATGGGTGGACACTGTCACAATGACAATTTTGTCACATGACAATTTTGAACACGTGAACATCTGCTGGTAAAATCGGGCCCCTTTAAGCCAAATGACTGGAAGTCTTGGGAGGTTTGAAAGCCTGAAGGACAGCCATCTATTAAAACAATAAACTTGATGGATTTGGCCAAAAAGTCACCTCCAGTCACCTGGAGCATATTTGGTACATCGAGAGACTTAGCAGAGGGTCAAAATCAACAAAAACAACAATGAAAAAAACACACGTTCAAATGTACACAGGGATTGCGGCGGGTTGTGGTTACCTTGCGCAGACCAGGGACGACAACTTCGCTGGCGTTGGCGTCGATGTCCCGATCTAGGACCAGCCATTCGCCGTGTTCGGGTCGAGCCTGTAGAACGAGGGCCGTGATTGGAGGATGTTGCGCCGGGGGCGGGGCCCAACGCAGAATGACCCCCGCCAAGGTCAGGTTGATGGACAGGTCCCCCGGGGGGCTCAGCCAGGCCCTCCTCGGGATCGGAGCATCTGAGCAGATAGGAAAAGTTCCAGTCTAAGCCAAGTCTAGACCAGGGGTTCTACAAGGCTTTTCATCTCGAGACCCAAAAGCCAAATTTAGCGTGGGACTGTGGAACCCAAACGCACACTCAGGGAACTCTGGGCACACCAAAACTGCTGATCTGGTCGTCTAGTCTGGTTTTCGGAGTGTTCTGTTCATTGTCAGGCCCAGACGCACCTCAAACTGGATCATGACTCATTTTGCGTCCCTCGTACCCATAGTTTAAGAGACGCTGCTTGTCTAGACTGCAGACAAGCATTGGGTCAATGTTCAAGGAGAGCAGGGCCATGGGAAGACTTACCAAACGCATACGAGATGTAGCCAACAAGTGATGTAGCAACAACAACAATCAATCCGGAAATACAACGATTTTACAGAGAGAATAATGGAGGGGGAGGAGCTCATAGCCAGCTATAGTTTGTCCATATAGAGGGAAAACTCGAGGAGAAGAGTACAATGCAGTGTGTCCCATATGGTTGATATGTTCATAGGTTACGCCGGACGAGAGAATCGAAAACGGCAGAATGTAAATTCATGCACAATACAAAGCAGCATGCATTTTAACACCAACATGTAGGCGATGGACGGTATATTCTTCGTTCTCCTTTCACGATCCATGTTGGAAATGAATGAACGCAAAAGGTGTTGTTGCGTCGGCCTGAACCCATGTGACCGGAGCCTTTAAGTGTCCACTTTATACACGGATAAAGGGGGACACTTTGTACTAAATGAGTAGTGTTGTACAGAAACAGACCAATGCCATACAAGAGAGTGTGACCCACCCAGGGTGCGGACGGACACCAGCTCGCTGAAGGGCCCGGTGCCGCGGCATTCTGGGCCAGGACACTGAACTGGTACTTGGTGGTGGGGGACAGGCCCCTCACCAGGTGGTGCGGCCCGGAGGAGGGCGGCACTGACACAGAGAACCAATCCTGAGGCAGCTCCTCCTTCTTCTTCTTCTTCTTCTTCATTTGGTCGTCGTCGCTGTTGTCGTCAGCTTCGTCGTGGTGCTGATGATTGTTGCTGTTGAGCGGTGAGATTTGCTTGACCCTGTGGCGCGAGAGAAATGAGGAGAGAGTGGGAGAGAGACATGAGTGAGAGAGAGTGGGGGGGAAAGGGGAGATAAAAGGACGAAACAGAGATGGGCAGAGAGACAAAGAGATCGGAGGGGGAGGGAAGGACATATACGAGATGGAGAGAGAGGGAGAGAGAGAGCAGAAGGGTGGGTGGGCTATTCTAGGCTTATGCAAGATGGCATTAAGCGTTCATGAAACATTCATTGTTATTATCTGCTTACTATCGTTCTGTTAAAAGACGAAGCAGTGCATTATGGTCCAAGACCCAGAGGTATTTAAATAAATTGGTGGTAATCGTACATTTCTTTTTCGATTCAGATTTAATCAAAAGTGCTTTATCCTCGAGGCTACATCAAGGCCATTGAACACAGTGTGGATCTCTGCTAACTGTGAATACTTGTGAATACTTGAATACTTTTAGACATGTTGGTTGATATTATAGACATAATAATATGATATGATAATTACATTATATATGATAAATCGTTAATTGAGGTTATGTACGGTGAGTTTTGCTATGTGTTGTGTAACGTGTCTGCAAAAATGTTTGTAACATCATCATATGTTGATTACTTCAATTGTCTGGTAGTTTGCCTTTGATGTTTGTCTCTTCAAAGCTATTTTTTCGTAAATCAAAAAATACCTTTAAAAATACACAAACAAATAACAATATATTCCATTTCATTTTATTTTATTCTTATTTTACACAGAATTTATATTTATAGTTCTATTTCTATTTTGCTAGTCCTACTTCTGTTTTGTAGTTCCATTTCTATTTTGTATTCTTTTATAATTACTGTCGGCTGTCGGGCGTTTTGCACAAAAGGTTTTTCAGTCACTGCTTATACTCACGTGTAAATTGTGTAAAAATGTGACAATAAAATACTTGAAACTTGAAACAATACAAAAGAAATGTCCTCACCTACTCCCCACAGCAATACGCGGTACCGTGCACGTTGTCCTTTAACGTTAACATGCGTTAAAAACATATCTTTTTTGAATGAATTTTTTTCAACCCCCTGGTATTCCTCAAACTATTTGTTTTTAACAAATTTTCCAGAGTCAAAATGTCAACATTGTCGAAAATCATTTTTTTCTAATGTATTTTCTCAAAATGTGTATAGGGTCACTAGTGACCCGAGGTATGTAAAAAGTGCAATATTTTTTTATTTCAAAGTAAACAGAATGCAGGTAATGGCATGTAATGTCCTTTTGCATTATAGTTTCACTGATATAGTTAGTTATGCTGATAGACACATCCCTGCTGTCACATCTGTGATTTGGAACGCAGCCCTGCTCACAGTTTGGCGACAAGCACGGCACGACGGCAAACTTATAGTCGGGAGCAAGCTCTTGATATCTTTTGGAGTTTGGACGAAGACATATCTGAAAATGAAGTTGTGGACACAATTGATGATGAGGATTACGTGTTTGTGCAAAGTCAGTCAGATGAATCAGAAACCGAAGAACAAGAATCTGAGCACGAACGTGAAAACTCGCTGATGACCATAGTGACGCCGATCCTGAAGTGGCTGCCCCAAATGAACCAGTCCAAGCTGCTGTCCCAAATGAACCAGTCCACGCTGCTGTCCCAAATGAACCAGTCCACGCTGCTGTCCCAAATGAACCAGTCCAAACTTACATCAGCAAAAATGGACTTGTGTGGTTATCAGCCAAGCCTCCTCCAAGCCGAACCAGAGCTTGCAATATACGTCACATCAGAGAAGGGCCTTGTGGTGAAGCAAGCCAAGTGGAGAGTGAAATGGATGCATTTAGGTGTTTCATGGACAATGAGATACAGCATATGGTGATTGAAAACACAAACAAGTACGGGACAATGTACATGGGGTCGAAAGGCAAAGAATGGGCACCAGTTGACGAAGTTGAAATGAAGGCTGTGATGGGAGTCTTGTATCTACTTGGTGTCTATCGTTCGCAACATGAATCTCTAAGATCTCTGTGGTCAAACAGTCTCAGTGGTAGACCAATATTCAAAGCTGCATTCAGCATCAATAGGTTTGAGCAGATTTAGTCATTTTTGAGAATTGATGTTCGGGACACACGTCAGACCAGAGCAACCAATGACAAATTTGCTCCATTTCGAGATCTCTGGAATGTATTAATTGAAAACTGCAGGAAAAATTACATGGTCGGTGAATACGTGACCATCGATGAACAGCTCATCCCATTCAGAGGACGCTGCAGGTTTCGGCAATATATACCCAGCAACCCAGACAAATACGGTATGAAACTGTTTCTGATGTGTGATGTTACAACGGCATACATTTTCAATGGTCTGCCGCATGTTGGCCGCAAAGGCAATCAGCGACGTGTCGGTCTGGCAGAGAGTGTTGTGAAGATATTGGTGGAGCCAGTACACAACTCAGGCATAAATGTCACCACTGACAATTGGTTTACAAGTGCAAAACTCGCAGCTGATTGCCCACAAACAAATTACACTGTAGGAACAGTGCGCAAAAACAAAAAAGACGTACCACCGGAGTTCGTGTTGCTAAGGGGAGAGTTACAGTTCAAATCTATTTGGGTTTTGTCAGAAGCAAGTAATGGTGTCTTACATTCCCAAGAAGGGAAAGTGGTCCTTCTTCTATCTAGCATGACAGAAGGAGGTTGATGAAAGGTCGTGGAAAGCCTGTGATGATCTTGGACTACAATAAGACGAAGGCCGCTGTGGACCGTGTAGACCAGGGGTCCCCAAACTTTTTCCTGTGAGGGCCACATAGCTTTTCCCTTCTCTGATGGGGGCCGTAACAAGGGGGGGGGGGGGGGTGCTAGACGCTGTGATCCTCATCTACCAATGGCCTGGCCGGGGGGGGGGGTGCTGCTGAGCGCTGCGATCCACATCTACCAATGGCCTGGCCGGGGGGGGGGGGGGGGGGTTCTGAGCGCTGCGATCCTCATCTACCAATGGGCCGGCCGGCCCGCTGTCAGCACCCCTGGGCGCGCGTCCACTAATGCTTAAGCGGAATGTGCCGCATCTGGGGGAATTTAGAAGTGGTAGTACGCCGTATACCCGCGTATACCCTGGACTTAACCACTGCTTCTAGGGATTCTCGCGTGGCCAGGGACTTGAGAAGAAAAAAATAAAATAGAAAAATAAAAATATCTCATTAATGCGTCTCTGGTATTGTTCAGGGGGCCGGGCCAAATGTGGAGGCGGGCCGGTATCAGGCCCGCGGGCCGTAGTTTGGGGACCCCTTGGTGTAGACCAACTGTGTCACAACTACAGAGTAGAGAACAAGGCGCTGGCCCTGGCTTATTTCTACAACTGCCTCAACCTTGCTGCTATAAACGCACTAGTATTTTTGTCTCCAAGTTTTCCAAATTGGCACACACATTCTCACAGCCGTCGCGTTTTCCTTGGAAACCTTGGCATGCAGCTGCTGAGACCACATCTTGCCCATCCACGCTTGATCGCAAAACAGTGGACCGATGCGCGCAATGCACAGAACCATGTTGCAATGACCACAAGACAGTGACTGTGATTTGTGATAACTGTGCTGACTCATTTGGTTATTTTTTTTTTTTTTATAATTCAGTGTATGCAGTGTTAGGCCTAATTATATTTTTAATGACAAGAACGAATGTTAGAGCAAATGTTATGTTAAGTTGTTGAAATGTTGACATCTTGAAAAATATCAAAATATAACAAAATTATATAATATATAATAGTGTTTTGAAACGTTTACATGCAGTATTATTTCAATTTATAGCTCAATATGTGTTAGATAAGTAACGGGTCGCTAACGACCCGAGGTATGTAGGAACGTTTGGTGAAACACCATGTCTTTAAATATCTATTCACAGAGTAATGCAGTTCATTTAAGAAGAATTGTTTTCTTTTTGAATGAACTGCATTACTCTGCGGTCTCGGTGGTCTGTGGGAAATCCCTTGTCTGTGTGTTGCTACAATAGACCACGGCGCGCACACACACACACACACACACACACACACACACACACACACACACACACACGCACACACACACACACACACACACACACAAAGAAGAGGCCGTGAGAGGGACGATGGGATATGAATAATGAAGAGAGAGAGAGAGAGAGAGAGGGGGGGGGGGGGGGGGGGGGGACGGAGACAGCATAGCTCCATGTCTACTATAACACTCCAGGCCGAGCTGGGATGACCTTTCAGGCACAGCAAGTGATTTCCACTGCCCACAAATGTATGTACTGTATGTTCCGGAACATTTCCCTCTCGCGCCCTTTCACACAAAGCATAGCAATGCCGGAGTAGATTCTTTTTTCCTGCCCACCCCCATAGGCGCAGGTTGGGAACCGCTGCCCTGTCACCGCCCTGCCCGCTCCTTAAATACACGTGTCTGAATTCACTGTCTAACTCCTAACGGTTAACTCTTAACCGGATGGAAGTAACCTGTTACGTGCCTCTCCCTGCAAGGTGTATTTGTAAAAAAAGTGTGATTTTATCCCTGTTCCTAATCACACATGACCCCACCTGTGATTGGCATCCTCCGAAAAATGTCTGGGATGGATGTGTGTGTGTGGAAGGAACTTCACCAAGCCCAGCCCAGCACCATGTCTACTGTAACACACCAGCCCAGCCTAGCTCCATGTCTACTGTAACACACCAGCCCAGCCTAGCACCATGTCTACTGTAACACACCAGCCTAGCACCATGTCTACTGTAACACACCAGCCTAGCACCATGTCTACTGTAACACACCAGCCTAGCACCATGTCTACTGTAACACAGCAGCCATCCACCAATGCATTTCTTCCATGGAGAGGATCAATAAAAGCTGTCGATGACTGCTATGGTTACAGACAGATTTCAGACAGACTGGTGTGTGTGTGTGTGTGTGTGTGTGTGTGTGTATTATGTGTATAAGCATATTTGGTCAAATTTTCAGTAGACCCATAATACATTCATAAATGAACCAAATTTCATGAATGTTTTTTGTGACAAAGAAGTCTGTGCTCCAATCACTCTATCACAGAAGAATTGTAGAAATTATTGGAAACTCTGGACTGCCATGACATACATGTTCTTTACAAGTGTATGTAAACTTTTGACTGTATGTATGTATGTGTGTGTGTGTGTGTGTGTGTGTGTGTGTGTGTGTGTGTGTGTGTGTGTGTGTGTGTGTGTGTGTGTGTGTGTGTGTGTGTGTGTGTGTGTGTGTGTATTATGTGCGTGCATGCATGCGTATTAAGTATATACAGTATATATATATGTGTGTGTGTGTGGGTGTGTCTATTATGTATAATATGTGTGTGTGGGTGTGTGTGTGCATGTGTGTGTGTGTGTGTGTGTGTGTGTGTGTGTGTGTGTGTGTGTATGCGTGTGTGTGTGTGTATGCGTGCGTGCGTGCGTGCACTCACCACACTGAGAAGGTCTGTGCTGAGCCCCCGTCGAAGCCGGGCTCCCAGGAGACGTTAGCGATGCGCGGGCCGGGCACCACGGAGAGGGAGGTGGCGGCGTGGGGCGTGGTTCCTGTCCGCCGCCACGCAACAGGAAGTACATTATTTACTGTCAGTCATTGATGGTTTCTTTGGTATTCCTAGCCAAAAGGTTCTGGGTTTGATTCCCCCAATGTCCTATACAGTCTATCACTGTGTCTGAATATCATTTCTAGCTCGGAAAATGCTTACGACCCCAAACTTTAACTTTTGTGTGGATCTGCTTCCACACAAATTGTTTTTTACCCGACAACAACATCTGCCTGTAATGTCAGCTAACATAATCGCAACGCTCTAGTTCACACAGTGATTATCAGTAGTTTGCTTGTGGCTATGAATCAATCAAGTCACTTTGTATATACAGGATGACTATGAGACCTTTACAAAAATGATTTGATAAAATGGATTATCAAATATCTATAGCTGATGTCAGCCATCTCCTGCCCCCCTCTGGATGCATATCAGGAGACCACAAGTGGGTTGGGGAACCACTGCCCTACCTGCTCCTTAAATACATGCATCTGAACTCCCCGTCTAACTCCTAACTGTTCCTTAATAACATGTGTCTGAATTCCCTGTCTAACTCCTAACTGTTCCTTAATAACGTGCGTCTGAATTCCCTGTCTAACTCCTAACTGTTCCTTAATAACATGTGTCTGAATTCCCTGTCTAACTCCTAACTGTTCCTTAATAACGTGCGTCTGAATTCCCTGTCTAACTCCTAACTGTTCCTTAATAACATGTGTCTGAATTCCCTGTCTAACTCCTAACTGTTCCTTAATAACATGTGTCTGAATTCCCTGTCTAACTCCTAACTGTTCCTTAATAACGTGCGTCTGAATTCCCTGTCTAACTCCTAACTGTTCCTTAATAACATGTGTCTGAACTCCCTCTCCAACTCCTCGATGTTGACATGCAGCCAAACATTCTATGGAAGGCTCTTAGCATTAAAAGTGTCTGCTTAATTATCATTCTTATACGATCATACATTATTGCACTACGTGTATGTACAGTATATATCATCATAAATTATTATCCTCATCTACAGTATTTGCTGGTGGTACTTGGCGGTAGGATAAGGTCAGTGTAATATTTACAGTACATTAAGACATGCAAAACTGCTCCATCTCCTTCTTCGACACAGACAGTACGGCACAGTACAGTAGAGTACAGTACAATACTGTAATGCACAGTACAGTACAGAACAGCACAGCACAGTACAGAACTGAAGTGACTGGTAGTAGTACAGAGGGCTTCATCTCACCCAGCACCAGCACCCGGGTGGTGGCGTTGACGGACGCCACCCTGTTGGTCACCCTGCACTCCCACGCCCCCTGCTGGTCCTTGGTGAGGGGCTGCAGGAGCAGGGAGCCGTTCCTCGCCGTCACCCCCTGCTGGGAGCCGGAGGAGGCGCGGGGTCCCGGGACCAGCTGGTGGTGTGTGTGTGTTGTGTGGTGTGTGTGCTGTGTGTGGAAGGCTGTAAAGATGTCTTGAAAAGCGCTGTATACTGATAATTATCACACACACTCGCATGTGCACGCACACACACACACACACACACACACACACACACACACACACACACACACACCACACCCACACACACACACACACCCACACACACACACACACACACGCACGACACACATGCACACAACACACACGCACCCACACATGCACACACACACACACACACACACACACACACACACACACACACACACCACCATGTGCTAAAGGTGTCTTGAAAAGCACAATATAGATGGAATTAGGTAGAATTAATAAGTGTATAATTAATACTTATAGCTAATATAATTATTTATTATATAATATTGTATTAAGTATTAAATAATTATGCAGATAATTATCACAGACACACACACACAAATGAGTGAATGCAGTTAATTATTGTCATGGAGTTCTGAGGTTGTTCTGAGTCTGTTGGGTGGTCCGCTTGATGCCAGTCTGTTCTCCGCAGGACCCCCCGTGGTTCCGCACCGCCCCTCAGCCTCAGTACCAGCAGGAGGTGGGCGGGACTCTGCTCATCCCCTGCCAGGGAGAGGGGGGTCCCGACACCAGGGTCACCTGGAGGAAGGTAAGGCTCACCGCTCCTGGGGGGAGGGGGGGGGGTGTGTGTGTGTGTGTGTGTGTGAATGTGTGTGTGTGTGTGTGTGTGTGTGTGTGTGTGTGTGTGTGTGTGTGTGTGTGTGTGTGTGTGTGTGTGTGTGTGTGTGTGCTGCGGGTGGATCTGTGTGTGTTGGAGACAAATTTGTGCTTGTTAGGGGTGACCTTGAATTGTTGAGTTGGGGTAATTGTGCGTGTGTATCACAGCTCTCACACTGGTGAAGGTCCTTCCCTAGGAAATCCTCTCCTCTTATCCTACTCGCTAGTGAATGTTCACTGTTCTGCAAGATTCAATGGTGCCACACGTGTTCTATAGGCTGAAAGTGAAATGCACCATTCACATCTGCTATTTTACTAATCAGTCAAATGCTCCGTCAAATACAGTCTATTGTCTATTGTACTATTCTATTGTATTATTGTACATTCTATGCATTCTATTGTCAATGGATGTTTTGTCATGATCAGAAGTGAATACCATGAATACCGAATATCAGACCCTGTCTCCACAGAGAGCTGTGTATATTAATATTATGTTATTATATAAATATATTATTATATTTGCCTATACTATAGTATATTAGGCAAATAATAGCCTATATTTTCTGTCAAATTTAATGCAGATGCTGGCATGAAGGGACGGCCACGTTGGCGTCGTCATATTGTGAAAAGTTAATTTGCTTGTAGAGGTGTTTGGTTGTTTAGTGGAGGTAGCTGTGCTTACGGACAGCTATGGGGAAGGGAACCCTTTCAAGCATTTAAACCACGCAGTCTCAAGCACTGTCTCAACACGTGCTACTAACACACCCCCAACACAAACAAATGTACCGTATTTTTCGGACTATAAGGCGCACTTAAAATCCTGTAATTTTCTCAAAAATCGACAGTGCGCCTTATAATCCGGTGCGCCTTATGTATTAACCTCGAACCGATTTTATGTGGTACACGGCGCTCAAAAATCTGTCAAGCAGCGCCGCTTGATGGATTGTCGGCGCATTACGGCTACCGCGGAGTAATACTTGATGGATTGTCGGCGCATTACGGCTACCGCGGAGTAATACTTGATGGATTGTCGGCGCATTACGGCTACCGCGGAGTAATACTAGCCTTGCGGAGTAATACGTACTGTGCTTCAACATACCGGTAATATTATGGTGTGTGTATAAGGACTGAAGATGAAGAATTTGATGGATTTGTGGATGAGGAATGAACTGAAAAAGTGAGTGTATTGTTTTGTATTTTATGTGTTACAACTGAACAATGTTGAGTTATTGTGAATGAGTTGAATAAAGTTCGATTTATCTGACTGTTTTGTGTTGCTTAATGCGCCTTATAATGCGGTGCGCCTTATAATCCGGTGCGCCTTATGTATGAAAATAGACCCGTTCATTGACAGTGCGCCTTATAATCCGGTGCGCCTTATAGTCCGGAAAATACGGTACATATGTATATTGTAAGCCGAACATAGCACTAACCTTTTACACGCTCGGGTGGATCTGTGTGTGTTGGAGACAAATTTGTGCTTGTTAGGGGTGACCTTGAATTGTTGAGTTGGGGTAATTGTGCGTGTGTATCACAGCTCTCACACTGGTGAAGGTCCTTCCCTAGGAAATCCTCTCCTCTTATCCTACTCGCTAGTGAATGTTCACTGTTCTGCAAGATTCAATGGTGCCACACGTGTTCTATAGGCTGAAAGTGAAATGCACCATTCACATCTGCTATTTTACTAATCAGTCAAATGCTCCGTCAAATACAGTCTATTGTCTATTGTACTATTCTATTGTATTATTGTACATTCTATGCATTCTATTGTCAATGGATGTTTTGTCATGATCAGAAGTGAATACCATGAATACCGAATATCAGACCCTGTCTCCACAGAGAGCTGTGTATATTAATATTATGTTATTATATAAATATATTATTATATTTGCCTATACTATAGTATATTAGGCAAATAATAGCCTATATTTTCTGTCAAATTTAATGCAGATGCTGGCATGAAGGGACGGCCACGTTGGCGTCGTCATATTGTGAAAAGTTAATTTGCTTGTAGAGGTGTTTGGTTGTTTAGTGGAGGTAGCTGTGCTTACGGACAGCTATGGGGAAGGGAACCCTTTCAAGCATTTAAACCACGCAGTCTCAAGCACTGTCTCAACACGTGCTACTAACACACCCCCCCCCCCACACACACACACATGTATATATACTCACTCCGACACAAACCAAACATTGATCATTGATTTGTCTACTGATCTCCCTGCAGTATATGTAATCAGCCTGATTACCCTCTGACATCCATTACCTCTGACCCCCCACCCCCGGGCAGTTGGTATAAAGACCCAAGGATGGCTAGTTGCTTGGCCAGGACACCGACACAACATTGGCACCCCGACTCTGAGGGTCTATAGTGAGCCGGGGGGAGTCAGGACCTGGCTGGAACATCTCATTCTTAGAGACGGATTACTGCTGCCGCCGCTGCTGCCGCTGTTACCACAGCTTGGGGCCCCAAGATTATCCTAATGACGGAGGAATTAGCCGCACAATTAACTCCTCGAGTTTCGGCTGCCGATGCGATAAGTCGTACGTTGACTTTTGTTCGTGCCAAAGGACCCACGTGCAGCAGCAAAAGGTCACAGGGAAATGTCAGAGTTTCGTTTTTTTTTGTCGAGGTTTTAATTTACTGTGACAGCCGTATTTGCCGCCCGATTACCGAGAAGTTTTAATGCGCCGGAGTGAACGCATTTTAACGTATAATTTACCGCCGTTTACTGGCCCCAGATGGATGGTGATTTCCATAGGCTGCTGGCGGCGGTGCCCAGACCCTGGCGATGTTATGTGAGGAAAAGAACAGTAGACTACATCCTGTCTGCTTCAGACAGGATGTAATCGCTGTTATCATATACTTTTGTATTTATATCATCATCATCATCATTTTTCATCCATTTTTAGGGTGTTGTTGTGATCATGATCATCAGCACCCCATCACAATATTACTATTCCATTTACCATTTGTACTTTGTCGCTTAGAATTGTTATGCTTTGTTACCCCTTTTTTATGCCTGTATGACACCCATTGCACTCTGAACCGTCCCTGGAAGGAGGGTTCCCCCACTCTGTGTTCCTCCTCGAGATTTCTTCCTCGTTAATTCTTTAATTAATTAAGTAACTAGTTTCTTGCCCTTAGGGGGGCTAGGGCTAGGGGGGTGTCATAATCATATGGCCTATAAAGCCCTTTGAGACTGTAACTGTGATTAAGGGCTATACAAATAAAATTGACATGACTTGACTTGACATCATCATCATCAACAAGAGTCCCCCACCTGCAGGAGGACTTGGGTCGGTCCGGAGGAGCCCATGGACCCGAAGCCGTTGGTGGGCGTGCACACGTACACGCCCATGGAGTCCTCGTTGACGGTCGCCATCGACAACGAACCCTTTGACGTCAAGGTCCAGCCCGGATACTGTGGAGTTATGCACAGAACTCTATCTATGAATATTCATCCAAATTATTTACATAGCAAACTACACCTTTAAGGTATTCCATAAAGACTGATTCTTTTCTCACTGTTGTGATTCTAACTCTACTGATATTTTTATTGGAATTGCATTTACCAGGCAGGCAAAGAAGGAATTAATAGAGAGAGAAACTTATTTAAACAGTTACGCCATAAGGTTTTTAATAAAGACAAATTATTTTCTCGCCGTTGTAATTCTAATTCTTCACATATGTAATGGAAATGTGTTTACCAGGCAAAGAAGGGAGGAATAAAGAAAGAAAAAGAAAAAGAACAAAAGGAGAAAGAAGCTGACACTGTATCCAACTCTATGATTACTAAATCATCATACATGATTCAACACTGTTGGATGCATGTAAATACATGTAAATAACCACATGATTCACATTATTCATGTGGTGATATTATTTATACACACACACGCACACACACGCACACACACACACACACACACACACACACACCTCCCCCTGTGGTCAACACTACAAATGATTGTGAACCAGTGACACATGTCAATCATGTGACCAGACCACTGTCATCCAGTCTTAGCACCCTGACAGATTGATTGATTGATTGGTTCGATTGATTGATGAATTGTCACTTTAGTGTTGCTGTGTTATGGACCCCATTTCCTGGCAACATGATTGGCCCCCCAAAAAAAAAAAAGAGTTGGACTGCAATTAACTTTTCAAGTGGAAGATTACTAGTTGTTTTTTTTCACAACAAAACTGATGACAAACACTCTTACTGCGCCTGCATGCGCCATCCCACCCTCAACCCAGCGGCCTGCAGGATTACAGTGGAGCGTTTTGGTTTTTTTTGTGCCGTTCAAAAACTGCAATGTAACTAACTGTGTTCTGCTTTCAAATTGCGGGCGAGTTACAGCTGGAGGTGGCCCTAGCGTTGCTTGTGGTGAGAAAACTGTCTCTCTCTCTCTCTCTCTCTCTCTCTCTCTCTTGCATGCACACACACGCACACGCACACAGACACACACACGCACGCACGCACACACAGACACACATGCACACATACACACAAAGAGGCCAGGACGATGCGTGGGTGAGCAGTGAGGCCAAGTGAACACTGAGTTTAATGCGTGGGCGGGTGTAGCCGTTAACTTCTTACAACGAAGACAAGATCGTGACTTCATCATCGCTCAACAGGGCTGTACTCTTGCACACATACACATACAAAGAATCCGGGGACCTTGAAAACCTCAAAACTTGCACATCTGTGAATGCGTGCGGGTATTTGTGAATGTGTACGTGGGTTTTTCATTAGTATTCCACTGCATGAATATTCAAACCACAGTCCAATCCACTCTGATGTAATCAGGTGCATGCTTTTGGACTCACCAGGGTGAGATCCAGGGCGGATCCGTCTTTAGTCCAGTCCACATGGAGCAGCGGGGGATTGGCTGAGGAGGGACATGTGATCAGACCCCTCATGCCGGTGGGCAGGTAGGTTTCCCCGGGCATCGGGAGTGCTAGAGCAGGATCTGAGATGAAATATATAGCAAATATAACCATACTGTAAATGTTACTCATTACAATTATATAAATCAATCAACACAGGGGCAAGGAGCAAAATCATGGGATTGTTACATTCTTAGTAAATTCTTAATAGATCCTAACTAATCTTAATCTTACCCCTACATACAAACCCCACAGATGATGATTTAGAAGCTATTGATTTATCTTAGAAATAATTCCAATTTAGTCGATGGATTAATTAATTTATTTTCTTGGTCTAAAATTACATTACAATTATTTCCAATGGCAAATTGGCAATTCCCAGCAAAAGCCAGCAACACGGGGACAACAATCAGACACACAACGCAGAAAGGCGAGAAAACGAAACAAACACGTCAACATAAAGTGAGAGTGACTCACGCATCACTGTGAGGTCAGCTGACGCAGTGGGCGGGACTAGCAGGCCGTTGGTGGGCATGCAGGTGTACTTCCCAGAATCCTCTGGGGTCAGTCTGGAGATGAGCAGAGTTCCGTCCACCATGATCTTCACGCGGGACTTCATAGACCTAAGACGACAACAACAACAACAACAACAACAAGGTCAACATCGCATGAGAATGTTACATTAAGTCAAACCAGAAAACTGAGGGAATAAAACATTATATTATTATGATTCCTGTTTTGTAGTTGTTGTATTTGTTGTTGTTGTTGTTGTTGTTTTGAGTGGAGCCAAAGTGTTCCTGCAGCACTGCAGCGTAGGAGTTATATTTTATGACTTATTCACCAGTCAACACCAGGATGTTATGGACATTTTTGTTTCAACAAGATTAGGCAGAGATGATGCACCCACACACTTTTTAGATATTTAAGTAATGGTGGATGAAGCAGAAGCAAGTCTCACACATGGACAATAGAACACTTACAACACTGCATGTACACACACACACACACACACAAAGATACAAAGTTATGTGAGGTTTTTTTTTTACTTGCCATCCTGAAGGTTAATAATTGTGTTTTCTGCAAACTGCAAAGCACAGAATGGCCTTTTCAAAGGAAGCCCATAGCAGTTGACAGATTTTAAACATATTTTTTCCATCACTTCAGCCATGTGACTGATATTATTATGTTGAAATGTTATTCTTATGTATTATGAAATGTTGCAACAGGTACTGACTATAGTATACTTTAGTTTATTTTCTGATGCGTCTCGTGTTACCATATATTCTGAGAAAAATGTAAACTAGCATATACGATATATTGTATACAAGATGTACTACGACTACTATAGAAAGAACTTCACACCTCAATACTAAATACTAAAGCATATCATATCCTAAGTAGTAAGTATCAAAGTATCAAAATGGCGTCTCATCCAACATCTTAATCTTCAAGCACTTGATTTATCTGTGTGATACATTGGTTTGATTGGTTTTACACACATATAACACATAATAAAAACGTTTGATGACTTCTCTGTTCTATTATGCTGCCCTTGTAAACCACTTTGTAAACCACTTTGTAAAAGTGCTCTACGATGATTATCAAATAAAGATTATTATAAGAGGTGAATATAAAAAATAAAATATAGACAGTCAAGGCCTCGCTGATGTGTGGCGGAACTCACTCGACATGGTGGACGTTTTCCCGCCCTTTCCACCACACGTAGGTCATGTTGGGGGGGTCGGCAGTGGCCTGGCATCGCAGAAGTGCATTCTGGGACATGTTGAGCGAGGTGCTCTTGGGTGGGATGACGATGACCGGGGGACCTGGGAGAAAAGAGTTTCAAGGACATTTCAAAAGACATTTCAAGGCAATCATTTAAATGTCGAAAGTTCGGCCACATCTGCCGTCAATGTCCGATTCATTCCGGAGGTTTGTTTTTCCTGATGTCTTGCACAATGCGCTTTACCGTCACTTGTCACTCGAGTCGATATCCTGATCTACTGTGTTTTCCTACATTACCATAATGACTTTCTCCACCCCTCTTTGTGAGTCAAGCTCTTGGTCACATAATAGAAACATTTAAAGTAACGCATATCCCATGTGGTGTCCGAAAAACTTTTAACGTACCGTGAGGGCAGACAATCTTAGCATGTGGCATGAAACAGATACTTGTGTTTATGCGAGGTCGAGTTGTAGACGGTCATATTAAAATATTCACTGTGTCCACTCCAAGTAAAATATTACCTGGGATGCAGTTTTTACGCCAAATTGCCCATAAGTTTCCCCACTTTATTGAATTATCATCATTGCTTCTGTTTTTACAGACCACTCAACAGCAGCAACATGGAGAAATCTGTCGTCTGTCAGAGCGGGCATCCAGACAGAACCGGTTCTGAAACCATCTGCTAAATAAACACACATTATCCGCAGATAATCACATGTAATCGGTTTGTGAAATGAAAACGCTGGCTGGCTGGCTGGACGGACGGATGTATGGGCGCGGATGACAGGTTAGGATTACTCCACGACGTTCAAAAGAGATGGCTTCCCTCGCTGTGCGCGGCTGTCAGAGCCATCTCGTAATCCCTTTGGGTCTGCCGTCGCCCTCTACCTAGCACGTCAGCTAACCATGTCAGTATGCAGGACTGATTACCTGCACAGGGGCATTTTTGTCATTTCATACAGTGCGTCACGCCTCTAATTCCAGAACGCAGGAGTGCTGTGTAAAAGCACACACTACTCTGGCATTACGCAGGCTTTTCCGCTTCTATGTCAAACAGCAAATGGATCTTCTTTGCGGGCAATACTTTGGGATCTCTGTGTAAAAAAGGGCTATTGACATGGAAAGAAATGTTGAAAATGACTAGTCTGCAGTCCGATGCGGATTTCAAATGGTTTTATAATCCACCATTTGATTTAGCGCTTTCTTCTGTACTTCAGTGCATTTCCGACACAAAAAGAACTAAATCAACCATGGTCCCAACAATGAAAGATATACAAATTGTTTGCCCATCTTACCTATATGCTATCTTACCTCATAATGTAGGTGGAATTGGTAGGAGGGGGTGGGGGGCGTGGCTGAGTTTCAATTTGCGTATTGAAATTTAAGCAAACACAGACACACACATATGCACAGGCACACACTCCCATACGGGGTGTGTCGCTGATGTGTGTGCGTGCATGTCTCCCACTCAAATGTGCTCATATCAATTTCTGCATGTAAATTGATACAAGAAGGGGTCTCTCTCTCTCTCTCTCATGTATGGTATTGTTGGATAATGTTGCATATAATGTTGAGTACAACAATGGTGTGTATATCGTCAACACTATACATTGTGTGGTGTATAATGCACCGTATTCACTATACAACGTAGCATATATATAAAAGGCTGTGTGAGAGGCGTTCATGTGCGTTCTCTAAGCCGCTACCCCTGAGAGAAGGTCAGGTACGCCGGTGATAGTGACGAGATGAACAAGGCAGCCGGGATAAGGCCTCCACAGAGCCTTTGAACACGGCAAGGTCTTTACCAGGTCTTTCCTCTGCTCGGCTGCAGTCTGCGTCAGTGCAGTCTGACATTCTGTGTAAATATGAGGTAATCCCTCCTCTGCGCTATCAGATTCTTCCTTCCTTCCTTCCCATCCATTCTTCCTTCCTTTCTCCCTCCCTCCCGTCTTCCTCTTTTCTTCCCTTCCTCCTCCTCTCTCTCGCTCATCTATATTTCACGTCCTATATTTTTTCATATACGCGCCTCAATGATGCCTGATTTTGTGTGACTTTTGCGTGGTTTTAAATGAGGGCGGCGGTAGCTCAGGAGGTAAGAGCAGTTGTCTGGCAACAGGAAGGTCGCTGGATCGCTCCCCGGGCTCCTCCTAGCTAAGTGTCGAGGTGTCCCTGAGCAAGACACCACCTAACCCTAACTGCTCCTGACGTGTTGGTTGTTACCTTGCATGGTTGACACCGCCGTCGGTGTATGAATGGGTGAATGTGAGGCAATACTGTAAAGCGCTTTGGATAAAAGCGCTATATAAATGCAATCCATTTACCATTTAAATGCTTGAAAATAATCACATCGGGTTTCTCACAGCCGCCTTTAGGCTCTACAGATGAACTGATATGACAACACGTCAGCATCTGAATTAAATCTGACAGAAAACATAGGTTAAACACTGCTACTACTACTAGCCTAATATACCATGATATACGGCAATATAATCTATCGTAATTAATATAAAACATCTATAACATCAAACAGAGGCCTATCTCTGTGGAGCTATGGACCTAGCTCCAGCGGTATTCACATCCCATCATGAGCGAAAACGGCCCATCGATGAAGAGAATGTAGAATGAAGCGTTTGACTGATTAAAAATGTTCAAATACAAATTCAAATACATGTGAATGATTTTGAGTTTCAGCGTATACTATCGAACAAATGCGGCACCAGTACGGCGAGAATAACTTTTCACCATCACGAGTGGTATCAGATGACAGGCTGCTTTAGGATCGTCTTTAGTGGTTTTGAAATGCTGCCAAACTTCAGAAGTCTTTTTTTTTTCTTCCCCCCCTGACATTGTGTATCCGACGAGACTAACAGCCTAGAATGTGCTGCTCTACTTTGAAGAGAAAAATGATTGGATAGTACCACTACCATCACACAAAGGAGCTATCAAACCGACAATAAGGACATTTGTTGAAAGCAAAACATCACGCAGCAAATTACACACTGAAGATGGAGTCAATCTCCCAACCCCCATAAAAAAAAGATTTGCATAACTTATCGGCTTTTTCTCCTAGAAACCAAGCGATGCTGTGGTATCACTCAACTAGCACCCCCCATCCTACCAATGGAACGCCGCGCTGTTACACAATTCTCATATTTTACATTAACATTTACGTACATTTAGGGCATTTGGCAGATGCTTTTATCCAAAGAGACTTACAAATAGTACATCAGAGTTCATATTTACAATAAAAGACTGTCGACTTTATAACTTTCTTTCACAGGTTCTACAGTGATTATCAAAGATTAGAGGTACAATGTTGTATAGCGTGTTGTTGTGTGAGAGGCCTCAGCCAGTACGCCTGAGAGGAGGTCAGACGCAGTGTTAATTTTGGCAGCTATTTTAGATTTAGTCTTAGTCTTTAGACGAAAATGCATATTAGTTTTAGTCATATTTAGTCATTTTTATCCTTCTTAGTTTTAGTCTAGTTTTCGTCGACGAAAACTCATAAACTTTTTGTCTAGTTTTAGTCACATTTAAAAAATAAGATGACCGGAACTGCTGTGAACAACAGACCGGGTATCCTTCTAATGATGTATTGTATAGATCGTCATACTGCACGACGATTTGATGCATTCATCTGATTGATAAAAACCCGACAATGCGCGCCTGGCCCCCTCCCCCCCCCCCCCCCTCACTGTACCTTATTAACTGTTATAAGACGCAGAAGCGCCTGGTCCTGTTCAACTTTACTTGAATGAGCGAAGAAAGACTGGACGTTTTGATCAAGATCACCAGCAATGAGCTGATCACCGTGACTACAGTCCGTCTTCTTGGTGGCGTGTGTGCGTGTGTGTGTGTGTGTGTGTGTGTGTGTGTGCAAGAAATCGCCGGCAACACACACACCAAGAAGACGGACTGTAGTCACGGTGATCAGCTCATTGCTGGTGATCTTGATCAAAACGTCCAGTCTTTCTACGCTCATTCAACTAAAGTTTGAACAGGACCAGGCGCTTCTGCGTCTTAATAAGGTCTAGCGACCACGCGCCAGAATGTCGCATTTTCTTCACATTCTCCCCGTCTATGATGATCTTTTGATGGTTTATGTTTTTTTCCCACTGTAGAAACAACCACCCAAGTTATTCATATATTTCATTCAAATGGAATAATTACGCTAAAATCTCTTAACGATATGTGTGGCTTAGGCTGTGTTGTCTGACAGGACTTTTGACAGCTGGTCACTAGGCTATGTTAAAGTCATGGGAATGGAAGGCGCTGGTGGATTGGCGAGCGAGGATATATCTGAGTCTGCTGAAATCTGCCGCTGGCCGTTTATCCACCAGTTTGGAAAGGGAAACGGGAATCAAAGTATTAATCCTTAATATAATAATATAATGCAGAGGAAACTAGCCAGATTGTTCGCGTTTTGCGGAAACGTTTTTTTTTTTTTTTTTTTATTAATGGCGCCTTGTTCGTGTTTTGGAACCAAATCTTTAATAATTTCATTCAAATTTTTGACATGTCCGTGTGTGATGGTCCACCACTAACATTTTCGTCTACGTCTCCGTCAACGGAACAGTAATAACAATAGATTTAGTCACAGTTTTTATTTTCAAAGATCCGTTTGTCACGTCAACGTCACGTCTTAGTCATGGGAAAAAGGTCGTTAACGCATATTTTTCGTCAAACATTTCGTTAACGAAATTAACACTGGTCAGACGTGAGTGATGGACGTCGCTCCGGTGTTAAGATGCACAACTTCAACAATGATAAGGACTCCACAGAGCCTTGAACGTGACGAGACATCCCTCTCTCTCCACGTTATGAAAATTGACTTTTGTTTTGCTGCTCTCTCTCTCTCTCTCTCTCTCTCTCTCCCTCAATTCAATTTGTGCAGTAGATCAAGGTGCTGTTGTAGTCCTTCTTTGGTTGGAGACAGCCGCACCAGATCATCTGCGAACAGGTGTTTGACTTGTGTGTCTCGTATGGAGATGCCAGGTGCCTCAGATTGTTCTAGAGATTGCACCAATTCATTGATGTATATTGTGGCACACTCCGGCCTAGCCGGCCTAGCACATTACGGAGAGTGTGCCACATGACTGAAGCTAATAAGTCTGTTGTCCCACACCAGTATTCAATACAATCAGATACTTTATTTAGTGTAAAGGGGGAGGGAAAGTGCAGGGTTATTATAGTGCCAAGTCTGTTATTAAGTCTGTCGTTGTCGTATTCCATAAATAGGGGTTATCACACCGGGAAGTGGTCTCAGGTGGTCCAGGGCAAGGCAGGCGGGCGGGTAGTCAGGCAGGCAAGGGTCGGTACACACAACAGGTTCTCATACAGTCCTTAGGTCCGGGCACACAGCCACTCTCTCGAACTTACGCACAGAGCGTCTTGGTCCTCACCCTTCCTTCTTCGACTCCTCCTTTTCCTCCTCTTTCTCTCCCACAAGCACTTCCTCTTCCACCTCACTCTCCTCCACTCTCTCCACCGTCCACACCACCCAGGTCCTCTCTTATTTATAGTCTGCAGGTAGGGCATTGATTGGCTGCCGCCTAGTTCCTTCAACGAGGCGCAGCCAATTTCAATAAGGTTGATTGCCTCTCTCCCAATTCCTGTCTCCTCGGCTCCCTCTGGGGGCCGAATGGGGAATTGCGGCTCCCCCGACTGTCGTCCATGTTCTTTCCTTCTGCCCCTCAGTGGCCGTCTGCCACAATATGTTGAGGGTTGGCTCAAGCTGCATCCCTGTCTACACCCCCCGGTTTTGGGGAAAATAGATTTGCCAATCTTACACGGGCATTTTTGTTGTGTATAACACATTTACCTTTATGATGTCATAGGTTTTTTCCTCTCAACACCGCTTTGCCAATAGTTTGTACAGCAAAGATCCATCGTGCCAAATAGAATCAACAGCTTTTTGATAGTCAACAAAATCAAGAGAATAAATTTACTTTTGTTTTTTGGTTTATTTGGTTGTCTATTAGGGTGGCTGAAGGGTGAAAATATGGTCTGTTGTGCGATAATTCGGTAGAAAGCCAATTTGGGATTTGTTTAGGACATTATTTTCAGTGATGAAATGTAGGAGTCTGTGGTTGATGATCATACAGAGGATTTTCCCAAGGTTACTGTTAACGCAGATCCCGCGGTAATTGTTGGGGTCAAATTTGTCTCCACTTTTGTGGAGCGGTGTTATCAGACCTTGGTTCCAAATATTGGGGAAGATTCCGAGCTAAGGACAACATTAAAGGAGTTTTAATATAGCCAATTGGAATTTGAGGGTCTGTGAATTTATCATTGATTTAGGATCCCCGTCAACACCCACAGGCCTTCTTGGTTCCCAGTGATTAGATTTTGTCTTGTAGTTCCTTTTGTGTGATTGGTGAGTCGAGTGGGTTTTGATGGTTTTTTATGATTGACTCTAAACTTAGTACGTGTTTTTGCTGTGTATTATTTTCTATTGGGCTTGGCGAAGTGGTTGACCCACACATCTCCATTTTTGATTGGTAGATCCTCATGTTTTTGCTTGTTTAGAGTGTTCCAGTTTTCCCAGAACTTGTTTGTTTTTATGGATTCCTCAATAGCATGTAGCTGGTTTTTCACATGTTGATCCCTTTTTTTCCTTATTGTATTTTTATATTGTTTTAATTAGGGATGCACCGATACCGATACCAGTATTCGGTATCGGTCCGATACTGTGCTCATGTACTGGCACTGTCCTGCTGTTGTAGCCCAGGAGTTAGTCACAGACTGGCACTGTCCTGCTGTTGTAGCCCAGGAGTTAGTCACAGACTGGCACTGTCCTGCTGTTGTAACCCAGGAGTTAGTCACAGACTGGCACTGTCCTGCTGTTGTAACCCAGGAGTTAGTCACAGACTGGCACTGTCCTGCTGTTGTAACCCAGGAGTTAGTCACAGACTGGCACTGTCCTGCTGTTGTAACCCAGGAGTTAGTCACAGACTGGCACTGTCCTGCTGCTGTAACCCAGGAGTTAGTCACAGACCAGCACTGTCCTGCCGCTGTAACCCAGGAGTTAGTCACACACCAGCACTGTCCTGCCTTTGTAACCCAGGAGTTAGTCACAGGACTGGCGACTGTCCTGCTGTTGTAACCCCAGAGTTAGTCCACCGAACCATGCCGGTCACGCAGGAAGTTAGTCAAAGACGGCAGCACTGTCCTGCCGCTGATAAACCAGGAGTTAGTCAAAGACCAAGCACTTGTCCTGCCTCTGTAACCCAGGATTAAGTACCACCACCAGCACTGTCCCTGCCTCTGTCACCCAAGGATTAGTCCCAGCCAGCCACGTGTCCTGCCTCTGTAAACCACAGGAGTTAGTACACACACAGCAACTGTCCTGCCTCTGTAACACCAAGGAGTTAAGTACCACGGCAGCACTGTCCTGTCCTTCTGTAACCCAGGAGCTAGTCACAGACCGGCACTGTCCTGCCGTTGTAACCCAGGAGTTGTGAGCAAGGTAGAGGGAGGGGGAGATGGAGGGAGGGAGGGGGGGAAGGAAGGAAGAATGTGAAGGAAGGAGGGAGAGAGAGAGAGAGAGAGAGAGAGAGAGAGAGAGAGAGAGAGAGAGAGAGAGAGAGAGAGAGAATGCATGCTCACCTGAGCTCCTGAAAATTTTAAAATAGAACTTTATTTATCCCGAAGGAAATTCTTGTGCCAGGTTACATAGCGATACAGTACAATAAAACAATATGGAAAACAACAGAATGATAACAATAAACTAACATATTTACAAATTTACAGTTAAAATATAATTTTATGAAGTTAATATACAGTATAATATTTTGTTGTAAAACCCCCCAAAAAGTAACTTCAAGTTTCAAGTATTTTATTGTCACTTTACAGTTTACACAAGTATAAGGAATGAGTGAAATTCTTACGTGCAAATGGCCTGACAGCCGACCGCAGTTATAAAAGAATACAAATAGAAATAGAAATAGAATAGAAAACTATATTAACAAGTTATAAAAAATCTAAACAAAAGAAAACTGTATAAGATAAAATAAAGTGTAAAAAAAATATTAAGGGGAGCAATACAAATATAAATCAATGTAATAAAATATACATTGTTATGTTTTGACATTCACAGGATGTCACAGAATACTTCCTCAGACAGTCACACTAGCACAACACTAGCACCAGCAATTAGCACCAGGACTAGCACTAGCAGTAACACTAGCACTAGCAGTAACACTAGCACCAGCAGTAACACTAGCACCAGCACTAGCAGTAGCACTAGCAGTAGCACCGGCACCAACACTTAGCACTACTGCCAGCACTTGCACCAGCAGTAACACTAGCACTTAGCACCAGGACTAGCACTAAGCAGTAGCACTAGCAGTAACACTTAGCACTAGCACACCAGTGCTAGCACTAGCAGTAGCACTAGCACTAGCAGTAACACTTAGCACTAGCACTTGTTCAGCAGCCTGATGGCCTGACTGTGGAAGCTGTCTCTGAGTCTGCTCGTGCGGCACTTGATACTGCAGTATCGCCTGCCTGACGGTAGAAGTGTGAACAGTTTGTGGCTGGGGTGGTTATTGTCTTTGATAATCCTGGTGTATATATCCAGGAGGGAGGGAAGCTCACCTCCAACGATGTACTGGGCCGTCTGCACCACCCTCTGTAGTGTTCTACGCTCGAGTGCGGTGCAGTTCCCGTACCAGACGGTGATGCATCCAGTGAGAACACTCGATTGTACTGGAGTAGAATGTTCTGAGGATGCGGGGGCACATGTTGAATTTCCTCAGTCGCCTGAGGAAATACAGGCGTTGTTGGGCCTTTTTCACCACGTGTGTGGTGTGCGTGGTCCATGTGAGGTCCCCGGAGATGTACACGCCGAGGAACTTGAAGCTGCTGACCCTCTCTACTGCAACCCCGTCTATGGAGATGGGGGCGTGCTCTCCTCTCCGCTTTCTGTAGTCCACGATCAGCTCATTGGTCTTCTTGACGTTGAGGGCGAGGTTGTTCTCTTGGCACCACCGCCTCCCTGTAGGCTGTCTCGTCGGCGGCGGCGATCAGTCCCAACATTGTCGTGTCGTCAGCAAACTTGATGATGACGTTGGAGCTGTGCATAGCCATGCAGTCGCGGGTGTACAGGGAGTAGAGGAGAGGGCTCAACACGCATCCCTGAGGGGCTCCCGTGTTGAGGGTCAGTGGCTCTGAGGTGGTGCTGCCCATCCTCACCACCTGGCGGCGGCCCGACAGGAAGTCCAGTATCCAGCTGCACATGGTCGGGTGCAGGCCTAGACCCCTGAGCTTGGTGTCCGAGATTGGCAGGAACTATTGTGTTTGAACGCTGAGCTGAAGTCCCACAAACAGCATTCGCACACAACAGTTCTTCCCCTCCAGGTGAGAGAGGGCGTGTGAATGCCATGGCAATCGCCGTCGTCGGTGGATCTGTTTTGACGGTACGCAAATTGCCATGGGTCCAGCGTGGCAGGCAACATGGAACAAATGAAGTCCTTGACCAACCTCTCGAAGCATTTACTGACAATCGAGGTGAGGGCTACGGGTCTCCAGTGATTCGAGCAGGTTACTTGGGGTGTTTAGGGACAGCACAATGATGGACATCTTGAAGCCCTCGGGAACAACAGCCTGGGACAGGGACAGGTTGAAGATGTCTGCGAAGACTCCTGCCAACTGGGCCGCGCATGCTCTGAGGACGCGCCCCGGGATGTGGTCGGGGTCTGCCGCCTTCCGGATGTCCACCCGCTTGATGGCTCTGCGCACATCAGCCTCTGAGATGTTCAGCAGGCTGCTCTCCTCAGGCATCGCTGACTTCGGCGGGCTGCCGTTCACGTCGAACCAAGCAAAGAATGTGTTTAGCTCGCCTGGGAGGGAGGTAGAGGAGTTCTCTACACCGCTGGTTCTCCCTCTGAAGTCCGTGATTGTCCACACAGCCCTCACGTCGTGGCTGTTGAATTTGTCCTCCACCCTGTTCTTGTACTCCCGCTTGGCAGAGCCGATGGTCTTGCGGAGGTCGTAGCGGGCTCTCGTATATTCCACCATATTCCCCGGAATCAAAAGGCATCGGTTACGCGTGCGGAGTGGCGGGGCGCGAACATCGCCATTAAATCCATGGTTTCTGGTTGGGATAAACTTCTGAACCAACTTAGTTAGGAACACGCATCTATTCATTTCTTGAGTGAAACCCGGTGAACGGCGTACATCGGCTGGATGTTATTGTCCAACGCGGCCCGGAACAATATCCCAGTCAGCGTGAATCAAAACAATCCTGGCAGCATAGACTCCGATTGGTCCGACCAGCATTGGACCTCCTTCACAGCGATTGGTTGCAGCTTCATTCTCTGCCTGTAGGCGGGGAGGGAGTTAGGATGAGCGGTGGTCCGATTTGCCGACGGTGGGCGGATGGGCGGAGGAGGGACTTGTAGCGTTCGCCTTATTGAAGTCCCCCGCCACAATGAAAGCAGCCTCAGGGTGTGCCACTCCTGTTCGCTGATGGCCCCATAATGTTCCTTCAACACTATGTCCGTGTTGGCTTGAGGGGGAATGTACACAGCAGTCACGGTTACTGCTGTAAACTCCCGCGGTAGCCAGAATGGTCGGCACATAAGCATCAGGTACTCCAGGTCCGGGGAACAGAAAGACTTGAGGGTATGCACATGACTCTGGTTGTACCAAGATGTGTTTATCATGAGACATACCCTCCCTCCACGATCTTTACCAGAGAGAGTCTTTGTTCTGTCCGCGTTCTGTCCTTAGTTTCGCGGGGAATTGTATACGAGCCTGTAGCTCGCATAAGTTATTGTCCAGAGACTGTACAGTTAGCCAGTAGATGAGTGGGTAGTGGAGGTCATTGGCAATGACATCTCAGCCTGACTAGCACGGCTCGCTTCCCTCTCCGTCGGCGACGCTTGCGTGTGATCGCGCCTAAGATGGACGGAGATAGTCCAGCCACGACTCCGGGTGGAACGTCCGAGTCGAAAGAATTGAAAAACTCCAGTAGGCGGCGAGCGACTGTCGTTCTAATCTCCAGAAGTGTGCAACTGTCATAAGTGAACTTACTGCTAACTTCCTGTGCAAGGATAGTCGCAATTAAAAGAATAAATAACAAAACGCTATTTTCTATTTCAGTATACCTGGATATTTCTACAAGGACTAAAAGAGGATTACACCAACTTTAATATATTCTCACCACACATCCAAATCAGAAGTTAAAAACTTGCTTTTGGACACAATTACCAGAAACGGATCCTCTGAAGAAAGGACTCACAAAGGGACTAACTCAAGGATTGTTTCTCCACTGGGAAAGGTAAACTCACACCTGGCAACATCGATCCTGAATGAGCACTGTGGTCAGAAGTAAGGTAACCCAAAAACTAAACAACAGCAATACTGTCCTCAAATATATACAACTTTACAAATTGTAGGTATCATCTTGGATATAACACTTGGACACCAAGTCTGCTAGGACAATAGACCCGGTTGGCCGCAACCCTGAAGTGTGAAAAGGCTACTTGACCTTAACAATGGAAGCAGAGCTCCACGCCCGGCCCTCCACAAATGCTAATGCTTGTAATCACTCCTCGGACCCTACACACCCCCGCACAGAAGCCATTCAAGTTGAGTATCCAGCAACAATTACAAACGACTCTGCAAGAAAGAAGCACAAAGAAGAGCTCCTGCAGAACAACACAGAGACTCTCTATGTAGACTATGTAAACAAAAACGTCATTCCCAGACCTCCGGAAAGCAACCCAACAAATTGTGCTCCTCATGGACTCAAATGGGAGATATGTGGAAGAGAAAAACCTTTTCGGCACTTGAGTTTTAAAACTCAAGTGCCGGAACACCAGCCACACCATGGAACTGCTGACCGAGGACCACCTGGGGTCCCCCAGCCACATCATAATCCACACCGGCACAAATGACTTGAGAAGGCAGGGAGAAGAGGTGGTAAAGTCTGTAAAGGAAGTGATAGAAAAAGCCACCTCTACATTCACCAACGCAAAGGTAGTCATCTCTACCCTGCTACCCAGATGGGATTTCCACCCTGCCTTCATCCAAATAAATGCACAAATCTCCAGAGACTGTGCAATGAAGGTAAATGTCTACTTGGCACCCCACCCGACCCTGGACCTGCACAGTCTGTACGACCAAGTACACATCTTCAAGGCAACAGTCCCAACTTTTGCAAAGACTCTGAAGGACATCGCACTCAACCGCAGACCGAGTACATCCTACAGGAGCAA
Organism: Coryphaenoides rupestris; assembly: GCA_002895965.2. NCBI lineage: Eukaryota > Metazoa > Chordata > Actinopteri > Gadiformes > Macrouridae > Coryphaenoides > Coryphaenoides rupestris. Next base: position 70,010 of record PIJE02000346.1, read on the forward strand.
CAGAGAGACGGGCATCCCACCCAGACCAACATCCAGAGGAGCTGCTGCACCCAGAGGACACCCTGCTGCACCCAGAGGACACCCGGCTGCACCCAGAGGACACCCTGCTGCCCCCAGAGGACACCCTGCTGCCTGCTGCAAACCAAAAACATAGAGACCCAGAGAACCAGAACACACGTGTAGCATCCCGGCTAGATTCTATGGTCAGGCACTCTTTAAATAACTGATGGTCTGCAACTTGTTTCTGATGGTCCTTTATTACAGACACACCGTAAGAGCTAAGGAAATGACAAATAAACAAAAATTATCACAATTAGAACAACCTAAGTTATATTTTCAACAAAATATCCACACATATACAGCTACAGCCGTTCAACAATACTGACTCCAATACAGCAGAGCCAACATTAGCTAGTTAGGTGACTAATTTGCACTGCACTGCACAGCTAGAAAAACGATTGGATTAACATTTCTAAAACGTTAAATTTCACAAAAGTACACGAATTTACACATTTAGAAACCAAAACAAAATACCTTTGCGCCATCCAGCCAGGTACTAAACCGAAGAATAATGAAGAAATGTCCCGAACTATCATCCACGTTTCCACTGTTCAGCCATTTTGTCTCTCTGCTCTGTTTTGAGAACTACGCGCTCACACAGACAAGTCACACTTTCAAAATAAAAGTATTCCAAACGGCAGATATAAACAAAACAAATTACAAGGTACCAAAATGATGAATATAATTGTCTTTTCTCTAAAACATTAAACATGGGTCATTTACACTCCCACCAAATTATGAAGGATTTATAAACCAAAATGACCAATGACAAGAAATAGGATATGGAGTATGAATAAGAACACCTCATGAACATCTGTATATACATCTAGTCACTCTCTAGCAACAAAACCAGTTTCTGAACTGGGCGTTCGAGCACTGAGAGCTTGGTGAGACGCTCGCCTTTCTTGCCTAGCTTCCTATCACCAAGACATAGTTTTACTCTCCTGACCAGACCATCTCGCTCCACAGTAGTTTCTGCAACTCTAGCCAACCTCCATTCGTTTCTAGGCAGATCATCATCTCTCATCATTACTATATCACCCATTTGCAGGTTTCTCTTTGGGGTATGCCAGCGTTGCCTGATGGCGATGTTGGTAAGATACTCCTTACGCCAGCGGCTCCAAAACTGCTCAGCTAGATATTGAACATGCCGCCACCTTTTCCGAGCATACATGTCTTCCCTGATGAACTTGCCTGGGGGAGGTAGAGCTGTGGTGGACTTCATAGTAAGCAGGTGGTTAGGTGTAAGTGGCTCACAACTGTTGGGATCGTTGAGGTTTTCAACAGTGAGCGGGCGACTGTTTACAATTGTCATTGCTTTCATAGAAGAGACTCGGAGAGAAGCATCATCCAGTCTCCCAGAAGAGAGCGAGAGTGTGGAGCTGAGGACACTCCTCACCGTCCTGATTTGTCGCTCCCACACTCCGCCGACATGACTAGAATCGGAGCATTCATGATGAAGTCGCACTGTTTCTCAGTGAGAAAGGTAGCTAATCTATCCTCGTCGACTTCCTTAAGAGCTTCCTTCAGTTCGTTCTTGGCTCCCATGAAGTTGCTTCCTTGGTCAGATTTAATCTGACGCACTGCACCACGTATGGCAATGAAGCAGCGCAGACCATTTATAAATGCATCGGTCGGCATGTCGTCCAGCATTTCAATATGAATGGCCCGGGATGTAAAGCAGGTGAAGAGAAGACCATATCTTTTGTGCACACTTCGTCCTTGAAAAAAGGGCCAAAACAATCCATATCCGTATGTAAATGGCGGTGATGGGTCTACACGCTCGGGAGGGAGATCAGCCATCCTTTGCTCTTCTGTGGGCCTCCTGAGCTTTCTACAAGTCACACATTGGCGAAGGTGAGATGCTACGGCTCGTCCAATCCCTGGGATCCAGTAGCCCTTTGATCTGATCTCATTTATAGTCATGCCTTTACCTTGATGTTGACCTTTTCATGATAATGAGTGATTATCATCTTTGTGATATGGTGCCCCTTGGGAATGATCGCAGGGTGTTTGACTACGTAGGGAAGATTTGAATCACCGAGTCTTCCTCCCACCTTGATCACACCATCTTCGTCTTGGAAGGCATTGAGGCGACGGAACTCACTGTAGAGTGGCAGCTGAGTCCCTTTCCTTAGTAACTTCAGCTCATTTGGATATACTTGTCCTTGCAAGTCCTTGATTATGAGACGCTCTGCGTCCTCCCGTTCCTTTACTGTGGAGAGACCATTTGATCTGTCTTTGTTGACTCTCCGAAGAATACGCACGACAGCTCGAGTAGCTCGAGACCAGGACGAGAGCCCAGACAGCCGATCCGCAAGGGAAACTTGCTCTGTGGTTTCTGTGTTTAGTGTCTGAGCCCCTCTAACTTCTGGGTCTCCTACTGGCAGCTCTGGGATCACATCTTCTGGGACGAAAAGTTATTTTTCCCATAAAAAACTTGAGTCCCGTGAACCAGTCAGATGATAGTAGTTCACTGACAGTTAGACCTCGGGAAGCGTGATCAGCCAGATTTTGGTCAGTCGGGACGTATCTCCATTGCTGAGGAGTTGTGCTGAGGTGTATCTTCTGTACACGGTTGGCCACAAACATGTGGAATCGTCGCGCCTCGTTGTTAATGTACCTAGAACGACTTTGGAATCAGTCCAGAAGTACTCCTCCATGTCAGCATCTCCAAGCTCCTCTTTCACATAATTGCCATCATGGAGACAAGTGGGATGTTTACCTTTACAGGTGTCACAGGAATGACGATGGCGGCAATCCTTTGCACTATGGCCAGGTTTGGTGGCACTCATAGCAGAGCTTGTGCTCTTTTACATATTTTCGTCGCTCCTCCAGAGTCTTGTCCATGAATTTAGGACAGCCGTGTAGCCTATGCTGATTGTCTTGACAAAACGTGCATGGGGCCTTGCTCTCCCTGTGGCTGACCCTTGGATGTCTAGGTCTGTCGCAGTTTGAGTGTTAAGAACACTAGCCCTGTTCCTCTTGGTGTCCCTGACATTTCGTTTTTCCGTGCTAGTTTCTGATGAACGGAGAGCGTGGAATGAAGTGATCGGATTGCAAGCAATCTCTGCTTCCATCGACATAAAGGTGGCGAAGTCCTGGAAGCTTGGGAACTCTTGAGTTCTGTTCAAGATTTCTGTGGCCTTTCTATTCCAGCGTGAAGCTGCCCAGTCCGGTAGCTTTGGACTAGCTTCCTATTCTCTTCGCAGTCATTCAGTATTTGGAGACTCTTCACATGTGACATAGCATCTTGACAGGCATTTAAGAAGTCTGAAAGGTCTCTGAGTGCCACCACGTCCTTTGGTTGTATTTTCGGCCAGTCTGCAAGCCTGTCTCTAAAGCAGGGCTGCCCAATTTGGGGCCGCGGGCCAAACTTGGCCCGCGACCGATTATATTTGGCCCGCGCCTTATCCACTGTATAATTTTTTTCCCGCCATCAGCGCTCGGAATCTGCGCTCGCTCTCATTGAATATTATTTATTGGTGCACTTCAACTCCTGACCAGAGAATAACATTGTGATACATCAGACCTGGGCAAACTACGGCCCGTGGTGTTGTGCGGAGCAATACCGCTGCCGTGAGATGCGCGACCGGCACCGAGTCAGCGACTCCCGGGGGGGGGGGGGGGGGAGGGGGGGGTGGATGCGCGACGGGTGCTAGACGCGCGGGCGGGCCATTGGTGGATGAGGATCACAGTGTCTAGCCCCCCCCCCCCCGGGGAGACATTGACTTGGTGCCCGTGGCACGTCTCCGGGGCGGGGGGGGCGGGGGGGCGGGGGGTTCTAGACGCTGCGATCCTCATCTACCAATGGCCCGGCCCGTCTATCGACTTAGAGAACCAAGTTTGGCCCTTGAGCCAAAATAATTGCCCACCCTGCTCTAAAGGCTCTCTGTATGATAAAGGCCTGACCATATCTTTGGTCCAGTTTGTTCCAAGCATCTTGTAAGCCTCGTCATCAGTTCTATAGAAGGTACCCTCCAGCGTTTTACGAGCAGGGCCACCCTACATACTTCCTCAGATAATAAAGCTTATCAGCTTGTGTCAATGAGTGACATAAATGAGGCTTTCCATTCAAGGAATTGCATAGGAATCACCATTAAACACTGTTGGCTCTGGCACTGGAAGTCTGTTAAGAGCTATTACTATCTTGGAAGGCCTGGGCAAGGGATGACGCATTTACCTCAGGTGATGATGCGGGGAATTGTTGTCTCCTTGTAGCTGGCGATGTGTGATGCGGTTTCATCGGGACTGACGTTGGAGGGGTGCACAGTAGCTTGTTGTGCTGCCTCCTGGTTATAGGCCTCTAACCTGGGCCCTAGCTGACCTCACTTCTTTTCTCTGCTTGTAGACGTTCCAGCTCATGTTTTTCAGCTTGGATCTTTTTCTTTTGTTTCTCTTCCTCCAGCAACACCTCATATTCAGCTTCCTTTGCCGCCAGCTCTGCCGCTGCATCCGCACGTTTGAGTGCTATACATGAGCCCAAGGTGTGTTGACTGGAATGAGTACCGTTGTGACTGGATTTGTGGCTCATTCTTGATACAGTGGATCCATAGATCGAGCGAGCATAGCTGGGAAGAAGTAACTCTTGGAGAGGACGTTTTGCCTGTTCTGCATCAAACTCTTCATCGATCATTCTTTCGTAGGCAATTTTCTTAATATCTGCCGTAACTGCTTCACATGCGTCCACACATCGTCTCAACTCGTTTGACGGTGTGATGTGATCTCGTATTTCAAGATAGATGCTCATCACCTCCTCTTGCCTTTTCTCCAGTATGTCGACCAGAGACGCCAGCTCGTTGTCTGTATGTTCTGACTTTAGCTGCTCTCTTGATTCACGGGCTTGAATCTTCCATTTTTCATATGCAGAGACAAGCTTTCTTTCCTTCTTTCGTGGCCTCTTCCTTTTGCAATTCAAGCATTTTGTAGCTTGGATTTTTTGGCCGGGCTGAGCGTTGGAGGCTCTGAGGTTCCTCGCAAACTTCCTTGAGTTGCTCTTGGAGACTGTTCAGAGTTTGTTCTTTGTCTCGAATTTCTTTCTCCATGCGTTCTATCTCTGTGGTCTCTAACTGATCTTTGAGAGCCTCCTTAAGCCTTGAATTTTATGCTGCAAACTTTCAATTTGCTTCTCTAACTCTGCTTGAGAAGGGGGGTTAGCTGGCTCTCTCCATTTTAAATCTGACTTACAATAGCATCAAGAGGAGAAATACATCATATGACACGCTAACAGTAAAATGTGATGCAGCAACATTCAGCATATGTCAATTCACAGTAGATATACCTTGACTCACTCAATAATCAATTAAATGGCAATACACAGCAAACCTTAATACCCTTTAAATGTACTAAAGAACGACAGACAAAGGTAGGCAAAGTAAAAGTTACTTAGTTATGTCCATAGTTGTTGATAGTCTTCAATTTCTTCTTAAACCGTAAAGTAGAAGCAAGCATCAATGTTCACTGATGAAAAGGAATCTTTCCTTTATAGTCTTAATCAATCAGTTCCAAACCTTTGAACGATGCTTGTGATGATCTACCGTATCTGACCATTCCACCAAGTCCGACCAGCAAGTGTCCGTTGTCAGCAACACCAGACGTAGTAGCGATGTGGCCCCGTGATTCGTCGTCGAAGACACCTTTGTTGATGCAGCATGGCGGCAGGGTTGATGAGTGTCCAGCTCTTACTGTAGCATCCCGGCTAGATTTATGGTCAGGCACTCTTTAAATAACTGATGGTCTGCAACTTGTTTCTGATGGTCCTTTATTACAGACACACCGTAAGAGCTAAGGAAATGACAAACAAACAAAAATTATCACAATTAGAACAACCTAAGTTATATTTTCAACAAAATATCCACACATATACAGCTACAGCCGTTCAACAATACTGACTCCAATACAGCAGAGCCAACATTAGCTTATTTGCACTGCACAGCTAGAAAAACGATTGGATTAACATTTCTAAAACGTTAAATTTCACAAAAGTACACGAATTTACACATTTAGAAACCAAAACAAAATACCTTTGCGCCATCCAGCCAGGTACTAAACCGAAGAATAATGAAGAAATGTCCAGAACTATCATCCACGTTTCCAGTGTTCAGCCATTTTGTCTCTCTGCTCTGTTTTGAGAACTACGCGCTCACACAGACAAGTCACACTTTCAAAATAAAAGTATTCCAAACGGCAGATATAAACAAAACAAATTACAATGTACCAAAATGATGAATATAATTGTCTTTTCTCTAAAACATTAAACATGGGTCATTTACAACACATCTACGCTATAGTGAAACACAAGTACAAGTACATTTGTGTACTTGCCGATACCGAATACCGATGTCTGGGGGGGGGGGGGGGTGCTCCATTAATTTGCGGTTCTGATGGGGGGGGGTGCTCCGTTAATTTGTGGTTCTGATGGGGGGTGGTGCTCCGTTAATTTGTGGTTCTGATGGGGGGGGGGGGGGGGGGTGCTCCGTTAATTCGCGGTTCTGATTGGGGGGGGGTGCTCTGTTAATTCGCGGTTCTAAGGGGGGGGGGGGGGGGGGTGCTCCGTTAATTTGTGGTTCTGATGGGGGGGGGGGGGTGCTCCGTTAATTGGTGGGGACATGTCCCCAGCGTCCCCACTAAATTCTACACCCCATGCTCGGTACCATGCGCAGTTGCTATTAAACATCCATAAACGACAACTCGGTTGCATCTCTTTATTTCAATATTCCTTGGCTAAGAATATTACAAAGGTTAAACGTTGCGTTGCCAAAGTGGTATCGGTGCGGTTGTATCGGAGTAGTTTACGAGTACGAGTACATGAGCACAGTATCGGACCGATCAACAGCAGGACAGTGCCAGTCTGTGACTAACTCCTGGGCTACAACAGCAGGACAGTGCCAGTCTGTGACTAACTCCTGGGCTACAACAGCAGGACAGTGCCAGTCTGTGACTAACTCCTGGGCTACAACAGCAGGACAGTGCCAGTCTGTGACTAACTCCTGGGCTACAACAGCAGGACAGTGCCAGTCTGTGACCTTAACATACCTGGTGGTACAACAAGGCAAGACAGGATAGTCAGTATGTAAGAGCATGTTGCGTGATGTAAATAGGGAGAAACATAACCTACACGCACACACGAGAGAGAGAGAGAGAGAGACAGAGAGAGAGAGAGAGAGAGAGAGAGAGAGCTAGAGAGAGTGTGTGTGTGTGTGTGTGTGTGTGTTATGTTTAGTCATATGCTGCATGTCATTCCATCTGTTCTTCAACATGCTCTCCTGTCTCTTTTCACTGCCTGCTCCATAAAGGCAAACTGAATTTACAAGCTTTTTAAATGTTTTTATTTTATTTATATTTTATATCAGACAGCTTTTGACTCTTATAACGTTAATTGCCATTGTAAAGTTTGCAAATTGTCTCGAAAAGCACTATAAAAACACAATTATTAAAAAAAGCCATAAAACATAATAAGAAATATGTTACTACATAAATACAGAAAACGTATACACAGGGTTAATAGCATGCATCAGCGTAAATATGTGCGCAAGTGTGTGTGTGTGTGTGTGTGTGTTCTCAGTCACTGTGGATAAAAGTGTCTGCTCAATGACTGAATGATGAATGATGAAAACGCAAAAACACCCACTGACCTTTGACCTGGAGTGTGGTCACATGGGTGATGTTTCCGTCTGGGTTGGAGGCACGGCAGCCATATTGGCCCCCGAGCTGCGGGGTCACAGCCCTCAGGAGCAGAGCCCCCCCCTGGACCTGTAGACAGACAGACAGGCAGACGGACACAAATAACACACACACACACAAACCTTAATGCAAATTAAATTGGATGAACAGCATATTTTTTCCAGTTTGTCCAAGAAAACCTGCTGCAGTTAAGTAATTGGACAGAAGGTGTGTGTGTGTGTGTCTTTCTCTGATCTTCTACTGTTTGATTAAAAAGTAAAATTTTTTTGGCTCAGACATCCAACCCTTATTTGAAAACTTCTTCGACTACTTATTTTAAATGGCACACTATGGTGTCATCCTGCAGAATAATCATACTAGCAGGGTAAATGACATCATCACCACAGCATCACACACCTCCACGTCCTCGTCCTGGAGCCCCGCCCCATCCTTCAGCCAGGTGATGGACGGGCTGGGGTTGCCGTTGGCAACGCATGACAGAGACAGCCGGCTGCCGACCAGAGCCTCCATGACAGAGGGCGGGGTTTTTGTAAAAGTGGGCGGGGCTAGGGATCAACAGACAAGAGAAGTATTTAAGTATTTAAAACCATTTCTGCACAGCATTATATAAAAGTATTGACAATCAATAGTAGTAATTAGTAGAATATTATTAGTAATTTAATAAACATTAAAGTTTGAATAAAACAGATTGAAACAAACTTTAAAATGTTTTTAAAATCCTGCATAGAGCAAATCTGACGAACACACAAGAAAGAGACACACACACATGCAAACACACCCCCACACTTTCATTCTTCGTGATCACTATCCTCATGTTTGTGTTTTGAGCAATTTAACACCTCAGGCCCCAAACCTGTCAGCCAGGGTAATCTCACCTTTGACCTCCCCCCACACACACACACACACACACACACACACACACACACACACACACACACACACACACACACACACACACACACACACACACACACACACACACACACACACACACACACACACAATAGACATTCAATAGAAATACATGCACTACAATACAAACACATACAATACAAACACATAGATACACATTCAATACAAAACACAGGTTTTTTTGGACTTCTTGAGGCCTGCTTCCTTGCTTCCTTGCTTCCTTGCTTTAACGATGCACTCTACTCTCCCAACTGCCAGGTGCTGAACCAGCGTGTTGTCACCTCCCACGCGTGCGTCCGTCCGCTGCTGCCCACGCATCAATTTAACCCAACCGCCCGCCTGCCCGCGACGGGAACACACATCCCGGTGAACGGACACATCGCACATGGCGCCACACGCCATGAGTAAGTGCTCAGTCGTTAGCCATGTGGCTACGAATAAGAATCATGACCTAGTAGTACCCGCGACCCCCGTATGCAAATCAGGCAACCTCCCCCCCCCCCCCCCCAAGTGGGGTTGAGCGCCCTGGTGTTCACCGTACCCATCTTAACCTGGGCACCCGGGACGGGATTAGAGAGAGATAGAGAGATAGAGAGATAGATAGATAGATAGATAGATAGATAGAGAGAGAGAGAGAGAGAGATAGATAGATAGATAGATAGATAGATAGATACAGAGAGATAGACAGAGACAGAGAGAGAGAGACAGACAGAAAGACACAGAGAGACAGATAGACAGATAGACAGAGAGAGAGCGGGGGGGCGGGACTTCCCTGCATGCTTTGGAAGTCAAACTCCATATTTATTCTCCTGGTCTTTGTTGTTGTTGTTGTTGTTTGTCGTGTTCTTCTCCTTCCTTCCGGGGGACTGTTAACTGCTAATCGGCCATAGGAAGAAAGAAAAGGCTGGCGCTACGACTCAGTACCCTCTCTGAGCCCCAACGTACCCGTGACGGAGAGCTGCGTCCAGCTGCCGTTGGTGGGGGTCTCCTCGGCGGCTTGGTGGTCATCCAGCAGGAGCAGACGACACTCGTACACCCCCTCGTCCTCCACCCTCAGACCCTGCAGCCTCAGCGACGTGCTGCGGACCAAGGTCACTCGCCCTGGAAGAGAGAGACGGAGAGAGAGAGTCAGAGAAATGGAGAGAGAAAGACAGAAAGAGAGAGAAATGGAGAGAGAGACAAAGAGAGAGAGACATATGAAACACAATTGCAATCAAAACGGTAAGCATTCATTTTATATAAATATATATGAAGTGAAAGGTCCAGAAAGTGTTTGATGAGGGCCCATTGAAAAAACCCAGAAACGTCAAGCGACACACACACACGCACACACACAGAGCCACACAGTGAAATGTGATCTGTTGGTTGCCAGGTGACAGCTCCCTAGGCAACCACCACGGTGTGCCTTATCTCCTCTCTCTCTAACTCTATCGCTCATATCCTCCTCCTCCTCCTCCTTCCTAAACATCGCTCAATCTTTGCTGCAGAAAATTTAAATGGACTGAAATTCACATTTCAGTCAACATCGAGCGGTCCAAACGGCACATGCTGGACACTCACTGCAACACTCAAACAAACAAACAAGCGCACCAAACAAACAAACAAACAAAACACACACACCCACACACACACACAAACTGGATCTGACACAAACACACACAAACACACACACACACAATATCGCGCGGTCGTCTCGGCAACACTGGGATGTGTGCGTTGCCGCGGTTTTGGGTTTGTGTGGCGTTTCTGGTAACCGTCGGTCGATGATAATTCAGTCATCTCCCTCCCGCTATTCTCCAAGGTGACTGGCACCGAACGCCGACCCAGGTCAATAGTGGTTAGAGGGCGTATTGCTCAAAGGATGCCAAGGGGTTAGAAGACGGCAATGGGAATAAAACCCAGAACATTGCGGCCGCGGGGGGGGGGGTGTAAAATTCCCTAGCCAAGTGAGATGTTCAGGAGGGACCGAGCTTTTTTTTGGACGGTCACAGCGGCGATGTGACCGTCCAAAAACCTGTGCCCGACTGGACGTCACTTTCACTTGTTTCTGGTCCCCGTCGCCTGGGGAAGTGGCAGGGAACCAGCGAGCGTGCATGTGGGCCGGCGGTGTGTTGGGACCAGCACAGTTGGTCTGCTTTGAGTTTGCCCAGGACGCTAGAGGAGGGGGACTGAATACACACACAGAGGGGAGGGGAGGAAGTCGGAATAAAAACACAGCGTGCCGGCTTCACAGGGGGATTACGGCAGTTTTCAGAGCGGTGAACTTTGACTCCAACTGGGGAGGGTTTCTTTTTTTCCGCTCCACACCATGTTTGTTTTGTTCCACTCGTTTGTACGGCGGACTCTGTGGGGATGGTTCGGCTGTGTCACGACGCGAGGTCATGAAGCCGCTGAAGCCCAAGGCACTGCAGAAGCTGTGCCGATTTCGCATCATCTGTGTGGCGCGACCCAAAAAGAAGAGAAAGAATTGTATAGTGTTGTAACAAATCTATTTTTGACACACGAAAATTCTCTGTTTCTATTGTTGACAGGAAAATTCCCGAAAGTGTATTTTGCGTCTGTCCTGACATGGCGGTGTGTTTTGGGCTTAAGAGGATTATGTTCTAGTTTAGATCTCTCTCTCTCTCTATATATATATATATATATATATATAAACTTATATTATATTATTAGGTTCCAGGCCACTGTAGCCTATCAGTGCTTGGCAGTGCTGGGCACTGCCAAGCACAGGTTGACGTGCTTGGCAGTGCCCAAGAGCTCAAAGGCAGGATTTTGCCATTGGGGAAACCAAGAATCGAACCTGCCATGAAAACCTCCTCTACAATTGACATGACATGAAGAAGAATCATGCAGACGAGGCTTTTAGACAAACGTACAGTAAACATTGATACAGATACATGTCATTAATTGAGGGGCAGGTAGGGGTTAGGGGGGCATCTTGGCCTCGGATAAGCTTATGGGTTAGAATACATTGGGAATCAAACCCAGAACCTTTGGGAGGCTCGGAGTCACCACAATACATGGTGCAGCAATGAGTACAAGTGAGAGGTGGAGATAGAGAGAGAGAGAGAGAGACAGAGACAGAGAGACAGAGAGAGAGAGAGAGGCCAGATTGCGGAGGGACCAGTCAAGTCCCACCACGTAATGATGTAATCTAAAACATGCATTAAGGCGTGAGGGGGAGATTTGACTGAGAGGTAAATTCAGAGGGTGACTCAGACCCAGAGCAAACAAAAAAGGGAGAGAGGGAGGGGGAGGGAGGTGAAGAGACAACAAGGGAGGGAGGTGGACAGAGAGAGAGAGAGAGAGAGAGAGAGAGAGAGAGAGAGAGAGAGAGAGAGAGAGAGAAAAGGAGACTCAGCGAGAAAGGTCACTGAAAGTTAGAGAGATCGAAGTGGGAAAAGTAAAATAATGAACAAAGTTGGATTCCCTCTGTGCATGTGTGTATGTGTGTGTGTGTGTGTGTGTGTGTGTGTGTGTTTGCATCTGAATGTGTGTGTGTGTGCGTGTGTGTGTACTGCCAGCATTCCAAAGTACAGAGTGTGCACACAGATCCAGTCTAATAGGTTTAGAAGAGCTTAGCATTTTTAGTTTGCCGTTTCTGGTTGTAAGATACAACTGCAGCGCTGCCTTCCACAGCGAAAACGCCAAACAAAACCCTTTTCGCCGAGCGTATTCATCATCCACATCAGTTAAAATACACAGTTGGAGAATTGCATTTTAATTGAACTGGTGTCACGATATGTATAAACAAGTGTTTAAAACGAGAACCGTAGGTTGAAACTGATCCTGATGTCCGCCTCCGCCGCTAACTAAGTTCTGACAAAAGAGCGCTCGATTTCTACTCCTCCTCCTCCTCCTCCTCCTCCGCCGCTGCCTCCTCCAATCCTCCCCTGTGGGTTACCTCTCCATTAAATTACCTGCCTCTCACACAGGCGGCACTATCGCTCCAGAGCAGGCCCGTTCGGTTCGGTTTGTTTAATATCCAAATAACATAGCCACGGCAGGTATATCGAATGGCACCTTGAGTTCTGAGTTACACGCTTGGCAGACCTCCTCCTCGACGTCCTGGTGTCCGCTTTCGCTCAGCGGAGACCACGATTCGTTTTTAGTGCTTTTAAGTTTTGATTTTGCCAATATTTTTTTCTTTATTTTGGGTTGTGCAAATGTGGCACACACCACACACACACACACACACACACCACACACACACACACACACACCACACAACACCACACACACACACACACACACACACACACACACACACACACACACACACACACACACACACACGACAAAGGTGTCATCCTACAGCACATACTCAGGCGAAACCAAAAACCAGTGTGTGAAGACTGAGAGAAAAGCTGGCAGAAACTAGGACAAAGGCCTGGGCAGGACAGTGTAGTGACTATAGGGGGGTTCCACTCCCAGCTGAAAGGCACTGGGTTTGTACCTCGATGTCTACCACCGACCTACAGGGCACCCTATCGCCCTGTAGGTAGCCTGCCCTAACCCCTAACCTGCCCTAACCCACTACCTGCCCTAACCCTCTACCTGCCTAACCCACTACTGTAACCCTACCTGCCCTTAACCCATCGACCTGCCCTAACCCCCTACCTGCCTACCCCCCTACCTGCCCTAACCCCCTACCAGCCCTAACCCCTACCCTACCCTACTGCTATCTTCATGGCATGTATTCAACTGAATCAACCTCTTATGTCCCGCTTTGATAAGACGGTCTCCCCAAAAGTGACCACAGGAACGAAACAGCCTGCTGAAAATAAAGTGGTGCCGTTTTTTAAATGAGCTTCCCAATCATTTTGTCTTTCTGTACGCTGAAAATACATATTGTTGTTTGTTGTTTCTAAACCATCACACCAGTTGACTATTGGCTATTGGCTAACTATTTCCACAAATATCTGACCATTTCAAAACAAATTATTTAATTTTGATGAAATAAATAAAAGTCAATAACTATTAGACACTACCTCCAGATGCCCATTTTCTTTGTACAATTTCAAGATATTTCATAATTAATGAAATAATATCTCAAGTTGCACATTTGTCCTTCAGCCATTTTTATTTTTTATTTTTTTTATTTCTTCAGACCAAAGCTTACTGATTACATTCAAACCTCTCTGCAGAAGGATTATTTTCCCATTCTCTTTCTGAGAATTGAAAAACATAACACAATACAGATTCATATTTAATTCATATTCCTTCGTTTGCTAGCCTGCCGGCTGACGCACCACAAGGTGTCCCCTGGTACTAAAACGTCTTCGGCTCTGCGTTTCAGTCGAGTGAGGAAGAGGAAGAGATAAGGTTTCCATCGTCAGGGTCCGCTGGTCCGCTGAGCTCCACGTGTGATGGTTTGAAATTTCAATCATCACAGCTAGCTTGAGAGCTAAGTCGTTATTATAAGGAGGACAAGCGGCCACTGTTGCCGACAGCAACACAAGCGAGAGGAGGGGCAGCGCAAATAAGAGACCCCTCCCCCAGCCCCACCCTCCCTGCTAACTTTTCAAGCTAATCCACAGCGCAAATAACAAGACATTAACGACGTGGGTTAGCTGTGGATGTGTCGTGTTACCGCCATGTATGGGACCAAGCTAGCAAGGGGACTTTATCCAGCTGTGTTTGTTGTTTCCACGCGTCTGCGCTGTATGTACTGAAACCACCGGGGAGGCAGACAGAGGGAGCTGATACTGACCTCTCTGATCTTTTTTTTTAACCCCATTAAAGAAAAGCAAACACACAGAAAAGGCCAAGCCTTTCCACAGGGCAGGACAGAGTGTGTATCTGGAGTGTGTGATTGAACACACAGTGCTGCATACACACTGGTGTCTGCGCGTGAATGCCAAAGAAAGTGTTTGTTGTTGTTGTTGTTTACTTGTATTACTTCACACACACACCTAAATACACGTGTACACACACACACACACACACATTTTGTTTGACGGCAAGCCAAATCGCCCAATCACAGGCTGGAACATTTGGCGAGCAGCGCGAACGAGAGTCATCCCTGTAACTAACAAGTAGGCGACAGGTGGACACCAGGACTTAGCCCAGACACAGGACCTCGGGGGCGGTGGGTGAGAAGCCAAGCTTGCAGACACCAGAGCACATCCATGTCCCGAGGAACTGAAACCCACACCGGTCGCCTTTAAACCCACCCCACCCCCTCCCTGTCCTTGGTATCCCATGATGCACCTGTTCTCCTTATTCAACAGCTCGTACCTGTGAGAACACTCGTGGACCGGACAATGGCTGCTTTGTCACCTGTTGCCAGTTGTCTGATTAGCCAAGCAAGTGGCGGTTGGGTTTGTCGAGACATTTATTGGTACTGAAAGATGAACAGTGGCGGAAATGTAGACGTCGGCCTTGAAAGCTAAGATTGTTTCTAAGCATTTCATCTCTTTTATTTATTTAAAATAACAGAGGTTTTATGTGGTGTTTTTAAGCTTGTTCATTTTGGACAGTGTGTCCAGTCTATAGTGAGTGACAAATGTCATACGTTTAATGTGTGCACTTCAGCCACCAATTGCCCGTGTCTTATCAGGAATTGGTGTGTTATCACATCCTGTCGTTGGAGCAATAAAGTGTTCAGGGTTCTGAGTATTGCTTCCCGGTCTAAAAAAACGTGAACTGAGAGGTGACATCATTGTCTTGCTGAATAGTCAACAGGCTGTCTTTACGAGCTCAAGGCTGATGTCACCTGAACACCTGGCCCTCCCCCGCCCCCCCGCCCCCCACCCCCCTCGGCCCCCACCTTTACTACAGCCCTGTTGCCAAGGTTTCACACCAACTTTATAGCCATGTAAATGTATTGTATCATATTTCCTTGTCTGGGTAGTAAGGGTGTGGCAGTGGCTCGCGGTGACTCTGTCTGTGTGTGTGGGTGTGCATGTGTGTGTGTGTGTGCGCGTGTGTGTGTGTGCGTACGTGTGCACGATTCCCGGGTCAGGTACAGAGTTTAATGCAGTTTTCATCCCTTGGTAAACAAATCTGAAAGCACTAGCACAGGGGTGGTACCACATGTCTGTCAAAGCCGAGCTGCTTTGATATCAGGCATCCAGCGAGGCTGTCGTGAACAGGTACTCCTACTGCCTACTGTGGGACACAGTAGTCCTCTAAGAGACAGGAGCTGCGGAACATTCCTGACACAACATTTGTATTCGAGATTTAATTTCATCCACGGGCAACGAGCCAGAAATACATTGAGGCAAGAGACTCAAGGGAAAATCGAAAATGATATTCCACAAATAAACTCGAACACTGTTCTCCTCCGAGCAGAAGACATTACAAGCCTTCATTCACGCATCCTTGCCAGATTTTCTGATTCAAAGTCGGAGTGCACTAATAGAACTACTGCTGAGGACTCAGCAAGGCAAGTCCACAGCCCTCGCGATTGGTCAATTTTGCTATTTTTTGGTGTCCTTTTCTGGGTGGGCAGCCAATGGGAAAAAAATAGGAGGAGAGAGGCGGGACAATAGTAGGGTTGAGATTCAAGCCGCCCAAAAGGCCTGATTCACCTTTGTCCATGTTACCTCCATTGTTTTCACGACTTTAAAGAACAACTGCAGTGAAACAAAGGGGTATTCGCGACCACAGAAGGTTTCTCTCTATTCCCCACAGAACCAGCGGTGAACAATGGCCGCCAGGACAACAATGGAAGGTGATGAAACCCGAGAGACGCCAGGGGCCTCGCAGCCTTGTGAGAGCCGATCCCTCCAAGTCGGCTCGGAAGACCAGGGACGAGGATAAAGGGGAGAAAGGGTGTAACCATGGGAACCGGATACTCAGATTCTCCCCCCAAACGTAATGCGAAATGATAAAGTTGCAAGGCTTTCACTAGGTCAGAGCTTTTGAAGTTTGTTGCAGATTTTAGTTTCTTGACTAGTTATTATTATAACATTTAGGACAGTGTTTCTCAAATGGGGTTAACTGTTCCCCTATGGGTGCATTGAATGATTGCAGGGGGTACTTGAAAAAATGTAAAAGAAAATACAAATAATAATGATTGGTCATATTGGCTATGAACATAGAAACAACATCTTAGGCTGAAAGCTGAAGAGTATAACCACTAGATTACTCTGCCCCTGGTTAATAGGAAACCATCCTATTGGGTTATGGGGCATTAACACTGCCAGGGTTAGGGGGTTCGATTCCTACTGGGGCCATTTAGCAGACACCAAAGCGGTTGTATATTTATATACATGTCATCAAGAGCCAGTGGGGGTTAGGGGGCATGCTGCTCAGGTGAGCCTACAGGTAGACCGACCCAGAACCTTTCGACTGGAGAGGAGAGTCAAACACCGTAACCACTGGACTTATCCTGCTTTCACAACAGGCTTACCTTCATACTTGGGGTGCACGCGAGGGGCGTACACGCCAAACTTGATCAGAATGGGGATGTCGAAGCCCCGTCGGACCCATTCCACCACGTGGGGTGAGGCCGACCCGGCGCGGCTGGGACCCGGCGGGGGCAGGCTGCAGTCCAGCTCCACCTCACCGCCCTGCCGTCCCTGGACCTCCGGGCTCCAGCCTAGACCCATGCCTGGGAGTAGGGGGCAAAGAAACATCGACTTTCAAGTCAGGGTCCGTACCCAACCGAACCTCCATATAATATTATGCATGATTTCTTTTTAGCAGACACAAACAATACACTCAAACATCAGGACAGGATACAAGATGAATAAAGAATATGGATAGTGACCATGAATTCGGACACAGAACATGAACAGAACACAGAACAGGTCCTAGGCCTGATGGCCTTTTAAATATACATCTACACATTACCATTATTGTATGATTGTTTTCGTTGTGCATTATTCATGTGATTACCGCGGACAGGACTGAATTTACGACCCGGCCCCACTACGAAAGAAATCGATTCGGATCAATTCTGTGAGGTGAGGTCTATTCTATGGTGTGAGTGGACATAATGAAATGACTCATAATGATTCATAATGACTGAAAAAAAACACATGCAAAAAGATGCTGATGTTGCTACTCACAGAACAGGCAGAGGAACGTGACGAGTGTGAGTGTCGGTAGGTCTGGCCGTGCCTTCTCCATCTTTGTCAGATCTCATATGATTGGCAGCATGTCCAATCTGTGGTCACAGAAAACAACACATATTCATTTCCCTAGTCGATGATACACACTCTCCCTAAGGGCAGGATAGGGTAGTGTCGTGGTGGAGGTTATGGTGTTCGGATCCCAGACGAAGGGTACCAGTTTTGAACATCTGCCTGCTCCTCATTGACATGCATCTGAAATCGTGAAGTGTACTGGTTTCCATTATCTAAAAAAAAACCAAATACGTTGGTATCCTTGTGCAAGATTACCTAATGTCCATACCTGCTCCTTCATGACCCGTCTCTGTATTCACCGTCTAACACGTGCCAGTTCCTTCACGGCCTGTCTCCGAATTCACCAAATTATCCTTTGCTTTGGATAAAATGACTATATGTACAAGAAGACCTGGAACACATCTGCAAAAACTAACATGGTTCTCGGTTCTCCCGAAAAATGAAAACCCAAGGCAGCCCATTCTGCAGAATTACCAATCGTTGGAATTGATCCCATGTCATTACTATAATGGGCCAGTCGTACCCCTGCCAGAACCAACCCCACCGGCCGCCCCCCCGACCCTCCCAAACCCCGGCCGGTTGGTCTTTTAATGGTCCAAATGTCATAAATGTCATATAAATCTGGAAGGAGTTGCACACAGCCGAGTGGCATATAAACCGGAATTATTCAGGGAACATCGATGAAGTCATGATGTAGACAGGTTCAGGGGCGCCACGGCGGAGGGGAATGTGAGGGAACTCCGAAGATGTGTGCACCTACCGAGTATCCGATTTGCAGAGCTCTGGAGGAGGCTGCGACGCATACGCAGAGTCATTTGCACAGCAGGCGCATTCATACCAAGCGTGTTATTAAAGGGGAATTTTCAACCCGGCTTTGTATCATTTCAATGTGGGTACGGATATGCAAATGAACCAGGTTTACCTTCCCTCCATGTTGCATGCAGCCCCCAGATCTTACCCCAGCGTCTCACCCCAAATCCGTCAAATGACAGGGTACGATTTTTCATCTGCGCTGAGCTGCGCCCCAGACACACATTGGCAACAAGCGCAGCCATTTTTCACACTATATCATATCCCCAATTGGAATAGAGATAAGGTTGAAAATTACGAAAGATATAAACATATGTTTGTTTAAAAATAGCTTTTTACTTGAGTGGCTGCAGCTTGTTATGCTTGACATGACAATAAACTTTCAGGTGAGGGGTTACACATCTTGCAGACATTGGGGGATCGAATACTGTACCTTTCAACTACGCTATGTTGCAGTACAACTACAACGCTAGCAGAGTAAACGGTCCAATTTTTCCGAAATACGTGTCCTAAAGCTATCGCACCCAGGACACGTATTCTGCATCAGAGCTTGCGACCAGCGGAGGGGCGGGAGTGGACAGGAAGTGTGCTCACGCTGGTACAAACCCTTCGTCCTAAAGCGTGCGCATGAGCTCACAGTGGCACCGCCGCTGCAGCCTCATTAAACTAACTTAATTACACCCCCGCCGAAAGAGCTAACGCTAACGCTGGACCCGGAGAGTGGGAAGCACGCCGGGGACCAAATCCTGGGTACACGTCAGGTCATCCGCCTGCACATGTGGGAAGGTGACTGAGGATATACGCCTGGAGGAATAGATGGCCTGGCGATGTGTGAAGTGTGGTGTGTGTGTGTGGTGTGGTGTGTGTGGTGTGTGTGTGTGTGTGTGTGTGTGTGTGTGTGTGTTGTGTGTGTGTGTCGTGTGTGTGTCGTGTGTGTGTGTGTTGTGTGTGTGTGTGAAGTGTGTGTGTCGTGTGTGTGTGTGTCGTGTGTGCGTGTGTGGGTGTGTGTTGTGGTGTGTCTCAGCGAACACTACCATCCTCATCAGGACGTAAATAAAACAATGCTGTTCTCTCAGCTAAAACTACTGTCTCTGCAAACCAGACCATGATTGTCTCTGCAGCCTAACCATGACTGTCCCTCAAGCTAACACGAACTGGTTTCAGCTAACACTACTGTCCCTCTCAGCTGAACATGACTGTCTCTCAGCCAATCGCACGTCGCTGTCTTCGCTAAACCACAGACTGTCTCGTCAGCCCAACACTACTTTGTCTGCTCAAGCCAACACTACATGTCCTGCTCAGACTAACCACGACTGGTCTACCTCAGCCCAACACTAGCTGTCTGCTGCAGCTAAAAACTACTGTCCTCTCAACCAAACATGATTGTCGTCTGCGAGCTAAACACTACTGTTTCTCAACCAACACGGACTGTCTCTCGCCTAAACATCTATGTCTCTCAGCTACACGACATTTTTCTTCAAAAGCATACATGACTGTCTCTCAGCTAACACGGGGACATTGTCTCTCAGCTCAACACTACTGGTCTCTCAAGCGTAACTTGACTGCTCTCAGCCACATGAACGATGCTGTCTCTCGGCTAACACGACTGTCTCTCAGCCAACACTACTGTCTCTCAGCCAACACTACTGTCTCTCAGCTAACACGACTGTCTCTCAGCTAACACGACTGTCTCTCAGCCAACACTACTGTCTCTCAGCTAACACTACTGTCTCTCAGCTAACACTACTGTCTCTCAGCCAACACTACTGTCTCTCAGCCAACACTACTGTCTCTCAGCTAACACTACTGTCTCTCAGCCAACACTACTGTCTCTCAGCCAACACTACTGTCTCTCAGCTAACACTACTGTCTCTCAGCCAACACTACTGTCTCTCAGCCAACACTACTGTCTCTCAGCTAACACTACTGTCTCTCAGCTAACACTGTCTCTCAGCAACGATTGTCTCTCAGCTAAAACTACTGTTCTCAACCAACACGATCTCTCAGCTAAACACTACTGTCTCTCAGCTAACACTACTGTCTCTCAGCTAACACGACTGTCTCTCAGCTAACACTACTGTCTCTCAGCTAACATGACTGTCTCTCAGCTAACACGACTGTTCTCTCAGTCTCTAACCACACACTGTCTCTCAGCTAACACTATCTGTCTCTCAGCTAACAGCGACTGTCTCTCAGCTAACACGACTGTCTCTCAGCCAACAACTACTGTCTCTCAGCTATGACACGATGCTGTCTCTCAGCTAACACGACTGTCTCTCAGCCAACACTACTGTCTCTCAGCTAACACGACTGTCTCTCAGCAACACGACTGTCTCTCAGCCAACACGTACTGTCTCTCAGTCCAACACTACTGTCTCTCAGCTAACACGACTTTCTCTCACCAACACTACTGTCTCTCAGCCAAATGATGTCTCTCAGCTAACACTACTTGTCTTCTCAGCCAACACTACTGTCTCTCAGCTAACACTACTGTCTCTCAGCCAACACTACTGTCTCTCAGCCAACACTACTGTCTCTCAGCCAACACTACTGTCTCTCAGCTAACACTACTGTCTCTCAGCCAACACTACTGTCTCTCAGCCAACACTACTGTCTCTCAGCCAACACTACTGTCTCTCAGCTAACATGATTGTCTCTCAACTACCACTACTGTCTCTCAGCTAACATTACCGTCTCTAAACACTAGTGTCTCAGCGAACACTACTGAGTGTGAATAATCCAAACGGCATGAAAACCCGGTATACACAGCAATGTGCCACCCAATACCGGTACATCGTAAGGTATAAAGCAAGAGCAGCACTAGCCCTGGGCTAGTCCCATAATATATGTTTGACTGCCACTGGAATAGACTCCAATCTGGGGACAGAAATACAGTTTCAATGCTGCTGCTGCTGCTGCTGTTCAGGGAGGCCAAGTCTGTGTTGATACAAACTCCTCGGTTCAGACTTTGCCCGGCCATGAGATGACAAAAAGCCCATAAAGCTCTATGATTAGCGTGCAGAGATAAGACTTGCTTTGCCTATGAGCTGCACATAATGTAACGCCATAAATAGATTGTACAATTTTACAATTTTAAACAATAAAATAATTCTTGCATGAGTTTTGTCAGGAGAGTTTTGAGCGTTGACATGGTTGTTCCAGTGTACGGGTCAAATCTAACCCATTTACCACACTTCCTAAATCCTAAATATTGTGTTTTTCATCCAATTGCCTCAAGACCTTGTTTTCCCCCCACACAAGGAATCTGAACATTAAAAAAATATTGCCCCTGTCACTCACCACTTTTACAGAGACAAAAAAAGCACAATTCAAATGCAGTGTGTTTGCCTTAACTGGATGAAAACCCTGACCATTTCAGAGGACAGAATTATGTTTGACACCAGGGTGGATAATTTCCACAGCAGCAGGAATAGTGGACTGGATTTTATGGAGTTTCTTTTTCTTTGTGGCTGTGAGGGAAAGGAAACCGTAGGGAATCCACTGAGCTGTCATAGCATTGGAGTGTATTAGAACTGGAGGAGGAGAGAGAGAGAGAGAGAGAGAGAGAGAGAGAGAGAGAGAGAGAGAGAGTAGATGAGAGAGTGATAGAGAGAGAGATCAGGAGCGAGAGAGGAGAGAGAAGCAGCATAATAATAGGAGAGAAAAAGAGGAAGAGAGAAGGAAGAGAAAAAAACAGGAGAGAATGACCACACGTTGAAACCTCGACAGCAGGACACTAGCAACAAGTGGAGCAAAAAGAAAATGATTACCGAAGAGGAAAAAAATCAGGAAGGGGAAAATAATGTAGCTGGGTAAAGCCCGGGATAACGGCTATTGCTTTTCGTTTCAAACTCAAGTCTCTCACTCCGATAGGCTCCACACAGCGTGATGGTGAGGGTGCAGCTGAATCACCTCCACCATGGTAACACACGGCCCCTCGACATTTCCCCCGCCTCCGAGGACACACACACACACACACACACACACACACACACACACGGAGCGCCACTCACTTTCCAGCATCACATAACAACAACAGAGGCTGGATACACTGCTAAGACAACAGAGACAAGTTTTTTTTTCATGCTGTGGCTTGGCATGAAAAAGAAACATATAAACAAAGGGTTTTAGGCCTACTGGTGGTGAATTGATGCATAGTGACCTAGTGGCACCAGGAAGCTCAATTATTGACCAACAGGTGTTGCCCTCCAACCCTTTTCCCCATGTCTTTGGTTTTGGTTGATAAAATTTGTGTAGAGCAACAGGATTTGGGTGGTTTTTTTTTTTACTGGGGTAATGGTTAGGGTGTTCTTGGGTTTCTCCTCAGTGAATAGGTGAGTTAAAATGGCATTAAGCCTAGGACTTCAAACCATGTCATATTGTTAACTACACACGCACAGCAAACCACGTGAACTCCTTTTACAATTTAATTTGTTTAGCTCCTCAAACTGAGTCACACAGAGTAGACCTAATGATCTCAGAAGACAAGTTGATCACACCAATCCGGACAGACATACTCCAATAATCTGGTAAAATGTCGTCCTCAGGAGCATCTATTGTGTTTTCTATTAGGTTGGGTTTTTTTACTGATCAGACTCTCATTAGACGTAGACTTGTCAAAAGTTATCGAATTGATTTTATCCAAACCACCAGAGTATGAGATCATAACCCACTAGAGTATGAGATCATAACCAGTATTAGATCAAAGTCGATACTGGATTACACATCCACCTGTATGTGCGCACATAGGCCTGACATGTAGGCCTAGTTCCAGAGAAAGCAATGGAAGTAAAAAAAAATACCTTTAGATTGTCACATTTCAAATTGTCAAATTGTTTCAAATTGTCAAATTGCCACGCACTCGTGATCAAGATCATTTGCACGCCAACCAATAGAAATTCAATGAAATTCAATCGTTCATGAATAACGAGGGGCTCGATCTGAACACATCTAATGCAATAAGTCTCTTGTAATGATACGTGTCTCCTCTATAATATTCATTTAACATTAGAGAAAGCGCCCTTTAGAAACAGTGGCATTCCCTATCTCACTCATTAAAGGGTGAAGAGTGGGGTTTAAATCCAGCCAGAATATAATGGTAGACTACTTCAAACCTATTCAAAGCTGAGTGTCATCGGGTCTAATGTGATCATGAAACACCTGCAGAACATGGATTAAAAGATGTTCCATTACAACAACGCATCATGTCAAGGCATCGGTCACCCTGATCCAACTTGTATTACTCTCTCAATAATAAATGGACCAGGAAGGCTTTAAAAGAGCTTATTAGCAGATCTGTGGCTTAAAGCAACTTCCACACATCACAATGAATTACAATACAATACAACCAGACAATGCCTCCTAGACTTTATATATCTAAGAATAACACAAAAAAAAAATAGTTTCCACGGAGTGAATGGGACTTACTCGCTTTGCGCTCCGCTGGTGACTTTATGCTTTGCTCCATCGCTCACCTACTCCACCTCCGACCCGCACCTCCCCGCTCCCCGCTCCACCAATCAGTCTTCTCCTTCCTCCTCTCCTCTCAGTTGCTCCTCACTCGCATACAAAAGGCCCTGCGCGTCTATTGGTGACTTACCTTTGAATCATAACAGGTTCAGCATATCTAGCCCCCTGCTCCCTCTCACTGGCGTCATTGTCCTAATTGAAGCTTTTGTACTTTTTAAATCCTTAATGTATGGATACACGGATGAGTCCTAAACGTTTCCTGACAAAAACGTGTTTGTTTTGTCCTTGAAACCACAAGAGGGCACCATTTACCTGAATATATTCTGTTGGAAAAAATTCTTTAACTTGTAAAAATCAACACTCATCCCATTTAAAAGATACTTTCTCTTTTAATTCAAAAGAAAAAGGTGTTCTGTAAAAGGTACAAACATTCAGAGAAATATACGACTAAGTCAAAGTGAAAAGAAACAAAAACAACTTTGGGTAACATTTCAAAAACATTCATTGCATCAAAGGTTTTCTTCTTGCTTTCCATACAATCATATACAACCTCTACGCCAGTGTACTTATACTAATAAATATTTCAAATAGATGCAGGATGTAACTAAATCCCTGGCGTCTAAGATAGTGTCACGCACATTGGAGCGATGCACGGTACCATGCAATGCACACTAAAGCCTATATTACACTTCTGGGTCGGATAGCAGCCAAAAGTACTCCGAAGGTACTCTCTCATCTTTATGATGTGCCATACCAATGAAAATATATGCAAACTCCGTCAACTAAATAGCAGGAAAGACGAAGCAGGCATTTATCATAGTAGTGCACATGATGTAGAAGTATAATTTGGCCTTCATTTATATATATATATATAATAATATATATATATATATTATAGTGCATAGCTAAAGCTACATTGTCCATCATATATTTTAATAATAACAGCAAGACTCCAGAGTCTGAAATACAGCATCTGTTTAGAGGTTTGCTAATGAGTTTCAGTTCAAGCCTTGCTACATAATCTGCAAGCACCCCTGTAAACGGGACACATGTCGCGATATAACTAACTGTCGCATATAGAGAGACTGGATTGTACTGCACTCTGAGGAGGCACGCCAGACCAATCAGTGTTTCCTTTATCAAAGGAAGGTTTAAACATCCTTATGTAAAATAATAAAGCTGCCAAGCCGCACTGTGCATAGTTGTGGCCGACAACAACAACGATAAGCATTAGTATTAGCATAGTATAGCATCAGGACAACTTCTGAGGCCAACACTGCTCTCAGTCACCAAAGTCGGGGATGTCGTCGTAGGAGTAGCCGCGGTAGCCCTTGGACGCGTAATAGGCGATCCTCAGGTGGTAGAACCCGGGCAGGAACACCAGCACCCCTATGATGAGGACAGGAATGGTACGATCCGGATGCTGAAAAGGCCAGGGAGAAGGGTGATCGGGGGGTTATGACAATTATATTAAAAGTTGTTTTCCATTGCATCGCTTTAAATTATATTTTTGAAATTATCTTTTCGTCTTCTGTCATGGATAGACATGGTAGTGTCAATTTCACTATCACAATTGATCGACTGAATATTGATCGTGAGAAAATGTTCGCCCAATATGATTTCTGTGGGCTTTGAGCTTACATGGGATTACATGTCAACCTATTTCTTTTAATTTGGTAGTGGGCGGAGCCAGGGTGTTCCATTAGCAGGGTGATTTAATCTAATGGTATAAAATGATGTCATTGCGAAAGCATTCTTGAAGCTAATCAATAAGTATAATAAGTATATAAGTAATAAGTATATAATTTATAGATTACCAGTTCCAATTTCAGTATGGGCCGGGTTCTAATTGTAAAACGTGTGAAAGAGAAAAGTAAGAGTGCGTAAGAGGTAACTTACCTCAACCTTTATGTAGTCCGCAAGCAGAAGAGAGCCTATGATGATCAACAAGGCCCCCACTACGAAGAGAAAGGTTGCGAGTGCGATCGCCTTGTAGGGCACTTTAGGCGGGCTCCTCTTGAACTGAGCACAAGAGACAGGAAGCAGGTAAACTCCAGCCATCTACTTTTGACGATTGCATTTATTTTTAATACATTCCCATCAGCACATGCAGTGCTATAGGAGCCCAAATCACGTGACTCACAAATCAATCATTAATGCTTATTCTGGTCCGTGCCTCCAGACATATTGACTACACGTCATGATCGATCAAGTACACAAAACTCCCCCTCCACGGCCAGTCTGCTTCAACTGATAGGTAAACACCGCCATCTGCTGGAGAGGTGGAACAGTGCATGCAGAAGTGGCACGTCATCAGCAAACCACAAGAATTGAGCGATTTTGACAGATTTTGTTTTTGGTGATTCAGCCAAACTTGCACTATTTCCAACACGTTTTAATCCAGAGTTAATAGCGGCATTATAAGTGAGGCATACAAATGAGGAAATAGTGGAGTATGAATGTATCTCTTGGAATCAACAGACAATCAATAGTATTGTCATCTCATTACAGAGAAAAAAAAAAGGGAAAAAATGGTTGTTGATTTTCCACACCTGCCCATTATTTCAGTACCCAGGGAACATATGCACATAACCTTTAGTCTTTTAATTTAAGGTGTCATGACATAAGCCAGTGTTGCACTTTTATGATCGACATGCCGATTAAAAGGCTTTAAAATGAACTCCATTTGAGTTGCTCACCTGTAGGTCTATGTAGCCGTCCTCATCCGCAGCCAGTCTGGAGTATTTCACCTTGCTGTTGGCCGAGCCTGCACCTCCTCCTCCTCCTCCTCCTCCTCCTCCTCCTCCCAGGGCAGCTCTGATGGGCATCATGGTGGACCCACAGCTGGACGCCAAAGAGAAATACTATTGATTGATTTGCCATTTTAAAATGACCAGACAAGCACCAGTTTACAGCTTGCACACCCTGGAAACCTGGATAACCTCTGCTGTTTACACATGAAGTACTCTTCCAGGTGGAGTCAGGCCATTGTTGTTAAATCATTCACCTTTATAGTCATTTATTTTGTTTACTTCTGTGAAATTACTGTGAACATGAATGTGCTACAGGCCAAGCACACCTGCTAACTACTTGACCCAATATGGGAATGCGGGCTTATTGCACGTCCTTAACAATAATGCTGTTCAGTGACGTTAGTCTGAAATAAAGTTAGGTTGACAAGAGGTTGACACTGGAGGGACTAAAGCCAGTCACTCAACAAAGGAGAGGCCTATAATCCATCACCTCTCAAACTAAATACTATCTCTCTCTGCAGCATGACACAATATATATATATATATATATATATATACACAGTATATTATAAGAGTGAGCATAACTCCCAGGTAAACGCTGAAAGCTTAATTTCCAGAGACTCTCGATGCACATCCAAGCACAGACACACACAGAAACACACACAACAACACAGACACACACACAACAACACAGACACACACACCAACACAGACACACACACAACAACACAGACACAACAGACACATACAGAACACAGACACACACACAACAACACAGACACACACACAACACACCTACCGTCTGTAATATCTCAAATACACGTACACACGTAGCGTCTGGTCTTAGTTTCTATTCACATTGTCCAGCATATTGCCATTAAAGTGTCTCATGATGTGTGTGTGTGTGTGTGTGTGTGTGTGTCAAGTCTGCTGCTCAACAACTTCCGCGTTGTCCGCATACGACGCATGCGCACATGCACAACGTTTATAGATCATATCAATACAAGCTGCCAGAGCACCGGACTATACTATACTATACTGTACTATAATACTATACTATACTATACTATACTATGCCGCCTGAACGCATGAACAACACAGTACAATAATAATAAAATAAAAAAGCAAGTGTTTATTCTTTGCTCTTGGTCAAAGGACTGGACGACCATCCCAAAGTAATGACTGTAATATATATGTATTTCTATTATATGCATACTCACTGTATTATTACATGTTGTGGACATCTATTAATTCTATTTAATGTAAAAAAAAGAAATAAAAAAAAGTTCGTCGATGGTCTTGCTTGATCGTGGTTGTTATGTTGGGTTTGTTTTTTTCAAACGGCAGGGGGCGCCCTTGGGCTGATTGCGCCATGGGTGGGCATCGATACCGACAGACATAACTCGTTCTCAACATGAACTGGCTTTCACACATGTGACACATGTGAATTATGTAACTGCAATGTTGGACCAAAAATCGATTATATTATAATATCATGATTTTAAAAGTAATTTTAAACGACATTTGCTGATCTGTTCAATCATTGATCAGTTTTGTGCAAATAAAGCATGCTGCAGTCATTGAATGGGGATGGTAAACACATTTACAATTGACATGTCATTAAAGCCACGTTTTCCTGTGTAGCCAGAAGAGACACATATTGTGCTTGAAGAGCACATTTATTACATTTAAAGCTTCCAATAACACTTCTCATTCACAATGAATGAAATACAAATACAGATACAAACCCAGCAAGTACAGTAGACATAGGCTATGTATGTATCCTATGCCTAGCTCTTTTTATATGGCACATACTTTTTTTAAAATGTATATAAAGTGACTTTGAGTAGATCTTGAAAATAACTTAAAATAAAATGTATTATATTTGTAAGAGGAGACAGGAAACCAGCACATGCCAAGGAACCAGCCTCATACCTTCTTACTGACACACACACACACACACACACACACACACACATATGCACAGTTGTCATAGTATATGTGCCAAGTGGTGTCTGTGTTTAAATGAGGGGGACCCAAATCAATTTCATGCCCCTGTCACTGTGCTGCTACCTGTGTGGGAGCACAGTCGGATGCTGATTGGCTGCCGGCTATTGTGGCCCTGGGAAGTAGATGGTGGAGTGTGACTAACAGGATGACTATCTATTTATTTTTGGGGAAACGCTCAACTAAATGTCAGGAATTTCATAAAGCTTAGACAAAGTTGGACATAATGAAAAATGGATTGGAAGGATTGGATGTTATAATAAAGTAGGCTAAGTAGGCCCTAAGTGAATAAAAATAAGTGAATAAAGTACATGCTCCAAGACAGCAGTTCAACAGCATTGTGCAACGCTGTCTTTTTTATAAATAAATACTACTAAAGTCTGGTAAATTATTTACCAGACTGAATAAATGTGTAATAGTTGTAATTGAAATGTATGTAGAAGTAAAAATCTTGCTAACCCTAACCACAGCAAATCATGCTCTAGTTCCAATGCCAAATGACATAATAATAATAATAATAATAATAATAATAATAATAATAATAATAATAATAATAATAATAATAATTTTCCATTCACAGTCAAAATATCATATTGACAGAATAATGTCAATCAACCACATTGTTCAACCATGACCTCATTGAACTGATGTGATTTTTGAATTCCTCTGGATCTGGAACCACAGGAGCTGGGGGTGCCAGCAGGTTAATAAACAGTTCTCCAGGACCTCCATGGCATCATTTCCGGCACCAACCCGGGATAACGGCACAAAACCAAGGGAACTATTCGTCTCGATAATGGAAACGGCTCCTCTAAATGAATATTTCAGCATCGGTTCACCTCACCAGAGGCGGATCATAATAAGAACATGGCTTTTTCCACACGCAGTTGTGTTTTCGTTGTGTATTACTCTTGATGATGTGTAATAATACCACTTGGTAATGTGGACACTAATGTGAATGGAGAGAATTGGTGGTGGACGGAGAAATTGTGTTGTGGTGCTGAATTTATTATTTTTGTGTCATTTCGCACAGTGGTGTTCAATCTGTGGCTCGTGGGCCAAATGGGTCGCAGGTTTTCATTAGTATTCCAAGAATTGGAATTTGGTTTACAGACGAAAAACGTGAATTCTGTGTGTAAAGATCAATATACGTAGATAAATGTAAATTAAACTTTTGAGCATGGAACTTATAATGTATAGGTTATTTTATGGCAAAATATGTTCTGGGCAAAAATAATGAATTAAAAACCAATACAAATCTAAAAACAAGTCCTAGTGTTTAAGTAGAGTAATGACAAGTATATGTCATGATAATACATGTAGTTCTAAGGTTAGGTATATATATATTATTATTACCTTTGGGTGTAGGTATTCAACAACAACTTCTTATGTTTGCTACTGTGGGGTTATGCAACTGCCACTATGGTGCTGTATAAATAAAGTGTGAGGTGCTTCCCTAATTTAATATTTTGTTATATACCAGAATAAGTATGTCATATCTCAAACTTTTGCCAACCGCACAATTTATGAAGTATGAAAGTATGTGAATATATTTACATACATGTGTGTTTCTAACAATTCTGTACACTGGCTTACGCGGCTCTGCAAAATGAGAGACTTTAATAGGGCTTTTTGTGCAGACCTAATTTCAGTAAACATTAAGACGCCGCTAGATAGCGCTGGGGGCTGTTTGAACGAAGAGCACTTAATCCATTACGCCTGGTTATGATCAGTGGGTTATTTCGTTTAAGTCAAACATAGACTACATCTTTGGTATATTTGTAAAATATTTTCATTGTTTAAGCCCTGGGACATTACATGCAATATTAGCCTTACATATATTGTTAACACCTCCGTGCTCTTTAACCCATTTAGTTTTCTTTCATGGTTTATTTTAAGGCTATTAACTGTTGTTTGAATCTACCAATCTACCATTTTACTCTGATTAAAAATTACCCCCTAAGAATTAAGAGTTTAAAAGCATTTATTTAGGCCAGTATAGCCTCTATTTATGTGCATTTAAGTTATAGCTTCCTATATCACGATGTCAATTATGAGGAATGATATAAATGAAATGGTTATCAACTAATATGACTCATATCAACTCCCATGAACTTGAATGCTGTGTGTGTGTGTGTGTGTGTGTGTGTGTGTGTGTGTGTGTGGTGTGGTGTGTGTGTGTGTGTGTGTGTGTGTGTGCGTGTGTGTGTGTGTGTGTGTGTGTGTGGGGGGGGGGGGGGCGGGTTGGCTCTCGAGGCTCTCTAGCCGGTGGAAAAGCAAACCGGTTCTTAAGTTGAACTAGCTCCGAACTGGCACTAGCACCAGCCCAGAACCAGCTCTCGGTTCACGTTGGTGGAAAAGGGGCATGTGTGTGCTTGTGTATACTGTATACCAGAGGTGGGACCAAGTCATTTTTTTGCAAGTCACAAGTAAGTCTCAAGTCTTGGCACTCAAGTCCCAAGTCAAGACAGGCAAGTCCCGAGTCAAGTCCCAAGTCAAGACTGACAAGTCCCAAGTCAAGTCCCAAGTCCCAAACTTTGAGTTTCGAGTCCTAAACAAGTCATAATGCACTCTTCACCAAATGTAATGCCATTTTAACAACAGAGTAATAATATATTACATTTACAGAAATCATGAATGCTTTTTAAAATGTGTATTTATTACTTTCCAAATAAACGTTATAATTCCATGGAAATACATCGGGTTGCCATGAGAAAGACATCAATATGACAACAAAACAACGGCTGGCCTGCTCTAGACACAAGTTATTCCTGTCATATAGACTAATTGCAATCATTTAGTCAAAAGCATGTTAAAACAAGTGCGACTGAAGTAGTCCAAACAAAGAAGCAGCATTTTATCTTATTTTACAATTAATGTATTTTCATTCAAAAGGTATCAATGAAACCCCTCCCCCCCTCATACCACACTAACCAATTCCTCTATTTTCTCTCTCCCTCTCTCTCTACTGATATACTCTAGACACCTAAAAAAATCCTTGGCCATAAAGTTACAATCATTTTATTATAAGGTACATCAAACAATTGATACTGACCTTCAAGTAGGCCTACAAATTCGAACACTGGCCATGCAAAGCCGATGCAGATCCCCAGAGATGGGAGACAAAACGTGATTCATGGAGACTACGTGTGTGTGCCATGCAAAACCATGCAGATCCCAGAGATGGGAGACAAACATGATTCCATGGAGACTACGTGTGTTGTGTGTGCCATGCAAAACCATGCAGATCCCAGAGATGGGAGACAAAACATGATTCATGGAGACTACGTGTGTGTGTGCCATGCAAAACCATGCAGATCCCAGAGATGGGAGACAAAACGTGATTCATGGAGACTACGTGTGTGTGTGCGTGTGTGTGTGAGAGAGAGAACGTGAAATGCATAAACAGTTTCATTTACCCACAGGGTTGTGTTTTTTCTGTTATCTCAGGGCCCTATGATGCATTGCATTTGCAAAAGACCAAATTGGCCAAAAGTCTGTCAGTCATGTTTCAGTGTCGAGTGCGAAGTCGATCGGAGGAGTGGTTCTCGAGAAAATCGTCCCGGTCCGAACGGGCACATCCCAACGGGCACTACACTAGCATTATTAATTAACTTGTTGGCCAAACAATCTAATTTGTCAACAATCTAACGTTAATATTAGCCTCGACTTACCGTTCTTTGTGCAGCTTTCAAATGTCGAACAAAGTTGGAAGTTGTTGGTCTCGCTGTGATTGTCGACCCGCACGTTTGCATTCTGCAATTCGTTTTTTGTTGACCACCGCGTAGTTTTTATATGCAACGAAATAATCTTTGGTATCATTTTACCAATATTGCTCCGTCGTTCTGAATCATAACGTTAGTTCTTCATGGTTCTCTCGCGCAACTTGATCGGATGCTGTCTGTCTGATTGGTTCAAAGTGGATCTGGGTAATGAAGTGTCGATTCGCTGGAAATGTAGTTCATTCAGGAAATGAAGGGAAATGAATTGATTCGCGGCACACTTTTTAAATAACATCATTTTTTTTTATCTTTGGGCTCGAGGGAAGGTATCAAGTCTTTTCAAGTCAAAAGGCTCAAGTCCAAGTGAAGTCACGAGTCATTGGTCTTAAAGTCAAAGTCGAGTTGCAAGTCTTTTTTGATTTTGTCAAGTCGAGTCTAAAGTCATCAAATTTGTGACTCGAGTCTGACTCGAGTCCAAGTCATGTGACTCGAGTCCACACCTCTGCTGTATACCATACAGGCGGCAGGGCGGGGGGCGGGGTGACTCGGTGGGTTGTCAACAAAAGCGTTGAGAGCTCATCCATGTGTTCACTGAGCGCAGTCAGAGAGGCGAGGCTGGGACTGGGTGCCAGACTCTTTAACCTCTTTAAGGTAAGACACCTGACAAACTCCATCTAATTGCTTTATTTGATTGAGAATTTTACATTTAGGCATTCTGTAGCATAGCCTGAATGCAGGGTTGTAAATGTGCTTTTTGAAAAACAAATGACCCGTGACAGATGACCCATGAACGCAAATGCACTTTCAACAGGTGATCATCGAGGGAAAATAAATTGGAAAAATATGTCTTAGCTATACAGGCCTAACTCTGTCCAGTCAGTGGCAAACTGGATCAGAGTAGGCCTAACACATTTAAGCCACATGAAATCTATATCAATATTATTTTTGGATTTCTCACCCTTTGAACATCGCTCTCTCGACGTTTGCCAATGCCCATACTTGCTCCTTAACGACCCTGTTCAGTCTAGTATTATGATGTTGGCAAACACACATAGGCTATACTTTATAGACTTTATAGACATGCAGCAAACTCCACTCCTGACATTATATTGATTATTCGTGCCCAATGGACCTTTGGAATTATCACATGATCCATCCTTAATCAAGTGCTGTCTAAAAGAGAATAGTTATGGTCATAGCCCATGGGAAGCATGTCTCCCCACCAGACAACAAGAAACCTAAATAGATACTACACACACCTAATAGATACCCAGTAGATATACTGTACCTGATCAAGTATGATCATTTGCACATGGCATCGTCATCTCTAACCTGTTCTTTTGATAAAGTACACCTATAGGCTTTTCACACTTGAATAAGTTAACCCAGGGTTAACTTTAACCCTGGGTTATAATAGCCCTGGGTTCATTTATCTCACGTTTCACACTAGTTTTCTTTAACCCTGGGCTAACAACTGACCCCCCGGGTATTAGTGTTCAGTGTTTCACACTGTAAGCTTGTAGACCCCGGGTTAACGTTCTCATTTGCATATTCACTGGGTTATCGAAAATGATTGGACCGGCCCAGCACGTGACCTTTGTTTACATTTTAGCCGGCTTAGCTGTCAAAATGACGTCATCACACCGCTGTGATGGCGATAGTAATTAAACACACAAAAGAGCGAGAGAGCGACGAGAGAGAATAACAATTAAACTGGAAAAGAGAAGAGTATATGAGGAGGTTTTCCATTTTATTTAAAGTACAGAGAAATGAATGTTCAAGATCGCCTTCACAGATGCGCGTGCGATTAATTTGTAAATGAGGTGAGGTTGCGGTCTGTGATTGGATGGATAGTCTTGGATGGATCTTACCTTCTAACCCCACAATCATTTCACACTAGTGTTCTTGGCCCCGCAATTGTGGTGCTAACCCTGCTTCGTAGCAGGGTTAGTTAACCCAGGGTTAGTTAACCCAGGGTTAAAAGTGCTAACCCACTTTCAAAAATGCAAGTGTGAAACACTGCTTAACGTTAAATGCGGGGGTTAAGTGTAGTGTGAAAAGCATACTAGTGTACTTTATGTGGAGCAATGATACCGAGTTGAAATACTAATAAAACACCAATGGGATTATTACATGTCACAGTACACTTCTGCATTAAAGTGGTTTGCTAATATGCACGTGTCAAAGTAACCCCATCTTGATTTTTATTTTGGATACTATTCGAACTGGATGTGACATGAGAATAAAATAAATCATACCCCAAAAATGATCATAATTGTAGTTGTAATTGTAATTGTAGCACACGTAAAATAAGCAATGTTGCTGTCATGCCCATCTAGACAGAGACACACCAAAAAACAAGATGGTAATATTACAAAATAGGTAATATTCCTCCTACACAACATGTCTGTTGCCAGGTTTGACTGTTCTTTTAGCAGTTAACTCCTGTCGCTTCTCACAGATGCCATCGATGCGTAAGCATATAAAACAAGAACCAGGTACCAATAGTTGTGGTTCTCTTGTTTTCCAAAGAATAAACTATGTATTCTGGGAAATGTAGTTAAACTATAATTGGCTGACAGACATTTGACATGACACTAGACAATAGATTGCTTATTTTTCTAGTCCCTATAATGTGGGGGGTTTTTTTGATTGCTGAGCTATACAAAGATTTGTGTGTGTGTGAACTTATTTATTTTATTTGGGAGGCCTAATTGGATAATTCAACATTATTTGCCTTCAAATCATCGACTAATAACCAATCCAATGTAAAACAATTTCTTGGCCGCTCTAAATTGGCCGTCATGAAGAATATGATTTATTTAAAGAAAAAAAAAATTATTCAAACTTGTTTTAGCATATTCCTCCTTAAAAAAAATAGTTGACACACGAACATACCACATCCTCAGAACAGGGACATTTTGCGGTAAATACATGTCGCAATGCAAAAGCTTATTTGTATATATAAAAAGGAAAAACTGTGGAAAATGACAATGTTGGTTAGCAGCCAAACAATATATCCCTTTATGTAATATTTTACTGGACACAGAGCCACTAGCTCCACTACAACGGCGAACGAATATAGCTCACCATTTGGGGGTGGGGGCACTACAATACACTGGGATGCTAAAAGCAGCACGTGATAAGCACGCAGACTGCGCTCTTGCATGTCTTTATCTGTGTTTCTCTGTTGGTGCCGTGCCAACAGATCTCTCAGATCTCCTGACACGTACTCTCTGACAGTAGGACTGACAGACCCCCTCCCAAACCAAAGGAAGAACAGCGCCCTTCGCTTACCCCCTAAGTATCCTCTTCATAAATAAGTCCACTCTCAATCAGCTTTGTTCACATGAAGAAATATTTTATCACAATTCTATAAACTATGCGTCCACGGCGAGTCTGCCATCTGCGTTTTTCAACAAAAGCTTGAATAAAGATAAATAAATGTGATGAAAAGATGGATATATCTGCATTGCACAAAATGCACAAAATGGGCAGAGGCTTGTCCCCCCCACATGTGCACGGCCTTATCTCAGACAGCCCTATCCCTTCCCTTCTCGTGATTGCTTTAATAAAGGATTCATTTTCAGGAACTGTCAGGCCATCGCTGAGCTATAGTATAGGGTCTCACGGACATCAGACCTTCAAGGAACTGCTTCTCGAGGTCTGCCTATATGCGTCTGCTTGCTATATATTTTGCGCCCTGAGAGGAAGCCAGCTACTGTTTGCTCCGCTCCCAGCTCCTGCGGCAACCTCCCACCTCCATCTTCCATCTGCACACGTCTCAAGAAAAGAGATCCTTCTTTCTGTCCAGTCTGTTATCTGTCACTTTCTCTCCTGAATGTCCCCGGGTTTTAGTGTTTAATTTATTTTTCCGATATTGTGTTTGTCCCAGAAGCCACAAATTCATCTCCGGTTTCCCGTGAAAAAAACAAAAACAACAACAACAACCAAAAAACTTTGTGCGTGTGCACACTGCTGATGTGTGACAGTATCTGTGACACTAGTGACAGCATAACAATTTAGGTGGTTGCAGTTATGTTTTTAAATAAAACAAATAGCATTTGGGACTAGCAATCCAGCAGCGGCATTGCATGTCTGTGGCGTGCATGTCTGTGGCGTGCATGTAGGGACTCAAGATTCAAGATTTCTTTATTGCCATATATAACAAGTACAACAGAATGCTTACTCCCCATTTACTCCTGCAGTATTCTTCTAAACAAAAATTAGTAATGGTACCTAGTAAGTACAGTAAAAAGTACAGTAAAGTTTTCTTCTGAACCGTATTCTTAACATAAATAGTGTGTGTGCAGTACAGTAATATTCTTATCCCAGCATAAACACAGCATATGCGTGTTATGTGCTGACTGTTCCCGTTTGTGCTTTCATAGGTAAATCCAGAGTAAACTGAGAAGTCACGAAGGTTCACGACATCTTCATTGATCACCCCTCGCATTTCCCTGACAACTACCTGTACCTGAACCTTTATTTTGGGACTTTTAGCATTTTTGATTTGTCACCATCTCACAGTACTTCGTAAGACCATGTGATGAGGGACAGAAGCGTCCGATATTATCAATTTCACCAGGACAATAAATGGCAACTGGAGATTATGTATTAAACATCTAAATCATCTTCTGGAGCAAGGAAGAGATGGTTCATACCATCACCATTTTTGGATAATAACTTTCAAATCCTCTCACCTCCACTCTCAAACAAGGGCTACAATGTTTCCCGCCGATATAAACACCACTATCTTGTCCGTCATGGAGAACTGCACCAATTGCACCAACGCCACCAGCGGCACCGACTATCCAGACATGGACGTGACCAAGACGGTGGCTCTGTCCTTGGTGCTGGTGACCTTCCTCTTCTGCGGTGTCCTGGGCAACGTCCTGGTCATCCTGTCCGTCATCTGCCACCAAAACCTGCGCTCGGTCACACACTTGTTCATCGCCAACCTCGCTGTCGCCGACCTGCTGCTCAGCTCCTCCGTGGTGCCCTTCACTGCCATCTTCGAGCTCCTCGGGAAGTGGGTGTTCGGCCGCACCTTCTGCACCGCTTGGGCCGCGTTGGATGTCCTCGGCTGCACCGCATCCATCCTCACCCTCACCCTCATCTCCATCGACCGCTGCCTGGCCGTCACCTACCCGCTGCGATACCCCACCATGGCCACAGAGAAGCGGGGCCTGGCCGCCATGGGGCTGCTGTGGGTGGTGTCGGCAGGGCTGTCGGTGGTGCCGCTGTTCGGCTGGAAGGGGTCCGCCCCGGAGGACGACACCGTGTGCTTCATCACAGAGGAGCCGAGCTATGCCTTGTTCTCGTCCTTCGTGTCCTTCTACATCCCGCTGACCGTCATCCTGGCCATGTACTGCCGCGTGTACGTCATCGCCAAGCGCAAGTCCAACAGCCTGAAGAAAGGTGGGATCCAGGAGGGGTCTGGCGGCGAGGGGGTGATGCTCCGGATCCACCGCGGGAAGGCCCACGCTGAGAAGGAGGAGAAGGAGAAGGAGGAGCAGAAGGCAGCGGAGGCGGAGATGTCGAAGTGCAAGCGGCGCATGCTGGCACTGAAGAAGCTCTTGAGGTTCTCCCGGGAGAAGAAGGCGGCCAAGACACTGGGCATCGTGGTCGGGTGCTTCATCGCATGCTGGCTACCCTTCTTCCTGGTCTTGACCATTGGTAGGTATCCTGTCACATGTCTGCATAGCCCACTCCGTGTGATCCTCATTCAAAATAGAGGACTTGGATGAAAAGGCAACCAACACGAAGCACTGGATAGTCTTTCAAAAGTATTCGGTTTAGTTAAAGGGCAGCCATTAAATCAATAATAATCTGCCGATAAAGTTTGAATGGATCATTGGAGGTGATCTGTGGTTGAATAACTACAAACATATCCATAGTGACTCCATTTCACCTTCAACGCGTCCAGGATCCATTCACAGATCTCCCACAATATTATCTATCACATGTTGTAGTTGTAAAGGCATTAGGCATCCACCAGTGTTAACACAGTGTCTTATACAACCAAGTCTTTCACACTCTCCCTGCAGTCTGTACGTTTGACATCGGGGGATTTCGGAACAGGGCAAAGAGAACCTCACATGGGGCAGGCCGTGTGTCTGCATATAGATGAAATGTAATAAACCCAAACTGCCTGCTCCGTCGCCTGAAGACGGTTGCTATCCATAACGACAATAACCAGGCCTTCTATGTGTTTTGGCTAGCGTTCCGCCTCGGTAAACCCTCCTATAGCGCCCGAAAGGCAAAAATCCATCTTCAGAGAACCATTTACGCATTCCGATTTATACGAGTCTCCGGGGCCTGTCAGCGATGATGAACACAACAAAGAAAATAAGTGTTGGTTAGCTTCTGGGGCTGTGAGTGTGATGTAACAACATTGAAATGAGCACTGAAAACTCACCCAGGCAGTTTGCTTTCACGTTGATTCCAGTATCTTCTGTTTTTAACTGTTTTATAATGAATTCACCAAACAAATGCTGGTGATCGGTTTATGTTTCATCAGGAAGATTCCCAACAAAGATGGCAGAAGTTAACTTTAAACAAAAAGCCTACCATTTGTAAAAAGGGTCGTCAGTTATATTAATATTATAGAACCTGTCTGTGAAACAAAATGACTCATGCGTTAACCATGCTTTTGTTTCGTTTCCTCAAGGGTCCATCTTCCCATCACATAAGCCATCTGACACAGTGTTCAAGGTGTTCTTCTGGCTGGGCTATGTGAACAGCTGCATCAACCCCATGATCTACCCCTGCTTCAGCCAGGAGTTCAAGAAGGCCTTCCAGAACGTGCTGTGCTGCCGCTGCTTCAGGAGCAGACGGAAGCCCTCCATTGGCCCGTCCAAGGGCAACGCCAACTCGGGCCAAATGGTGGCGTTCGCTTGCTGCCGCGGGGGCCAATCCTAGTCCACTGCGGCGGTTGGCAGCGGAGATGGGACTTGTTAGCTAAATGTCTTCACCTCTCTACACCACCACCAAGGGGACGGACGCAGAAAACCATGCAGGCCTCACTGGAAGGTGGCCGGCCGGCGACGATGTGTGAATATCAAGGACACCTAGCATGGTCATTAGAAGCTAGGTGTTGGTAATAGCATAGAGGTACAGGACATTCCAGAGGACGGCGTAAGCAGCAAGATATGGATGTCGGTCTTTGCCGATGGCTGCTGTTCTCATCACTAATAATCGTTTTGGTTGGGGAGTGTCAAGTATTATTGGGTGCTTAGCTTGCCGGCGGGAATGCTTTGTCGATAAACCAGACCTCCAGTTCATCTATATGTTTACCTTCTATATGGTCACCATTTTGGTGATGTTAAGCAGACATAGGCCTAATTCTGGCAGAGCAGTCGACCGCAGAACAGAGCACAATGACTTCTAAAGGGGAGTTATTGTTGAGACGTGTTCTAGTCTGATTCTATAGCAAGTCCGCGGGTTATCCATTTTCAATGGCGACGATTGTGTACATTTACATAATAGGACTGACTGGGTCATACAGTAACAGTCTGTTTATTTCATGATGATGAGACCTAAATAAATGATGTGTCAATCATCCTGGGATATTAGCAGCAGAGTATAGAGATGCCATTGAAAATCGTCAATAAACAGCACAGCCCCTGGTGGTGAAAATACCCAAAGTAGAGACAGAGCCCTCTCACATATGCTCGCCTGTGAAGACTAAATAACTAAAGATCACAGGGAGAGACATGACTTCCGTGAATCCACATCACAGCTTGCGATCTGAAAGACGTTAGAATGCTGCGCCATGAACTCCTGTTCGAATGATTGGGCGACTTGCCTATCGGGAATGAGCTGAAGGAAATGTCTTTTTTGTTTAACATACTGTATGTTATATTATCGCGGGAAAGTCAATGGCTGGGGAGACACTTGTGTTTCACAAAACATGACTTGACAACATGACAAATGTAAATGTCAAATTCCTCATTCACAACGGTAAGCAGGTGAACATTCAGCCAACAAAATGTAACTACTACCCAGCATGTTGAATGAATGAAGACAACTATTATTATAGGTATAGGAAAAATAGGAAAGAAAACAAAAAACATTCTCTGGTTGTCGAGCGGAATGATCAGACTCTCTGAACAGAGCTGGAACGCCAGTCACTACTCCCTTGCTTTCCGTTGAGAATGCATCGTTCATTACACATTGCTTACTCTCAATGTGGTCTTTACCCTTTTAGGTGTATGTTTAGGTATGTTCACGTTTATTTAGTGAAGTGA
Organism: Coryphaenoides rupestris; assembly: GCA_002895965.2. Taxonomy (NCBI): domain Eukaryota; kingdom Metazoa; phylum Chordata; class Actinopteri; order Gadiformes; family Macrouridae; genus Coryphaenoides; species Coryphaenoides rupestris. The sequence goes on from PIJE02000346.1 coordinate 110,776, forward strand.
GTAATAAGTTACTTACTTACTGTAATAAGATGTTGTCTTTCAACTACTTAAGTTAAGTTAGGCATTATAGCAGGTCTTATATTTCTGTATCAAAGTTAAACAATGAAATACTATATTCTAAATGAAGGTGCTCAAAAGGTAACTTTATGTATTACAATGTGCTACACTGATTAATTTGTTTAAATAAAAATAAAAAGGTGTAAAAAAGGTGTAAAAACTGAGGTGAATTTCCAATGTAAAATGTTGATGAACTGTAAATTCTCTTTGTATACTTATCTTTTTTGCTGGGCTGCGAGGTACTACAAAATGGGGGGAGGGAAGACGGTATTAATATTTAGTTATTGGGATGGTATAGAAGTGACATTTAATAAAGCAAGACTTTTTCAGATCTCCTCAGGCTTGTTCATATCGGTCATTTAAACTGGGCGTGGCTATTCACAGCTAGCGCCAATATGAGCCCTTAATTAAATATTGAACAACTCATTTGCGGTATTAAACAATCATGAGGAAGTGTAATCTGTTCCGATGTTTACCGCAACCCTCGTAACAATTAGCACGATATATGATATTTACATTATATGAGGGACAGGTTCATCATTCTGCAACATAACCTTGGCGTGTGAAGAAGATCTTTATTAATACACATATGTGTGTCTTCCTAACAGACTGTCTACTCGGCCTAATAAATAAAGTAAATAATCCTGGAGGGATCGGCCGACTTGTGAAGTGTGCTCACCAAGTCGAGTTTGCTGTCACGTTTGTTTGTATAGACGTTCTATCCAAAGGCCTAACCCCGCCAGCACAAGTTGCTTTTGATGGCAGCCCCTAACCCTTAAATTAGCAAGGAAAATACTCCCCAAATGTCCCCAGGCGGCGCTAATCTGTATTGTGGTCCAAAAAAAAATTAAAACCAGAAATACCAGGACCTCTCTCTCGACCAAAACACACAGCACGCTGTCATCAGTCATTGTTGTCAGCAGAGAGTGAGTAGTCAAGAAGGATTGTAGTTGTAATTATTCGCTGAACGGAAAAATCTAATTAAAACGATGGATCGTGATACGAAGATACTGGTGTTGTCAGCTCTCGGGCTGACAACTATCAAAAACGATGCCAAACAATGCGTTGAGGGAGTGTGTCGACATGTCTGGTTTTTCACTGTTTATCTGGTATGTTTACCATCCTCACTTCTTCACTGATTCGCTAGTCAAGGGATAGCCCTCCACCAATCAGATTGGTCAGACTAAACGACTGGTAGTGGCCGATTACACATGTGAAATCGGCTGAAAAGGATGCCGACGACATTAACGATGGCCGACCTCACCGAACACAGACACTGGGCATCGTGAGAGACTCATGTCACCGACCTCTCAAGACTCTCCGACGCCCGATTTTCGGCCCGGTGTGTGGCGGCCTTAAGACGAAGGAGTTGGTGGTGGATTTCAGGAAGCAACCGACTCACCCGAAACCGGTCAGCATCAGGGGGACCGAGGTGGACATTGTCGAATATAAGTACCTGGGTGTTCACATAGACAATAAAATGGACTGGACTAAAAACACAGAGGCCCTGTATAAGAAAGGACAGAGTCGCCCGTATTTCCGACGGAGACTCAGATCTTTCAACGTCTGCAGGACCATGCTGCAGATGTTCTATCACTCTGTGGTGGCCAGCATCATCTTCTACGCTGTTGTGTGCTGGGGCAGCAGGGTGAAGGCAGCCGACACCAACAGACTCAATAAGCTCATCAGGAAAGCGGGTTCTGTCCTGGGAGTGGAATTGGAGTCTTTGGTGGAGGTCTCAGAGAGGAGGATGCTGAGTAAACTACTCAGTATTATGGACAACGCCTCCCATCCCCTGCACGCCACACTGGTGTCATACCGGAGCACCTTCAGCCATAGACTGAGATTACCGAGGTGCACCACAGAACGCCACAGGAGGTCCTTTCTGCCTGTGGCCATCAAACTCTATAACTCCTCCCTATAACTCCCCCATACAAGACAATGAACACCGCAATATAATGTGAAATATTACCTCACAACATCATGTGCACTTTCCCCAGTTTTACATGCAATATTATTAATATTACTGTCCTACATCATGTGCAATTCCCTATCGTGCTATATTATTATTATTATTATTATCATCATGTTGTCTATAAATATTATCTATAACACTACCTCTCATCTCCTCTCATCATCATGTTAATGATGTTAAGTTAATGTCATGTCCAATAATATTACACTTCAATTATGCCAAATTGTTTTCGCCGTCGGAATATCTTACCTTGCCTACATATTTATATATTTTAACTGTAAATTTGTAAATCCGTTAGTTTATTTTTATCATTCTGTTGTTTTCCATATTGTTTTATTGTACTGTATCGCTATGTAACCTGGCACAAGAATTTCCTTCGGGATAAATAAAGTTATATTCTATTCTATTCTATTCTATTCTATATAACACAATCTATAAACATACAGAGTTAAACACACTCAGATAAAAACTAGACTCAAACCAACCGAATGCAGAATTCCGCATTCAGTTCCACCATCAAGCTCGCATTTAGAACCAAGATGGAGCCAAGATTCAAGATGTCTCTATTCCCATATGTAACAAGTACAATGGAATGGTGACTCCCCATTCACTCCTGCAGTATTCTTCTAAACATAAATTCTAAAACAACCCTAAACAATTAGTAAGATAGTACATAATAAGTACAGTAAAAAGTATTTTTCTAAACATTATTCTTACGAAGATACATTCCAAAACAACTCTGAACAATTGGTAAGATTAATTGTTCAGAGTTGTTTCAGATGGCCGCTTCCTTGTGATTATAAGGCCCGTGAATGTGGAGTTCTGGTATGAATTAACTCTGACTTATCTGACTTCACATCTGAGGGAACAGTGACCCTGTTGCATCATCATCACTGTTCAATTCTCTAACTGCCGATAACTATTTTTGCAAATTGGGCAGTTCTGCTCTGTCAAGTCTGGACACTTGTCCTTACATAGCTCTGGTTATCCAAACTCAGCCTCTTCCCAATCCAATTCAATTTCAGACATTCGATTCTATACATTATTGATGTATATATTGAATATTTATTTCATCCTTTATTTAAACAGGTAGTCTCATTGAGATCGGGATCTCTTTTTCAAGAGACACATTATACATTTTTCACGATTAAGAAAAGTACAACCTTTTAAAATGTACAAGTTAAATAAGAGAACTTTGTCACTGTAACTTCAACTGTAACTGTAAGTTCAATGTGAACAAGAGGTACAGCTAATGTTAAAATGTCTTGTGACCTGACATTGTAGGTACTACTATGTTTAAATGTAACCACGGAACAGCGATAACTAGACAGCCTTATAAATATATCCCTTCCGTTTGTTAAGGACCACCCCACATTTTCATATAAGATGCAATGGTGTGTAAGAAATGAATCACCCGTGAGGCTTTAAGGAGGAGGGATAAGCATTCATATATACAATATCACCATAATCAATCGCTGACAGAATTGTAGATTGCACAATGGTCTTTCGATCAGCAGAAGAGAAACATAATTTGTTTTATCCAGCCAGAGTTCAGCAAAAGTATTTATAACATTCAACAATTTCAATTTCAGAACCCTGAATGGTTTGGACATGGGCAGTAGGCTGGATACTGCTAGGTGACCTAGAGAATAGCATTTAGTTTTGCCAGAAATTAAAACAAGTACATGTATGTTTGATGAGAGACCTGAAATGTATCGAAAGTAGACTGTACATTATGTTTTGAGTTTGTCATTTTGACCTGATATACTGTACCATAAGAAGTCTCCAGCAGGCTTGTCACTGTGATCTGTAAGTAAACAACCAAAATAATGTTTAATTCTGTTCGGGCCTCACTGTGTTGGTGAGCATTTCTGTGTTATAGATTTTTTCTTTTTTTTACTAAAAGCCATTTTGATGCCACAGTCCATCATCACACTCGAGACGAGACTCCACTTTGTAGCCTTCAAGTTAAACAACACGCCTGCTCAACACCTGTGCTGTGTCAACAACGTGGAGACACCTGTTCTGTGGTATGTTTAAAGTTTTTAGGGTGTAAATATCATCATGTTAAGCAGTCACAAGCTGCCAGGATGCAAGAGGTTCAAAACAAAGTGCAGCAATAATAGGCCTAGCAGCACTAGTTTGACCCCCCATGTGCTGTGGAAACATCGGGAGATGCTTTTAGCTTTTCTCTCAGTTCAAATTTGTCTATATTAAACTTACATATGTCTGCTAATTACCTAAGATTATTATATAACAGATAATTAACAACATTTATTTGAATGGAAGATGTCAGATGTTGCAACTGACCCCAACCCTGGGGCGATATATTGCAATAAAAATACATTACATTTAACTCATTAACTTGTGATTTTTGTCTCAATGCGCATTTTATTCAGAAAATATGCATTTGTTTTACAATAATGTGGAGTGTGTGTGTTTGGAGGCTGGTTGAAGCATGGGTGGTCATGCTCAGGGTGCATTGAGGCTAATCAATGCACTAAACAGGGCTAAACAGCTGCATTGAGGCTAATCAATGCACTAAACAGGGCTAAACAGGTGCATTGATTAGTAGCCACACTCACCCATGGCATACTGAAAACAAACAAACAACAAACAAATGTGTACTTTTAGATGATTTATTCACTATATGACGAACACTAATGGCCTGGGGGTTAGACCCTAGGTTTCGACAACTTGTTGCAACTGTCTCCAACCCTGTCAGCCATGACAGAACACCATGTGCTAGCTAGACTCACTGACTTTGACTAGGCAAACCGTGTCACTTATCTTCACGCAAAAGGTCAGAACAGTATGACAGAAATACGGTTGACGGTTGTTTGTTTTTTCAATAACTGCATGTTGATTGCATGTGTCTGTCTTTGGTTGTGGTGGCGGGAGGGTCCAACTAAACATGTGCAGTATGAGTGTTATCACGCTAGCATGTTTACGATGCTAACCCTGACCTGCACTTGTACACCTTTCTAAAACCTCTGTTGTTGTTTTTTTAATTTATTCGAAAATGATTCTCCATAAGATGTGTACCTTTAACTTTTTTCATTAACATTTTAACAAATATGTTCATATGGATGGTAACGTTTGACTCAAACCAAGTAAACCTCACTACTTTTGCATGCATTTGGGGGGGAAAAAAACAACACTATTTATAGTGCAACTGTCTGTTATATCAATTAGGAACATATTTAATGAATGCGTAGAATGTAGAACAGGTTTGTTCAGCCTCCATTACCTGGGGATATGTGGATACGTCCTAAATGTCAACATGACGAAAGAGTTCCCACACACGCCGAGACAGAAAATACTGTGACGTAGAGTACAGTGGCGCCACCTAGCGGTACAAAGTGATAATACAATACAAAGTTGGTAGGCCTACAGCGAACGCCATCAAATTGTATGTTACTGTCGTCATTTATTTTTTGCTTGCAGTACAGCAACATTATTTCCACATTTATTTAAATCCAATAAACATCACATAGGTCTATGTGTGTATGTGCATCTTCTCTCTCTCTCTCTGTCTGTGTGTGTGTGTGCAAACAACAAAACTCAAGCAGTTCCCTTTTTTAACTTCTTTATTTTTCATTTCAAGTCATAATTTTTTACATCATCTATGGGACGCGAGCCATCAAGACAAGGAACACGCCGTGACACAAACATACTCTCACAACGGGAAAGGCTTTCATAGTGGGGGTTACAATGGGGTCTGCAGCATGACGAAGCATATAGGAGTGTGTGTGTGTGTGTGTGTGTGTATTATGTGTTTATGAGTGTGCATGTGTCATCCCTTTGAACTCCTTGGCCTTAAAACCATTTTAAGCACCGTTAGCCTGTTGCTGTCACATTGCAAATCTGGTCTCACCAACATGACGTAATGGCGTCAGGAAATAGTTAGGAAATGTGTGTGTGTGTGTTTGTGAATAGCACCAGTGAGGGGTAGTCCGGCCTTATGGTAATATAAAATGAGACCAGCGTTGCCATGACATGATAGCAAACAACGGAAAAGAACCCAGGGGCCCCGTCGCCGTAACAACCACAGTACACAATGAAGAAGCCAAAAGGAAGAGAGAGCCAGAGAGAGAGAGAGAGAGAGAGAGGGGAAGGGCGGGGCGGGGGCTGAGTCTGTGTGGAAAATGTTGAAAAAAGGGCGGTCCGTGATTTCAGTCTCTGGAGAGCCGTTTCCACTCCAGAGGGAGACCGTCTCTTTCTCTCCCTTCCCTCCCTCTCCCACTCCTTCTCTCTCTCCCTCTCCCGCACTCTCCCACCCCTTCTTCTTTCACCCTCTCCTCATCCTCCTTTCTCCCCCCTCTCTCCCTCTCTTTCTCCCTCTCCTCCTCACTTCCACTCCAGCCTAGACCAGCGGGAGAAAGATACGGGGAGAGACAAGTGTCTGTGTTGGTGTGTGGTGGTTAAGCCTGCCCCACCACCACAACTGGAAAGACATGGCCATCGATTTGCAAGGGGGGGGTCAAATTGATACAACAGCTGTGGCAGAAAAAGCAGCAAACAGGAACCTTGTGTCACCAGCCTCCGTGCCAGCATGTCCTCACTCATCGTGTGTGCATAGTGACACAAATATTGAAGTTAGCGTTTTATGCATTTACCGCCTCTCCCCCCCCGCCCCCCATCAGGTAAAAGACGCTTCTGTTTGTTCATCTGCAGTTACTACAATTATAATAGACTATTAGACGTAGTCTGGGACATAATCTGCAGAATTGCATTTGCCATTTTCTATTCTATTTACTACTACTATATACTCATCATTTAGCAGGTGTTTTTATCCAATGCGACTTGAATTAATATAGTATGTTATTGAGGAGTGGTTACAGGGGATTGTTCAAGGACACAGCCTTTGGGGATTGAACCTGAAAGCTCAAACACCCATCATCATCATGTGGACGGTGATTTAACTATTGTCTGTCTGTCAGTCCCGGCTGCCGTGGTTACGCTCTAACTTCCTGGTTCTTAAAAGTGGAATCTGTCGTCCGCTGTGTCAGACATCTGTTCCATATACTACGGGCATCCACGCATCAAAGCCTTTTATAGATTATAGATTTTTAATTCATTGGTGCTAAATCGGGCGGGATAGATTTTACTTTTGCTTTTTTTTCCTCAAGTGATCACATGCAGTTTCAATGTCAGATTTGTATCTATTTTTTAAAGTGACAAAACATTTTATATTGAGTGTATAACAAGCAAAGTGCACTGTGTATACAATGTTTGACTCCAATTCTGACAAAGAGCAGTAAAATAGAATGAGATGTTGTGGGAAAGTGATTCCTATTTATAATTCAATCGTTCAATGCATCTTTCCCCTTGGATTCCTTAAATAGATCCGATGTTCCTGTTAAAGAATTTGTGTGTGTGTGTGTGTGTGTGCATTTGTGTTGGTGTGAACCAGAAAGTGTGTGTGTGTGTGTGTGTGTGTGTGTGTGTGTGTGTGTGTGTGTGTGTGTGTGTGTGTGTGTGTGTGTGTGTGTGTGTGAGAGAGAGAGAGTGTGTGCGTGTGAGTTAAGGCAAAAGAAATGGAAGGGGAGGAAGTTCAGTGATTTGGGGGTGATTACGTCAACATGGCGTTGACACACAATCGAGCGAGGGAGGGGAAGGGGGAACCCAAACAGAAGGGTTTATTCCTGGCTGAACAACAGCCAAACCATGCAACAAAACGTAAAAATAAAAATAAAAAAGCAAAAGAGAAGAGTGTTCATAACCCTTCCACTTGGAGGCCCTAACAGCCCGGCACATACAGTATACAGTCGTGAGAGTCCTACACACCTCACATACCAACACCACACGCTAGTCAACAAACACGTTAGCTCATGTCTACGTTCACGAAGCGGGAAATTAAAAGTGCTCAGCCCTAAAGCTCCTATAGTTACAGGACAACACTGTGTAGCATTTTAACGACGGCTAGCTAAAAAACAAACCAAAACAAGAAACATTTCAGGATATCGAGCATAGTCATAACAGAGGCGCTATCCGTCGTCGTCGTATAGGCCCCTGTGTACGCACAAATTCTGGCACCTTATAATCGGTTTATCCTGGCTATTATACATTGTTTATCTTACAACCTCTTCTCAAAAGAATAACGCAACGAAGCCAAACGATCAATACATCTTGTGGATTCAGGCACATAAATAGTTTAAAGTTTAAGGATGGGTTGGGTGAGTATAAAAGAGGCAGTTTGTAGATGATAATGATGATACATTCACTACTCTAAGTTGAATGGATGGCACGTGGCATTCTAGGGTAACGTCGCAATGGCGCTTTGTTGAATTTCCGGACCATAAAGGCCAAGTAAAATAAATACTTAAATGAAGCTCTAAAGCTAAAAGCTTTTTAATTACTTTTAAATGTTTCAAATTGAAATGTTC
>PIJE02000346.1:124196-241696 GCA_002895965.2 Coryphaenoides rupestris
GTATGTAAATGGTAAATGGATTGCATTTATATATCGCTTTTATCCAAAGCACTTTACAGTTGCCTCACATTCACCCATTCATACACCGACGGCGGTGTCAACCATGCAAGGTAACAACCAACACGTCAGGAGCAGTTAGGGTTAGGTGGTGTCTTGCTCAGGGACACCTCGACACTTAGCTAGGCGGAGCCCGGGGATCGAAACAGCAACCTTCCTGTTGCCAGACAACCACTCTTACCTCCTGAGCTACTGCCACCCCAGATATGTGCCCACCTCTTATGTATATGTATGTATGTATGTGTATATTGTATGCACATTTGTTGTATGTACATTACCAATTTTATTACCATTTTCTTTTCCAGCACTAATTTAAGATAGCACCACCAGACCGTTGGGAACAGGGGGACCTACCACACACTTGTCCCAGATGAGGGACATCCTCTCCTCGGTGCCGTTGACGCCCTCTGGGATCAGGGTGAAGTCGTCCTTGCCCACCGCTCGCTGGGCGGTCACGAAGGGGCAGTGGGCGCTGCCGGTGACCTGCAGGTCCCCACTGTAACACACACACACACACATACACACAAACACACACAAACACACACACACACACAGGAGACGGGTTATACGATGTGCAGGGCGCTGGAAGTACCTGATGCTTGTTATATGATAAAGGTTGCTCGCTAAAATGAAAAAAATGTTTGCGTGGTAACATGATCTTAATCTGAGGTGTCACTTTATCTAATGCGATGTAATGTGATGTCACGTGACCCCCATGGGAGGTCAAACGATCGAATCTGAGGCCACTTTATCTAATGCGATGTAATGTGATGTGATGTCATATGGCCTCATGGGATGATGGAATGGAATGGAAGGCATGTAGCTCGGACTTTTGGAAACGATTCTCTTCAGAGAATAAAATATCATGTACTAATATAATATAATTACATGCATTGCAGCGTACATCCAATACTGCAGTTTTCACATTTCAATAACATTTCCTCACTCTCTTTGTGTGCCTCATAAAGGACTTAACCTAGCGGGTGATGATCTATTTTAAAAGGAGTGTGTGTGTGTGTGTGTGTGTGTGTGTGTGTGTGTGTGTGTGTGTGTGTGTGTGTGTGTGTGTGTATGGGGGAGGGGTGTTTACGCTCCCACTCACCAGGAGAGCAGGGAGGTGAGGTAGTCCGGGGTGGTGGGGTCGGGGCTGAGGGGCGGGGAGGTGACGTAGGCCGCAGCCTTGGCCCAGTTCTTGTTCCAGTAGTTAGAGCCGTCCGTGCCCAGGCTGGCGGTGATGGCCTCGCCGAACACCACCGTCCCTGAAACACAGCCAGGAGCAAACATTCAGCCCGGAGCCTCTAGCTGTAGGCACCGTCTCACCGCTAACCTGCTCCTTAAAGGACCTGCCACCAATGTAAACAACAGCAATGTACCGTAGCTAATCAGCAGTACTTTGTGGAGTGTGCGTGGTTGGTGGCCGGTTTAAGCAGCCTCAGCTGGCCTGAGTTATAGTCTGGTGCACAGGATAAACCAGCCATCACCACACACAATTGGGGAGTGCTAGTGTGCTAGGGAGTGCTTCAAGAGATGCAAGAGATTTCTTAACTTTAATTGTCACATACACATTCTGGATATGCAGTGAAATAAAAAAATTGTGATTTCCAGCGAAATGTGCAACAGAAAAAATACAAATAACCAGAGAATCACATTTTTTTTTTAAAATAATAATAGTCATGTCAATAAGGTATATCAAGTAAGAATATCAACAACAGGGCAATATAATTTTTTTTTATCAGGTTATGTGCATGGGAGTGGGCAGTGGGGGGCCCTAGTGAGAGTTCACAGTCCTGATGGCCTGCAGAAAGAAACTCTGTTGCATGCTAGCTGTTGCCGCTACTACAAACGGCGGTAACAGCGATAAAGCGGATTATTCAACATCCTGCCTTTGTCCTGCTGTGGGGGAGCCCTAGAAAAGCCACATTAGCATGCCGTGTAGGAGCAACCTTTTTGCTACATACTTTGCGACATGCTCTGCTGTCCACAAACTCTGTACCAATCAACGAGCATTGATACCGAAATAGGGAGCAGGCGCGCTCACGCTAAATGCTCTTTTTCCGCAGAATCGTTACGAGGATTAGCCCCCTCACCCTTTCTCCTGGCCTGAGCGATGATGTCCGCAGCACTCTTGCTCATCACCTTGGTGATGTAGAGGGGACAGTTGGTCTGATTGGCTACCGTCACGGCACGGTTCACCGCCTCCGCCTCCACCTGAGGAGAGGGGAGGAAAAAGAGAGGAGGAGGAGAGGAGGAGGAGAGGAAGAGGAGGAGGTGCATCTGGTAAATCTGAGGGAAACAAGAGCTGCATTCTGAGTGTTTGTCTCTCGACATTTGCCAAAGATGTTTTACTCGATCCATCATACATTGCCACATATATGTTCTATTTTATCTTTTATCTGTTTTATCTTGCTATTTTAGATTTTATCTTTTTTGACTACTCTTTGACATACTGTCGTCTGCCATGTCATAAGAATGGCCCTGTGTTATGAAGAACATGTGACAATACAACACTTTGACTTTGACTTTTGACTATATAACAAACGAACAAAGCAGTCAACTTTTTGTAGTTGCCGCAGCCCAACTCGTCACAAGTGAAACATTTGTCTCACAGGGGACTATTATAAACAAGTTTTTATTCGTAAAAACAATATAAAGTCACAAGCTTCCATTCAGCAAAGTGCAGAATTTCTACTGTCAAATTGACTCATTTGGTTAATTTGTTCACTTTTTTCCTCGGCAATAACAGAGAAACAAAAGTAACTTGTGTGGAGGTGAAGCTCACCTCCTCTGGGTGGCTGAGGACGTGACCCTCGGGACCTGTAATCCCCATCTCCAAGACCCTGCGCTGCTCCTGTATACACACACACACACACACACACACACACACACACACACACACACACACACACACACACACACACACACACACACACACACACACACACACAATAATACATTTTCAGACGAGAATGGGAGAAATACAATACACATTATGTTATACATGCTTTTGTCCATACCTCAGCTATGATGCTTCCATTCTCGGCGTGGACTTGAGCAATGGCTCCCAGGTCACGGAGAACGCTGAACAACTCATACACCTGCAGCATGAATATACCAATAAACACACAGCATTAAAGACTCACTAGTGAGTATATTTAAAATAGTACATAAAATAGTACATAGTACATAGTCTATATACAGTATCTAACAATCTCAATACTCAAAGTAAGTATATCTGCTAGTAAGGGTACATTAATTAATGATGAATTAACATTAGTTAATGCAGTAATAATAATTATAATATAGCATGAGCGAATGGGTTAAAGTTAGGAGTAATGGGTTAGGGTTAACCCTATAAAATAATAGTTAACATGAACAATATTAGTAAACATGAACACCATTCGTAAATTATTACTAAGCCGTTTGGTAACTGTTAATTAACTCTTAATTGGTTATTACTGCATTAATTAATGTTATTTAATGATCAATGATTCATGTGTGACGGTATTATGGGTGCTTTAGCAGAGTGTTGAATGTTAATAGGGTCACACAACCCTCAAGTCCTTTCATTACTTAATCTAATTTAATCAAATTGAATAATTTCACAGTAAAAGTCTCACCTGGTTGTCAGCAATCTGCAGGTCCTCCTTCTGAGACAGGTAGACCAGGAAGGAGTTGACCCCTGTAGAGAAGGACACGTCTCATGAACCGAACCTCCTATAACAGCTTGTATGCTTGTATTGACCCTCCATCCCACACTGCGTGTAGCGTAGAATATATATAGCGTCTACTCCATCTACCTTCTGGTTTATAGGTTAATTATCTGAGGAGCATCTGGATTTTGGATAATATTGCCAACCAGATGTTGTCTATAATGAACACGATAATGAACATCTGGTTTCAGCAGGAGTGTGTGCGTGGCGCTGGATGATTGGCCTTGGTGCCTTGCTGGAAGGGGGGGGAGATGGGGAGAGGAGGAGGGGGTGGAGATGAGGGGGGGGGCGGTGGTGGGGTGGAGATGAGGGGGAGGAGGTGGAGATGATGGGGGAGCAGGTGGAGATGAGGGGTGAGGAGGTGGAGACGAAGGGGGATGAGATGGAGACGAGGCGGGGAGAGAGGAGATGAGGCACCGATGAGGGGGAGGAGGTGGAGCTGATGGGTGGCGGTGGAGCTGATGGGTGGAGGTGGAGGTGGACGTGGAGGTGGAGGTGGAGGTCGTACCGTGGTCCTTGACCAGCGCCTCCATGTCGTCCTGCAGGCCGTGGTGCCACTCGGTGATGTCCACGTGGAGGGAGTAGTCGCAGCACACCTTGCTGTCCGCCCACTCCCTCCACTGCTGGAACGCCGCTAGCAGCCCGATGCCCGGCTCGGCCACCACGTGGTCGACTGGGGAGGAGCACATAGACCCACGAGTAAACACAGGTTCATCAGTATCACCGGTACTATTTTACTATTTTATGCAAGTATATTACTGTACTGCACGCGGACACTTTTACTAAATTTTTGCACCAACAGCCAGAGTATTGCTACGTTACTTGTCACTTTTTACCATACGTATTAGGGACTATATAAATAATTGTTCAGAGTTCTTTTAGAATTTACGCTTATAAGAATACTTTTTAGAAGAATACTTTTTACTGTACTTACTGGGTACTATTACTAATTTTATTAAGTTTACAGTTGATTTAGAATTGATGTTTAGAAGAATATTGCAGGAGTGAATGCGGAGTAAGCATTCCATTGTACTTGTTACAATCGCATAAGTAGAAGTATGTGATCGTGAAGAGAAGCCATCGGATTTCATTTGATCGGGTAAATTGATTATTTGACAGGTACTATCAATTAATCAATGAATGAACCTCTTGTCTGTCCGTCTGTCTCTCTATGTATAACTCTATCTATCCATCCATCAATCCAATGCACCATCCATCCATCCATTACATTTTCAATTCATTCATTCATCCATCCACCTGTCCACGTCCACCCATCACACCTCCATCCATCCCTCCATCCATGCTCTGGGACCACAGCCTGGACGACTCTATCTTCCACCCCCCCCCCCCCCCCCCACCTTCCCACTCAGAGGTTAATGAAGAACGGATTGACTGTTCTAGCTCACTGATCATGGTGGTGCCACCGGCCAGAGCGGCCTTGGTGCCCTGGTAGAAGTCGTCCGCCGAGGTCATGCCCCGGTCGGGCATCTGGAAGCGGGTGTGGACGTCGATCCCGCCGGGCATAAGCAGGCGCCCGTGGGCATCGATGGTCTTCACCCCGCCGGGCACGATCAGACTCTCCCCGATTTGCCTGCCAGGAAAGAGAGAGAGAGAGGGAGAGAGAGAGAGAGAAAGAGATACAAGGACGGAGAGGGAGAGAGAGAGAAAGCGAGGGTTGGGCTAAAGCACAAACGGGGGAGAAGGAACTGTAACTTTGCACCAATTTTTACAATCACATGTTGGGATGTCGGGATCACATTGAAGGTCACCTGATATGCATATGGAGTTCACGGGAGATGTGCTATAAACTATAGATGTATGTTTTTATCAAAATAATCATTTCAAAGTTTTGAGGTTCACAGAGACATTGATGTTAAAGGCAGAAGATGATTGCGGAAGCAGATGCCCAAACATTGTGAGACCGAAAAGGGCCAAGACAGGTTAGGAACCTCCGGGTTGGACTCACTTGATGACTCCATCCTCCATGTAAACGTCGGCGCAGAAAGACTGGTCATCGTTCACGATCTTCGCTCCCTTGATCAGAAGGCGGTCGCTCTGGAGAGAAGCAGACGAGATGATTCATTAATCATCCAATGACCAAGTAGGATAGTAGGATGAAAACACCCATGCAAAATCACAAGGCATATTATTGTCCCACTTGGCTTGCAATATTTCCTCCCAACTCTATCTACAGCAATATCATTACTCCTGCGAGCTCGTTATATGGGTCAACGTTGGTCTGTTGTAAAATGTTTCAACATTTGTTTTAAGAACAACGCAAGGCCCACTGCCCACGTTCAAATGTGCATACACAAGAAATTATTCATTTTCTACTTCAGCACAGAACCAGGGTCTGCAGCTGGCATAACAATGCCAGCGTGAACAGTGTGTGTGTGTGTGTGTGTGTGTGTGTGTGTGTGTGTTATTTAATGGCTGTATGCTGGAACAGTTTATGACAGTACTATACAAATGCTAATGGTCATTATCTGATGCTAATTGTCTGTTATATGCAAATTCCATCTGTGCATTCATTGTAGTTAAACCGGTCTTGTGAACACCAACAGGCTAGCATAGTAACTATCCTGCACGTGTGCATGCACACACACACACACACACACACACACACACACACACACACACTCTCTCTTTCTCTCTCTCCCTCTCTTTCTGGCTCTCTTGCACACAAAACACACTTTCTCTCACTTTCTTTGTGTGTCTGTCACCGACACACACACACACACACACACACACACACACACACCATAGGACACACACATACACAAACACACACACACACACACACACACACACACACACACAAAATAACAAAAACACACACACACACACCCTCTCTTACTCTCTTCCGCTCCCTCTCTCTCTTTCCGGCCTCTCTCCCCCCCCCCCTCTCTCTCACACGCACACACCACACACACACACACACGCACACACGCACACACACACACACACACACTAGCTGTCGTCACGAGGCCTGTAGCGTCCTGCGGTAACAAAGACAGCAGTGTTAGAGGTGTCTGTCTGGAGCCTGGTTCCCATCCAGTAGGACGGGCTATTCAGATGCTCTCCTCCTGCTCCTCCTCCTCCTCCTCCTCTCCACAACCACCTCCTCCTCTACTGCTCTACTGCCCTCCTCTCCTCATCTCTACAACATGCTTCTTTCTCTCCTCCTCCTCCTCGTCTCCTTCCTTCCTTCCTTCCTTCCTTCCTTCCTTCAGGCCACACATTCAGACATAGGAACTTCACCACGATTGACGAGTGAATATGCACACACACAGGGACACACACACACACACGCACAGGGACACACACAGGGACACACACACACACACACACACACACACACACACACACATGCACACACACTAACAGTACTAGGGCTGAAGGATATGGTAAAAACATCATATTGCGATTACTTTGACAGATATAATGATCATGATATGATGCACTATGATACATTATTGGTGCTATTATTATGATATGATTCACTATTAGCATTTTTATTGGAAACAAAAAAGGATCAAGATGTGAGAGCTGTCATGGTCTGCACCAAAAAAACACATTTTCTTACATCTGGTGAAAGAAATGTGTACTAGACCAGGGCATCTCAGCAGCACTACAGTACTTAATTCACTGTATAAACGTGTTGTACATTTACACACTTTACCCTTACACAGTACGGTGAACACCACGGTCATGACCCACTAAACCATTAGCGTGACGCGGGGTCGGTATAGCCCCCGTATGTCCGACAAGGTGTGGGGCGTGTCTGTATGTGTAGCTGTAAGAGAGCCAGGTCTCTCTCTCTCTCTCTCTCTCTCTCTCTCTGGCACACTGCCAGAGAGAGCAACAACTGCTCCTCTGTCACGGCCACTGTGACAAGATATTACCGCATTACCCAAGTTAGTTACACGGTTCTACGGCTCTATGTTCTGTGGTTCTATGTCGTTATATGTCTATGGCTGCGTGGTTCTGATGTTTTGGGAAATATGCTTCTAAACTGTCCTGGCAAAATGGAGCTACTATTTCTTCATACAAACATACAGTGTTATTATGGTGTCCGTTGGTAACAGAGTGGTGTATATTAATAGCATGTATGGGAGTGTACCCCAAATAATATGTTCCTGTTTCACTTTTAAAAGGGTGTTCCATTTCATACAGTACATTGATATTTCATTTTAATGCCTGAACTGTTGATCTTATATTTGTATTCAGTGTTCCGATTGGGAGTTTGGCCCCGTCCATTCTTAGTGAAATCAGTGTATCCTCAAAAAGAATACACAAAAAAAACACATTTTGATCCACTTTTAATTGCAGCTTTAAAAGAGCTAAATATGAATGAATACATATTAAAAACAAATAGCCTTCTTTCAATTACAATGTGTTGAATGGGCAGTTCACATATGTTCTGTTGGACGTTTTCCTCGGACCAGCGGTTGGTCTGCTCAGATGTAACCGCGGCAACTCAAAGTGTTGACTTCCAAACAGAATGTTATAAAAATCCAGCAACTGCCCAGTCAGGCCGGAGTAGCGCTGAGTCAGTGGTGTTTATCCTGAGCACTCAGGCAACGGTAGTAGCACATAAATCACCTCACATCCTCACCAAGTCAAGACAACATTATTTATTCAGACCCGAAGAGTAGGATAACTTTTGATGTTGTTTGGGGGTTTTAGACAAATGTATGAGTTACATATTCATCAATAGTTACAATTTTGCCAGGGTTGAAAAGGGTCAACCAATGGAGTGGAAGGTTTTGTGATACACATACACACACGCTCGCACAAACATTGCATTAATAAAAGCACACATTTAGTGCACTTACACACTTTCCCCTTCACCCTCTACTTGGTACTTTATGAAAAGTTATTGAGCATTGCTTTTTTTTAAGTGATGACTGCAGTGGGAAAAAACAGCAGAGTGCAGGTTTCACCATTACATTATAGATTTTATAACCACAGTTCTGATATAAGCAGTAAACAGTGCACACTTCAGCCATCACAGCAGTCACAATATGACAATATTAACATTGATATTAACAATGAAATGTCCCTGTCAGCACCCAAATGAAACTACCATTGACCACTTTCCTGGTCGTAAAATATATACAAAATGTGTTATTATTATACCATGTGTTATTGATGTGGTTCATGATATCGGCTTCCGGCTTACAAATGTGCTCACGCAGGAATGCCAAAGTTTATTCTGCCTGCCTTACAGAAAGAAATGTTCTTTCTGTTTCTATCTTCTTCACACACACACACACACACACACACACACACACACACACACACACACACACACACACACACACACACACACACAAAAGAGAGAGAGCTCATCAGGTTATGTGACCTGACCTAAACTTGCTCATACACACAGACACACAGACACACAGACACAGACACAACACCAGACACACGACACACACACAGAACACACACACACACACACACCACACACACACACACACTACACAAACACACACACACACACACACACACTATCAACACACACACACACACACACACGCTCTTACACCACACACACACAAACACACACACACACATGGCCACGCCCACACACACACACTTGTGAGTGAGTCACAGCCAAACATCATGTGTGTGTTCTGCAGTTGTTGCTCCTAGTTGGTCCCAGTGACCCAGCAGGGCGAGGTCTGGTGAAGCTAAAGCTGCAGCCTGAAGCTACATGGCATCAGATTTAGAATAGCATATAGCTATGTTTCATCATAACCACTCATATATGACAATAATTTAGTACATATGATGCACTCACTGCGAATTTGAATATGTTTTGAACACCACACTTGAATAACTAAATTTGAGATAACATTAATAACATCATAATAACGACAGCATTTGCACTATGAGTGGATATACTGTATATGTTTTATTGTTCTGAATCGTTTCCATCTCTGGCCGCTGGGGGTCGCTGTTGAGGCAGAGCCAATTGTGGGCTTGTCTCGGGGCGGGATTAATCCGAAACTAAATGGATTTACGGCGTCTGTTCTGACACAGAGGTGTCAAAGATGGGTGGGAAAGGGTTAGGGTTAGGGTTAGAGGACGCTATGATTCATCCAGCAAAGCACTTCTGCAGATGTCGTGTGTGTTTATAATTTGTTGCTGTAGCTATAGTCGTCTGGGACTTTTTTTACCTGCTGACTCGTTTGAAAAATTCTCTCAGGAATTGTAGGCAGAATTCCAAAGCTCGTTGGTGAATGCATCAATGTCATTCAAACAGGGAATATGCCGTGCGTGTGTGTGTGTGTGTGTGTGTGTGAAGTGATCAGCCCCGCTACCCTATCCTGCATTGTGGTCCAGTCCAGTGCGATCGCCGTTGAAACTTCATACCCCCCCCCCCCCCTCCCCCCCCCCTCCTCCTCCTCCTCCTCCCACCCTCACCGGTTATTTCCTCCGTGTTATCCGACCATCCCGTCGCGTTAGCAGCGGTCCGTACAGCCGTGAAGATGTCTGGCTACCAGGGCAGGAAGAACATCCCCCGCATCACAGTAAGTTACCTGATCGCGCATTATCCCGCTTTATCAATACATGTTACATTGTATTGTATTGAACATTGAATATTGATTGTTTATTTAGTGGTCGGTTAATGGTTAATGGTTTTAGACGCACAGAGAACAGCACATAGTCCACAGTGTAGCCATAGTTTGCGAACGAACAAGTTTTTTTGTCGTGGTAATGGTGCTTTTATTGTGGAAAATGCGTCTCTTATTGTGAAAATAGCAGCAGCACTGGTGGTCTTTTTTTTTTTTTAACAGCATCCCTGTACGATGTCGCTTCTACTCACTCAAGATCTATACTTTTCTTCTGGGAATTCGGCTGCATGTTCGTTTCATCACTTGGTCGCTGAATTATTAAGAGTTTATGATTCGGTGTTTTGAGTTTAGTTGCGGGTTTTAGAGCTCTATACTCTGTAGACGAGTGGCTGCTCCGCCGCCGCCGCATCCGCCCATCCGCCCCGCTCCGCGACGAGTATCGAGCCGACCCCTCCCTGCAGGACGGAAAACAGAAATCGGGTCAAAATGCGTGCAAAACTTACGCCCTTGACTCTAACAAATCTCCGCAGATGCACCAAACCCCTTTGCCGGACGGACTCCCACTCAGACCCAGACAGGGGGGAGGAGGAGCAGGAGGAGGAGGAGGAGAGGGAGGAGGAGGAAGGCCTGTCCTCCATAAATCTCAGAGTGCATGCGCAGGACCCCGCCTTGCTCCCATTCAGGAGCGAGGAGCGAGGGGGCTGATGAATGATGATGTACTGTGATAGCAGAGAGAGGGCACTGCTACAGCAGCCCTGCCTGTATGGACACCATCATAGGCCACCATCACAAGTGATCGGTCTGTGTTGCTAACGGTTTATAAATCATTCTGGGTTTTTAAAGCACAACACAATGGATATACAGTAGGCCCACATCTGCCAAGCCTCATCAGTTGAGGAAGGATGTAAAACAAAATGCCACCACTTGTGCAAGGTGCATCTACACAGCAGGATACGTGATATAAGTATAAATGCAATCCATTTACAAGGATGCAATAGGATAAAAGTGACAGTGATTGATTGGGCCGCTATTTCTTGCTAAGTCACTGTGTGCACAAGCGTGCATCGATCACATGCTGGCAGACCACTGTTGCTCAACTCATCCCAAAAGCAGAGGCTCCCAAACCTGCCTTTTGCTTTAGAGACCAGGCCACCAGTAGGCCTCCACTACAGATCACTTGTGTTTGTTCCATGATGACGTATAGAGGGGCCACGCCCGCTGGAGGACTTCAATCAGCGCTCTAATTGATGACGTAATGTCGCAGTGCTCGATGGGAGATGTAGTCCAGTATAGGCCCCGGTGGTGCCTATACTGGCTAGAACTAGGTGGTGCCAGTATAGGTGATGCCTATACTGGCTAGAACTAGAACACAGTAAACTTCAATATGGCCAATTACACATATACAGACACTAAATAAATAAAATCAAGCATGTACCCTGTTGTCCAGGTTCTGCAGGGCTTCCTTCCCCTTGCACTCGTGTATCTCCACCTTCCTGCTGGGCTGGGAGATGTCCGTCTGCCGGTCGATCACCCGCGCGTCCCCCGGCGTCGTCCCCCTGGCGTCCTGCAGGTCCAGCGTCTTGCTGTCCGCCGAGCCCTCCACCGGGCAGAACACGCCGCAGAACTTCTGGCGGGCTCTCGGGCTCTGATCTCTGCCCATGTTCCTGAAGAAGGACGGGAACTCCCCCCCGGTGGCGGACATCCTGGCAGCTGCTGCTGGTGGTGGTGGTGGTGGTTCTAGTTCTGGTTCACAGACACGCCGACCACTCTCTACGTGGTGGTGGTGGGGGTGGTGGTGGTGGTGGTGTTATAGATCCGCACGCCTGGATGCTTGGACAGCCACCGCCTTGCCGGTGGATCGGGAGTCGCAGGCGCGGCGGTGTTAATGATCAGAGCAATAAGGACGATAGACGATAGGATCGAGGCTAATGGTGATGCATATCCGGGCTGCAAGACAAAGCAAAACGAAGCACCGCCGTTAATATATACTGCTGTTGGGAATGTAATGCAAGAAAAGACGCCTCATCATCATGCAACGAACAAAAAGACTGTACAGCGACCAGGGCGAGATATGCTTACTCATGGATTGTATGCATTGTATTGCAATGAGCCACTGGCCAATCCCTGATGCAATCCAAACACAAGAAATGTACACCCTTCAAAGGTATAATGCAAATCATAGGCTAAACGTGCAGGCTATAATAGATAACAGTAGCCTACCTGTAGCTTGTGTAGTAGTGCCTGGTCTCTGGTGTCTAAAGGAAAAGATCTCCTGCCACCCAACCTCTCGTCTTGCCGAGATACCTCTGGTCCATTAGCCGGGAGATCTTCCAGGAGCCTCCCAATCAATAGCTTCTGTTTGACTGTGAATAGTGGAACTAAAGGCAGAGAGGAGGAGGGAGAGAGAGAGAGAGAGAGAGAGAGAGAGAGAGAGGGGGGGGGGGGGGGGGGCAGGGTGGAAGGAGGGCGAGAGATAAAGGGGGGGAGTTAAAGAGACTAAGAGTGAGATAAAGGGGGGGAGGTAAAGAGAGAGAGAAGAGGGAGACAGATAAAGGGGGGAGTCAAGAGAGAGGAAAGTGAGAGATGGCTGAAGTGAGGGAGAGAGAGTGAGCAGTCGCTAGAAGACCCCCTTCCCCCCCACCCCCCCCCCCTACATTAGGGTGGGGTCTCAGCGTGGGGGGCATCTGGAGGTCAGTAGGCGACCAGGACCCTGGACAGCTCCGGGTCCCGGGTCACACCTTTGTGCACCCAGACCCGGGTGCTGTCTCTTCAGCACCACCCGCCGGACACGAGACGATGAGCGACATTCCTCCACAGCGGAAACGGGGTCAGACACAGGGGGCACAACGAGACTTGAACCTCTTTAATCTGCACAAAATATTCTTCCAGGCTTGGAATAAGGGTTAAGAGCAGCTGTTGTCAGCACTTACCTAATGACAGTGTTGTTGTGCTGTATAATATAGAATATTTAACACCCTGGGGGTTTTAGTTGGTGTGTCTCTGTAATGGACAACGTCCGGTCAGAGAATGCAAATGAAACATAATATTCAATATTCAATTCACGTTTACATTACATTGTCATTTCGAAGACAAAGAACAATGCCATATTACACCTCTTCCTGTTTGCATTTGTCACAGTAAAAATAGTTCTGAGCATTGTTTAGCCTATTGTATGTTCTATGTTGGTACATGCACTCAGAATGGCACGTCGACTCTTATCCCAGCTATTATGCAGGCAACTTTGAAACTCATTCTATTAGCCTCGTAACTGTGAATGCTTGAAACCAGCTCTATACTTACATTTATGTACTACAGCGATATATTGCTGTCTCCTTCAACAAATGTACTCTTTGGATAAAAGCGTCTCCCAAATGCCCTAAATGTAAATGTAATGTAACATTTTTTACATCTTCATTGTTTTGAATGGTATTAAGTCAATAACAATCTTCCATATAGCTATACTTTCCTGTGGCAGGTTATTCCTATATTCAGTGTGACGGTCAAATGTTGAAGATTTATTGACAACGTGTATAATTCAAACAAACATGGGTTCACCCTTTAGCCCTTCATGTGGTGCACACTTTTCACTGAGCTCACTCCATCATCCACAACATTACCGTTGCCTCTATTCAGAAAATGGTCAGTTTATCCACCATTTTCCATGACGTCTAGAAGTGAATAGTGTATGATACAGGAAGTGTTTGCTAACAGGGTGAGGTCTCTCATCTGGGCATGCTCCGTCACTCTCAACTGTGCCCTGATAAGATGAGGATCTGCTCTCCTCCATGACCGGTTTCCATAACAACATCCAGCATGGAGAACGTGGACATGCGCCTGCTATTCCCATGGTGTGTGTGTGTGTGTGTGTGTGTGTGGGCGGTATTCTGTGACAGTGTGCAAGCAGGACAGAACACAGGCACATTGATATGTTAACCCCACGCTGAGAGGATTAAAATAAAACCAACCTAAGGTGAGGTGGTAGGAGTGAAGCGTAGAGGTGGAGGGGATGGTTGTGTGGGTGGTGGTGGAGGTTGGGGTGGAGAAGGGTGGAGGTGATGAGGGTGGTGATGCAGATGGAGCTGATGGTGGTGTTGGTGGATCATGGTGGTGGTGGTGGTGTTGGTGGATGATGGTGGTGTTGGTGGATGATGACGGTGGTGGTGGAGGTTGGGGTGGAGAAGGGTGGAGGTGATGAGGGTGTTGATGCATGAGGTGATGGTGGTGGTGGATGATGATGGTGGTGGTGGAGGTTGAGGTTACGGAGGAGGAGGGGGTGGTGTCTGTCAAGTGTCTGAGTGCCCATGACATCATAATTATATTAACACGGTCTGGGCTTACAAGGGTGCATGTAAAACAAGATGGCACTGAGTAAAATGTGTGATTGAATTGTGCAGTTAAACAGTTAAAAACAAAACAGACATACCTTGACATTTCAAAATGGACCGAATGTGAACCAAAATTGGTCCATAGTTACAGATAATACAGAATACAATTAATAATAGTACCACTAATGCAAACTGTATTTTTTATGTTGGAGACGACCCATATTATCCAATATTAAATGAATGAATGAAATGAATGTTTGTTTATTCATTTAAGTACTGAAATTCCTTTGCTTATTGTGTTTATACTACAAACATCTTGCCTCTCCTCCCACTCAAACATAATGAAGTTTCCTCCTGCTTATAAACCCTCCCTCTCCTCCTCCTCCCCTCCCTCTCTCTCTCTCTCTTTGCCTCCCTCCCACCTCCCTACCCAACCTCAGAACACCTGTCAACAGCCAATCCGCAGGCAGCACAGTCCCCTCTAGCTCCGCCCACTGCAGCTAACAGCGTTGCCATGGGTTACAGGGTGGTGTCCACTGTCTCTACATCTGTATTCCCCCCGTGGGTACACTACTTAGGAGAGAAAGACACCAAGTCGTGTTGCGGTGGACATATGGGACAATAACGGAATTATAGCCATGATAGAATGGAGGTATAAAACAATCACATTGATGGAGACTGATTCATAGCACACACACACATGCACACACACACACCCTTGCTCTTGGTGAGTGATTCTGCAGAAAAGATAAAGGGCTGATTGTGCATCCAGTCGTGGTGCGAACCCAGACTGTGATTGTTTACACATCACTTCCACACCAACCTTCACCAAACCCTAGTGCCCATGAGCAACTACATGGTATTAACGGTAGAACAGTCTTACAATAACACACATATATTGCAATGTTTCACAACAATGATATCAGAAATGGAAGTGTCCACCCCAGATGTATGCTGGATAGATAAGCCTATTGACTGTTGGTACAGTCCACTAGGCAGGCTGGTAGACTGATCTATCCTTCATACATCTGGGTGGACACTGCCACTTGTGATGTCACAAAAGGATATATTTTGACATGGCTTATAATGGCCAATCAACGTCATCCAACAACAAAATAAAAGGCACTAGTTGAGGTTTAGGACCTTTAAACTGACTATTTGAACCGGTTTCAGACATAAGGTGGACAGTTGATTTGAACGTTAAAACCTACAGCAAACTATATTCGTGGTAACAGGCATAACATTACACCTGGCAACGTTAAACACAATAAAACACATAAAACACAGAACAGGTGAGTCTGTTTATGTGACTGTAATTCTGATGTATTTCAATCAAATTGTATGTTTTGCTCTGATTGCCAATTTAGCAATCCAGAGATTAATATGCATCATGTTTCATGAGAAAGTGGGTATAATCTGATATCAGATTAAATATCAGATTATATGTTGTAATGCGCAGTTTCGAGTGGTCATCCACTGTGGCTGAAGTTCAGGATCAGGATTGTCTGTAAGCGTAGCAGCGAGCTAGCGAGGGAATCAATGTGACACAAGGCAGCATCACCCAGAATGATTCAAAGTTTATTCAGATACATAGAGCATGTATAGTTTTGGACGTGCTAGTCACGCCTCTGGGATGGGAGACAACAATGCACAAGTTATGAACATTATGGTCTTACATGGAGATGTAACAGAGCTGCCAGACTGAAGCAAGGACAGTTGTTTTCCACGGCCGTCAAACCGTGAGCGCATCTTAAAGGCCTCTCAGGGCGAACAGATAAGAGTGAAGCTAAATAGCCACGTAGGCCGAGTACACAGCAGAGTGGAAAGTTACCGACCCACAACGTTAATATATACACAACTCCCAACAATTGCCCTCTTTTATTCTAACACAATAATTACAACAGGAGGTGTGGTCCCCTCGTTGTTTCGACGCTAACCTGATTAGAGGGTTAATCACGTGGATCAGGGAGATTGTCTGGTATCTCGTGATTTGAGTAAGGATACTGGGTTGGGGCCCTTGTTTTGCCCTTTGTGGGGGCCTCTGGTCGGCGCATGGTTGGAGCCCTCTTTGTTGGAACCTCTGGTCAGTTCTTGTCGGTTGAGCCCTCGGTTGGCTGTCTGTTGGCCCTTTTTTCTACGTGGCTGGTGTAGATTCAGTGTGGTTGGTCATCGGTTGGAACCACAGTCCTGGTTTCCACAATTGATCCCCGCTGGTTAGCCGGGGATCTAACCGCTGGTTAGCCGGGCGACTTTCCTTGGGTTGAGGACTTAGCCTCCGGGCAGGAACAGATGTGGGTTTATCTGAGGACATAGAAAGTAACAGAGATTCGCGGGGGGGGGGGGGGGGGGGAGAGACTCATTGCCGTAGATGACATTCACACTGCTCTGAAAACTGTCTCTGTCACATGTTGAGGAAACGGGCTGCATTACCTTTGGTGAACACCAGAGGGAGCCATCGGAGATGCTTGAGGTCGTATCGTCACCTCCAAAGAATATGCTCAAAAGCCCAGATAACTGTCAGTTCTGAGTGTAAATACACCATGAATGGCAAAATATTGAGCACAAAAAGCAAACAACTAAAAGCATTTGGACTATGTAGTTCTAGAAAGTGCCTGGATTGTCAAGAACTGAGGAGATAATGTTTGTGTTAATTAAGTAATGTGAACATTAGGCTCCTTTCCAAGAAAAGTATGTATTTACAGCTGACAGTGCAGAAGACAGACTTAGTGTACACCTCTTAGTAATGAAGTTTCACGGTACAAATGCTTTATCCTGATGACACGCACAAAAAAAGTCAGCAGACCTAAAAGGGAAAATACCACATTCTTTCCTTTTGCTCTCTCTGACTGTACGAGTTAAACGAGACCTGCCTTCTAGAGCGTATGCATCGAAAAAATGCCCACCCTTTAACTTTAAAAACAACTGAAAGGCCCAATAAGTTAATATAATAACTAAATTGGATACAAATTAGGAAACATCAAAACATGCAACTGTGGCAAAAATAGCTTGATTCAGGTAATATTTAATGACAAAACGTATATCAACTCGTTTCATGAAAAGGGGGTAAACCAAAGCAATATAGGCCAATGTTATTGTGGCAACTACGGTCACATCATAGCAGTGAAGAAAATCTTTTTCTCTCCACCTTTCATTTCCTTTTTAAGTAAGTAAGAGTCCCCCGTTAAACATCCAGTCATTCACATCTCTTACATTTTGGTTTGATTGTAAAAACGTTGGGCTCCTATTAAATGTACAGCATACTGCTCTGCACGCATCTTCCATCTCCGACAACCAAAACACAACACAAAATAAAACCAAAAACGAAACATGAAATTCCTTGACAACAAAAGACCACAACTACAACAGTGTTTACCGTTTACAACAGTGAACACAAATGTGAAATACTTTTCTTTTCCTCAAAAGTCCACAGCCAAAAGACACACAGACACACAATCTGCTCGGTGGCACAAAAAGCTGGCAGAGAGAGAGAAACACAGAGAGAGAAAGAGAGAGAGCAGAATATCTGTGATTTAACGGTAAAGAAAGTTCCGGAAGTTTCTGAAAAGTTCTGGAAGTTTCTGGAAGTCTCCGGAAGCCTCCTCTTGGATTCCAGCCCCATCTTAAGGGCCAATTTACATAATGAGCACACATTCATAAAAGAAAAGAAAAAAACACGATTGATGAATTGGTGATTGTGACAAAATCCAGTCCTAGGTCAGATGGCAACATCCTATTGGCTAGAATGGGGTGAAAATAACTTGGTTGATGGTTGAAATAGTGAGTACACTGTATATAACCTATGAAGAACTATGGACATTTAATGTTTACATATTCTGGCAGCCTTCGTAAGAGTTCGGCACTTGTTCCGTTCTTTATTTTTGTTGAACCCCAATTATTATCTGGGGCCCAGATCTGGGGTCATAACGGATGATAGAAAATATGTAGTAAAATATCAGTTTAAGTCACACAAGCTACACTTAGCTTGATCAAATAAGCCACTGTTTGCACGACCGTCCATTCCAAAAGAGACCCGGCAAGGAAGTCTGTCTGAGCATCATCTTGGTTTTTATATTTAATTTACTTTTTTAAAATCATGCTGTAAAAAGGTACATGAATTACCATGCTAGTCAAGTACCAGAGATAAGAAAAACAGTCTGGGATAATAGGGAGCTAGGGATTAGGAGTTAAGGAGTTATGGGTTAGGGACTACAGACTAAGGGTTAGGCTTTAGGGAACAGGGATTTGGAGTAAGGGGTGAGGGATTAAGTGGTGAGGGACTAGGTGTTAGGCTTCAGAGGTTAGAGACTGGGGTTAGGGGTAAGGGGTCAGGGTTTAGGGGTTAGGTCCGGCCAACATGGCCACTGCTTTGGCTGAATTCCCAGGCTGAAAACCCTCAGAGGAGCCATACCTTCTCTCTTAATCCAGAATGCCGCTGTTATTACTTTAGTTTGTCAGTTCCAGCTCATTTTTTGGTCAAATGTTAGATGATATGAATATTTTAGGTACAAGAACCCTAAAGGAATTATAAGACAAGATATTTGTATCAGCTTCTGAATTTTTTTTTAACTACCTTTAGGGAAAGAATATATTTTTATAAAATAACTTGGACTTTGGACATAACAAATTCTTACTTTGAAAATGTTCAACGGTCACTTCACTTCAAACCAAAACCAATACAAAGAAACATGAACATACAATTAGGTATCTAGCAGAATATAGGTAGAAATAAATGTTATTCCCTCAAAGGGGAAAAATCTTATTATGTGTGGGTAGACAAGCTAAGGGTCAGGTTAAGGTCCAGTTTGTAAAACAACAACAAAAATCAAAATAATCACTGGGCCATGGTACAGACAACTATGGTGGTAGTTCGACGGGAATGGCATTAACGTCAACTCACATGGACTGAAAGAAAAGAGAAAGGTTTGTGGACATTGCGACATTGGCACCCCCACAAAACACATTGTACAGTTTCACACTAAGAGGGAATACAACTCTGCTAAATACAGCTCTCAATGACAGCTATGTGAAATGGGGAATCTCACTGAGAGGTTGAACGGAATACTCATTCATTGTGGCGAAATACAGTAATACCTAGTTTTTGTTTCCGACAGGATACATTAAAACATAATTAAATTAAATCTCCAGTGCAAAGCAAAACTATATGTGGACTGCGGCTGCTATAACTTACGATCTCAATAACTCAAGAAAGCGGTAGAATAAATAAAATAGACACAAAAGCTGATTATCACAATAACCTTCGGAAGTGATCGCCAAACAAAATGGCCGCCTTCAAAAGTACGCTCTGGGGCACGATCCTGCCCACCTCGGTCGGTTTGATTGAGTGTTGGCACAAGTCTTACACCCTCTTACATCTCTCCCTCCTTCCTTTTAATGGATAACCCCCGCCCTCCCCGGCTCCTCATACAGCTCGTCAAAATGTACGCTAAAAGCAGTAGTAATAGTAGCAGTAAAAGAGGAGGAGTAGTAGTAGAAGTAGAACTTTAGTAGCGTATACAAAATGAGCGGGTGAGGGGTAGAGCGGGTAAGGGTATCTACAGAAGGAGAGAGAGAGAGAGAGAACGAGAGCGAGAGAGGGTCATGGAAGAGAGCTAGGAGTGAACAGAGAGAGAAAACAGAGGAGGAAGAGAGGAAGGGGAAGGTTCAGAGGAGGTCACAACCTCGTCCTCCGCGCCCCACATGCGCGTGCGCACGCACGCATGCATGCACGCACGCACGCACGCACGCACGCACATGCACACACGCACGCACGCACGCACATGCACACACCCTTCAGAGGTCGCGACCCCTGCTCAGGTGGTTCTAGAAGGAGCTGGTGGCGGTGAGTCGCTTGCCGATGTACACTCTGGTGAGGGAAGGAGAGAAGAAACATTATCCAGCATCCTTTCACCTAAAGTGTTTTATCATGTGTAATATAAAATATGTTGTATTAAGCTATATACTATATATGTATGTGTATGTGACAAATAAAGTTCTAGAACTATGTCACTTGAACTTGCACTTTGAACTAGAAAAAAACTATTATTCCCCATCAATAGTTTTCTTCTGTTTTTTTTATTTTAAAAACGCCATTAATCATGACTACTTTAGTCTTTTACGACCTATATTCCAATATTCGTCTTACCCCAGGCCGAGGGCCACGATGTGAGATATTAGCAGTGAGGGGATGAACACTTTGAGGAACTCGGCAGAGAAAAGCCCGCCCTTCTTCATCGCTCCGGTCTTCCTCATGCTGAGCGTCGCTGGTCGCCGGGGGTTACGGAACTGGAACTCCCTGTCGGAATCATCCGAAAAACGTTAAGTCGTGGTCGGCTGGTGTGCAGCGATCATTGGTGCGATCGTTAATGTGTATTTATTGATGAATATTTTCTTTCTAGTAAAATAATAAATGCCTGATGGTCAGAGTAAATACATTGAGAAAACACTTTTGGAAACTTTGGGTCTTGCGCACAAAATTTGAAGTGCTCCGATTAAGATTGTTTGCTTTGATTGCTCACGGTCTCACTTATAAGTCAATCAAGTGTTTACGTGGTTCCTAGAATATTTCAGAGGATATTTTACAGGATATTTCAAATAATATGTAACAGGATATTTCCAGAGCGGTACAACATGCCCAGTAAGCAGACTCTTACTTTGGAGGAATGTTTTCCGGTCGACTCGACCAATCAGACACCCAATCTGTATCCTTCATCAGGATGTCCATGTCCCTCTCCTTATCCACAACCTCCTCTTCGGACTACACACACACATATCAAGAAACAAGCAAACAAATAAATAAACAATGAAATAATCACAACAACAAGCAACGTTATCCGGAAGTCTCATTATACAGCACACACACCACACACAGATTTATTCAACTGACAAGAGTTGGCAGGGGCGGTGTGTGTGTGTGTGTGTGTGTGTGTGTGTGTGTGTGTGTGTGTGTGTGTGTGTGTGTGTGTGTGTGTGTGTGTGTTGAGTGCGTGCCGTTTCCTTAGCAACGGATCACGTCACCGTGTCTTCAATAGCACAGCTCAGTGTGTCCAGAATCCCAATGACAACCATGTCTAATAATAACTTTATACTTCCGTTGTGTGGGCCATTGAAAAGCTGTTAGGAGTTATCATCATTGTGATCGTTATACTTATTAGAAACTAGCCACCCCCTCCACTCTGTGACGACGATATGTGCCACAAAACCCAGGCCTTCGGGGTGGGGCCGCGGTTGCTATGGAAACTGAGTGTAGCCTGTATCCTGCCATAGACATGCATCCACCACCACGGAGGACGTCTACAGTTGACAATCGCCATGGTAACTGGTGCCGTGTTTTGGGCAACTGGAAGAGAGATGGGGAGAGAGGGAGAGAGAGAGAGAGGGATGGAAAGACAGAGTCAGAGAGACAGAGGGAAAGAGACTCACTTGGCTGTCTCTGTCTCTGGTCACGTCCACATCGAAGATGATCTGTCCTTCGTCCTGAGGGGTGTGTGGCCTGGGAGGGCTGAACAAAACAATAAGCAGTTAAAGACGCAATCAACAAACACACGCGACACGGAAACTTCCTGAATCATACTAAACCCGTTAACCTATAGGAACAAACTACACACAAATCTAGGTCATAATTCAGAGGACATCCAACGACCCGTGAATGAACTGAAAACTTACATTTAGGATTTACTGCACACTTGTGCGTTTCCCACACCACAGATAAATATTGTGGATGAATCCTAAAAATATATATTATATTATTATATATCCATAATAAAATGCAATCCATTTAATATTCAATGAAATCAAATGATACAGTTCTTACATTTACTGACTCAAGCACTATGGATCCCTTATGTTATTTTATATAATATAAGGTTATTTTATTTATGTTAAGATTTTACAATTTGTACCGTAGGTTGTTAAAGAGCAACCAAACAATGACATAAAACCACAGGAATAGCACCCCCTATGGTGAAGCACTGGTACATTTGTAAATCTGTTAGTTTATTTGTATTACTCTGTTTATTTCTCTATTGTTTTACTGTATTGTTATGCAACCTGGCACAATAATCTCATTCTGGATTAATAAAGTTCTATCTTATCTTATCTTAAATGTAATGTCCCTGGGCGACATCACTCAGCATAACAAACAGAGGAAGTGAACTTGCGCTGACCCAGGGTTTTGTCAGGTCCCTGTGGCATGAGTTTAGTGTTTGGTTAGCCTCTCGAGCGCCGTCAGAGTCCAAATAAGCTTCTGTGAGGACATGCACAGCTTCACGGTCACCGCGAGCTGATAAGCTTAATGCTATGATGTGCATGATTCTATCTGTGGCTGGAGGTTACAGGAACAGTACTAGATTTAGGTATATTATAATGTTGTGAAACAGCTGTTATCCTCTATTTGCTATTACTGCCAATACAGGATTCTATAATTGCCATAGAAAGATATTCATAGAGTTGTTCTTCTTTCCCTCACACAAATACAACCAGCTAATTTCCAGCCTTAATACAAATGCTTCCGAAACGATGTCTTCCGAAACGATCCCGCTTAGTTCTGGTTGGGAGAAGAACAAATGTAACGATGAAACGTTTCCTTTAAAACACCAAAAGGCACTGATGTGTATATTCTAGCAAATTTGCTTAACTCTCTGGGCTGTTCATAGAACTTAAGGCTGTTAGTAAAACCTAATGAGGGGAGGAAACTCTTCCCCCCTTTGTTTACAATCCAAAAAGTATCCTGTTGCAAAAGAGTGTAAATAGTTAGCTAGCGGCTAACTGGCGGCGTTCTGTTAATGAAAATGTCAAAACCAAAACGCTTACAGCCCACGACCAAGCCCCGCCTCCGCCTTACAACAGATAGCCCTTTAACCAATTGGAAAGAGGAAAAACCCCTCCCCCTACCTGCCACAGGAGGAGTTACTGCGGCTGGACTCGTGCTGCGCGTCCAGCAGGATCTTCTCCATGTCCCCGTTGTGGATGGAGGAGGAGGAGGGCACGTGCTCCAGACCCCCCACCATGGCCTCCTCTTCCTCCACCTGAGGCAGGGGCAGCAGGGGCAGCAGGGGCAGCGGGGGCAGCGGGGGCAGCAGGGGCCCCGGGGCCTGGGCTCCTGCGGGGGACTGCAGCTGGCTGAGGCTGGTCGACCCTCTGTTCATCTCCAGCTCCACCCAGGACCC
This sequence comes from Coryphaenoides rupestris, assembly GCA_002895965.2. Classification (NCBI taxonomy): domain Eukaryota; kingdom Metazoa; phylum Chordata; class Actinopteri; order Gadiformes; family Macrouridae; genus Coryphaenoides; species Coryphaenoides rupestris. The sequence goes on from PIJE02000346.1 coordinate 148,040, forward strand.
TGTGGGAAGGACAGAGAGAGAGAGAGAGACACACACAGAGAGACTCAGCCCTGCTGCAGCCACCAAGGCACACCTCTTGTCTCTTTGGTACAAGACACACACACACACACACACACACACACACACGCCTTGTCACATGAACTTAACTGTACAAAATGGCCATGTTTCAAACAACACTTCTGACACAAACTGTGTCCTTAAAAAACACTCAACAACAGCCCTAAGCCAGCCAGTGCCTCCGCTAGCTTAAGCCTGTCTCCGCTGTTAGCTTAAGCCGGTCTCTACTGTGTGTTATTTGCAGGACGGTAAATAAATAAAAGGTCTGCCTGGGAGCTGCCTGGGAGTTTTCCTTGGCTCATACACAACGCTGTCTACACCGCACACGGTCGCTGGTACGTGAGCGGGAGCACGGAGTCAAGTCATTTCATAAATGTAACGTCGGGGAGGCAAAGTTGGGCAGGGCACATATTTACCGAATACGCGCATCGGCAAAAATTTATTTGACATGCCTGGAAAAAAGAGGCTGGCGTCGGCCAAGGATATAAACATCCAGCAGCTTTCTGGGCAGGTCACATGACCCAGCTGTTTTCTCTTATGGCCATATTTAGGGTCTAAGGGTCACGTAAACACCGAGCAAACGCGCACTTCTAATGGCGTGAAATTTTTGTTTAGTCAGGGTCAATGACGTCTGCCGCAAACCCCCACGCTAGTAACTCCTAGTAACCCCACGCATGGACACACACACGCATACGCATACGCATACGCACACACACAAGACTCAGCAGATCACGCTCATGGCGGATTAGCGGGGCCTGCTGTGCGCCACGTCGCTGTGTGTTGACAGGCTATTGTCTCCACCTCGTCGGCTCCGCACACACACGTTGCCATGGCGTCCGGGCGGGCCGAACATTCTGGCCATGGAGCCCCTATCAGCTGCTGCTGGGCAGAGATGGACAGAGAGACAGGCAGAAGGATAGACAGGTAGACAGGCAGACAGGGAGATGGAGAAGAGAGACAGATAGACTGGCAGACAGGCAGACAGGAAGATGGAGAAGAGAGACAGACAGAGATAGATATGCAGGTGGACAGATGGGCAGATAGGGTAGAGAGACAGACAGGCAGGCAGGCAGATGGAGTAGAGAGACAGACAGACAGACAGACACACAGGCAGGCAGGGAGATAGAGTAGAGATGGACAGACAGTTAGAAAGGCAGGTGGGCAGATAGATAGGCAGATAGGTCAGAGAGACAGGCAGGCAGGCAGGCAGGGAGATGGAGAAGAGAGACAGATAGACTGGCAGACAGGCAGACAGGAAGATGGAGAAGAGAGACAGACAGAGATAGATATGCAGGTGGACAGATGGGCAGATAGGGTAGAGAGACAGACAGGCAGGCAGGCAGATGGAGTAGAGAGACAGACAGACAGGCAGGCAGGCAGGGAGATAGAGTAGAGATGGACAGACAGTTAGAAAGGCAGGTGGGCAGATAGATAGGCAGATAGGTCAGAGAGACAGGCAGGCAGGCAGGGAGATAGAGTAGAGAGATGGACAGACAGTTAGACAGGCAGGTGGGCAGATATACAGATTTGCAGATAGAGTACAGAGACAGACAGGCAGACAGGGAGATAGAATAGACAGACAGACAGACAAGACCCTGTCTCTAGTTTGATCCACCCTAACCCAGAGACATGGATTGTTTTGGTTTAGGCCTCAACATAAAAGGTATAGACTACATACCTGGATTGTGGAGGCAAGCCATATGTCTAAGTTGAGTGACGTAGTTATGTATGACGAAAGGACTAAACACTCACATTAAAAACTAATCTCTACACGATATTGTGATGCTATTGCTGGATCCAAAGCATACCACGGCTTAATATTTTACAACAAAGTTAAGTAGACCGATTTCAGTCCAAGTTGTGTTGAGTTTCTAAGCCATCCTGCTACAGTTGTATGTCTTATATAAGCCTAAAGAGCAGGAAGTGAGGAAGTGAGGAAAACAAGATGTTGATAACGATGGACAATAAAACAACATTTCAAAATATAGCCTACAGTGTGTATATGTGTGTGTGTCTCATGCCATAGTCTATTTACAGTACAGTAGTCCCCTATCAGTGAGTCATGTGTTGATATTGGCCGCCACACAACTAGTGATACATTTCCAACAACAACAACATGACAACAAATATCACCTGTAACATCTGTTGTGTAGTGTGTGTGCGCCCGAGTGTGTGTGCCTGTGTGCGTGTGTGCGTGTGTGTGTGGTGTGTGTGTGTGTGTGTGCGCCTGAGCGTGCGCATGTGGTAAAATCCCTGCGGACCACAGTAGAATTTAAATGTATTGGGCCTCCTGTAATTAAACACCCCAGCAGCCTTTTGACACTTCCTAAAGGACTTGCTCAACTTAAAACCACTTCCATAAATAGTCAGGTCATGTCTGTCCCCAGATCCCCCTGTTGTGGTCAAACACGACCTCAACAGTCCCCTGAAAGAACCCCCCCAGAGTGCCAAGTCAATAGTTTGTATGTCAGTGTAGGTTTACAAGATTATACAAGCGTGTACCTACAAGGGGGCCCCTGGGCTGTGGGCACCATGCATGCAAAGTCCCCGAGAAGTACAAGGAATGCATTTTATGTTTATATTACACACAGACGGCATGTTTTCCCCAGGACCATGGGCACAAAAGCACAAAGATTCATCCATAAAATACAATCACACCAAACAGAAAACAGCCAGAGAGAGAGAGAGTCAGAGAGAGAGCCAGAGAGTCAGAGCGAGAGAGAGTGAGAGAGAGAGAGTCAGAGAGCCAGAGAGAGTCAGAGAGCCAGAGAGATTGAATGGACAGATAAAAAGAGACTCACAATATTCCCACAAAGACAGCCATTTCAATTTCGCAACAAATACCAAATGCTGGAGGTTTTTCAAAATACAAACGTTTGCCTATTGTTTGAATGGTGTTTATGTGCCGTAATAGTGTTGTCTTCCATCTCTTATAGGAACATTAATGGGAGCCTTATTCTAAACAAATGAAGAAAATGTACAAAATGTCCCTTAAATGTGGATGCATGGCCTGATAACATGTGGGCCTACAAGCCACCCACACAAAAGACTAGGCTCAAACTTCGCTTCCTAAGGCTCATTTGCGATGTATTCAATGTTTGTGAAGTTTTAAAAGCATTACAAGAGTGACCTTATTTCGCAGTTTTATAATATAAGAAGCAGTTTTCCACACTTCAATCCCTCCTTGTTGACAACAGCCACAGCCCGCCTCCGTGTAACGACGAGCACCGCCGATTGGCTCTCCCAGCCGTCAATCAAACGCAAAAGGACACTCTCTCAAACGCTATTGGCCGAGCGGCTGTCAATACGCAAGTAGAACACAGCGTTCCACCCCCCGCCAAAAAAATAACCCTCATTGTAGATCCGCTGCAAAATCCAAACCCCGATAAAAACCCACTTTAAACTGCGCACTGTTGGTTATAATCCGCCATAAACACACCGGCGTGCACTCTGACGTCTCCACCGACACATGCAACGCGTGGCAGACTCGCACGGTGCGGGGAAGACGTCCGTATTTACCGTTTAGTCCCGCGTCTCCGGTGCTGCTGTTGTCGGTGGCAGGAGCGGCGTCCGACATGGTGCTGGCGGGCTGCTGGCTGGCTGGCTGACTGGTGACTGACTGGCTGGCTGGCTGGCTTGCAGGAGAGAGAGGCGCTCAATGGGACGTGCAGCTTCCCCCGTGAGCACGCATGCAGACGTGCAACACACACACACACACACTACACCACACTGGGCTGTATTAGCAGGCTCTATTTGGGGGTGAGCACACCCCTGGAGTGTGTGTGGTGTGTGCCAGAGATGCACGTCTTCCTGGAGCGGTGTGATGTGATGACGTCAGCACAGCCACAGTACAATAACAAAGACGGAAGACTCAGATTACGCAAAAAAAAAACCCATTAAAAAAAACTAAAACATAAATCTGAGCCACCACTCCTCTGGCCAAGACATGTGCTCCGAGGATGTTTACAGACTATTCTATTCTCTGTCTATTCTCTTTGGAAAGCTGTTATTGTGATGTTATTATATTAACTATTAATCATCTGACATGCCACCTTCTTTTTCTAAAGATAAACTACTATACATTGCCTCAACACACACACAATAACATGAACTAATGGATACAATGAATGAAACCATATTAACAGATTGACATAGGTTCAAAAGCAGGTGACATAAAAAACAGTCATACACACAATGGAAAAAGTAGTTAATTTATTAACTTCTGTTATATAGATTAAAACAATAACGCACTTGTCTTTGTCAAACTTATAACCTGGAGAGACAATATTGTGAGAATTTGCCAACATTTAAAAGAGGTACTAGGAGACATCCACCGTGTTTAGTGCATCCTATATTGTACCATATCATGAGAACAATATCGTCTACAGTAGTTTTTAAACATCTTCAACGTGATCAACGTAATGCCTCGAGCCAAGAGCTTATTATGCACCTTTTAAAAAAAATGGCCCAGAAAGCCAAGTATTTTAGTTGCCAGTGCAGTAGTGGCGTCCAGTGTCACGGAAACGACACGGCGCCGACCAAAGAGTAGCGACCGTCTTTTCATGTATTTTCCGCATTAAGTACTGCTTCAGCGTTTGTGTTCGGAGAGAGCAAAGACGACACTTGTGTAAAGTACAGGAAGGTCAAGTTTCATCGGATACACTAAATCCAGTGCGATATTTGTTCCTTTCCATAAATACAATACTCTGTACAAATTCTCCAATATGAACCCGACTTGTAAATTTTTTCCTTTTATAGACAAAAACAAAACAAAAAAAACGGGGGGAAAAAAAATACAAAACACGTCCAGAGAGAGAGACACGGCCAGCACTTTGACTGCTTGTGTTTCTGAAGCAACGATAAGACGCCGTCGTCTCGTAGAGTCCACTTGGCCACGTGGTACTGGACAGGTAACCGTGGAAACCAGACAGTTGTCCGCCCCTGACCCTCCCCGTCTCCTGCTAGCGTTGGAACACTGTAAACCTTCAACCAAGATGGAGGGGCAGGGGGTTGATACCAAAACAAAGTGTGCTTGTATGAATGTGTATGCATGGATTAGTTATAGGATAGCAGGAGGAGTATGGTCGATATATAAAAAGAAGAGCAGGGCGGAAACATTGAACCGATGGAAACTGAATAGTGGAAATTCGACACGCACGCACGCACACACTCATATACACACACTCAATAGAAACAGACGAGTCATTTTCTGGTAAAAAAAAAAAAAAAATGGCACAGGATAAAACAGCATCAAACTAATTATTTTTTAAGCATTTTCTTGTTTTTACAATATATTCATAGAAAGAAAAAAAAAAAGGACAAAAAGTTAAGGGCGACCGGACAGCCAGACTGACAAACAATTACCCACAATGCCTGGAGAGAAAAAGGGGCGGAGCAGGAACAGGTAGCGGAGTTCTGGCGACAAAATTAACGGCGAACAAAAATGGCACAAGTTTGAGGGTTGGGGGGTATGTCGTTGCACGCCCCCAACAGACAGGCTTTACCCTAGCAACCTCTGGTCTCTCAACAGCCAGAAAACCCTGGGTGTAGCCGTTGCTAATTAAACGGGATCAAAATAAAAAAAATCAACGACAAAGAAGGAGGAAGAAGCACAAAATGGCCGCGCGCCTCAGATAGTGCACATGACGTCGGAGCCGGAGAGGTCGTCGGCGCTGTCCGGCTCGCTTACTTTGTCCTGGAAGATGTAGAGGTTGTTGATGGTTGCCACGGCGATGATGTTGTCATTGGGATGCCAGGCCGCGTGCAGGATCTTCTTGTTGAAGTCCAAACTGTCTACGCTGATCTCGTCCTTCTTGCGCTTGCTGCAGCTGCCGCCGCCACCACCGCTAGTGCAGACGCGCCGCGGCTTCAGCAGCTGCAGGGGCAGGCTGTGCTCGCGGGACGCCTCCAGGGTGGCATCGCGGCGCTGGTCGCGGTCGAACATCCGGAAGAAGTTGTTGTACGAGCCCGTCATCACCACGCTGGGCGAGAGACAGAGAGATTGGGGAGAGGGAGAGAGAGATTAACCGCCGGTGACAGAAGGACAATGCAACTTCATTAAACAATTTACATTTCCATTCAGGGCATTTGCCAGACGCTTTTATCCACAGCGGCTTACAAAGAGCACATTTGTTGAAGGAAATAGGCAATATATCACTGTGGTACATAAAGGAAAAAGCGATGACATTGACATTCACCCATTCACACACCGACTGCGGTGGCAACCATGGAGCTGATCGACATCCGGATGGACACTCCCACTTGTTGGATCGATTTTGTAATGGCTAATCATTGCAAGTCCTCACGCCCGGTGGTAAAAAGAGCGGCCCTTTAAAAACACGTGCGGTGAATAAAAACCTTTAGCAGTCTACTATGCTAACCTGTCATTTCCGTTCCAGCAACATTCAAATTTGTCGAAGAGGCAGTCGTTCTCGTAGAGGGAGCACAGCTTGCTCCTCAGGTACTCATGGACCTAGAAACAAAAATTTAAAAAGTTATAATTTGGTGATTTTTGGAGGAAAAACTAACCTTTTACAAAATCACATTTATTTCAGGTTACGCCCTCTAGTGGTCAGTCATAAAACAACAATAACATAAGATATTCTTTAGATGCACTTTACTCACCCCAGACAGGAAATCAGGAAATAAAAGCATTCCCCCCACCCCCTCCCCTCCATACCTGGTAGGTCTCCACTGGTCTGTTCTCCATGTTCAGGTCCCAGATCTTCACGGCCAGGTAGTCCCTGGTCATCAGGTAGCGGCCGCTGTGGCTGAACTTGACGTCGGAGATGGACGAGATGATCTCAGAGAAGAAGGATCGGTTGCTGGGGTCCTCGGGCTCCTCAAACACTGCGGGGGGGAGAAGATGGCAGCACGCGTCAAGTCAGTGAAGACAAGGAGACACACAAATAGTACCCAGTATCTTCTAATAGAAAGAAGAGACGTTTGTACATTCAAATGGAATGACCTCAACTTTCTATAGAGTCTTTTAATGTTTTTGTGACGGTCGCAAAAAACACAATAGTGAAATCATGTCTGTTAACCACGAATAAGCCACTTCTATCAATCAATCAGTAACCGATCAATCAATATATGCCCGATAGTCATTTGCAACCTGCAAATACGGTACAGTATGTCTCCGATAAGCACTCTGAATGCCGTGTCACAATCCAAATCAGTCAAAATGACGAATCAACGTGATCTACCAAAACAATGATATGGAAGGGACCTTTGCTTGATAAATGTCCATTGACATTCATCCACTATGTTCCCTTGGGCAAAGTGCTACACACACAAATCTTACATTTTTTTTATAAAATAAATAATAATAATAATAATACAGTGTAATCCGCTTATAGTGATCACGGATATAGTGATCAACCGCTTATATGGATCAAAAAGCCTGGGACACAATCGTTCCTATACAAACACTGTTTAAATAATTCACTTATAGCAATCAAGCAGTCCGCTTATAGTGATAATTTTGGGTCCTTTTATACAGAACATATGTGGGAGAAATTAATAAATGATGGTAATTTATAGCGGCGTGCACGTCTTCAACGGCTGGTGAGCACTGGTGCTGCAGCACATTGCACACCATGTCGGGTAAAAGAAAGTCACTTTCTCTGAACGAAAAACTGAGACTTTTTTTCAAGCTCTGTTACGAGTTTTGACTGTTATGGGTTTATGCACTGAAACCGCCAAGCTGCGGCTAGAGTATTTGCACTAACTGTCGGCTTATTCGGCACAATATACAGCTTTAAATTATAGCCTAATTATATGTGGAACTACTGTAAGTTATACAGTAGTTTTTTCATATACAGTAGCCTACTGTAGTGTATTTGATTTATAGCTACACAGTGCAATGCTGTAATTTAATTTGCTATTTGAATCGCGTTTCAAACAGCTGTACTGTAACGTTAATGTACGTACTGTACAGTATTTTTCACTTGCTGTAATAAAATCCAGTAAATAGCAAAGCTGTCCGTTTCATTACTTTATACATGTGTTAATGTATTATATATACAAATTTCAATTGGATGGTAATCTGCATAAAAAATAAAGAAAATTAGAATTTCGGTTATAGTAATCAACCGCTTATAGTGATCAATTTGACCCGGACAAACGTGATCACTATAAGCGGATTACACAGTAATAATTTATAAAGCAACAGAGCATAGACAGGAAGTGCAGAGCAGCTCTAGGCCAAGAGACAGGAAGTGACACGCACGCTTAGTGTGCTGGTCGCAGAGCGCCGACGCCCGCATGTCACAGAAGCGGATGCTGCCCTTGCTGCTGCTGTAGACGAACGTGTTGCACTGGTGCGGGTGGAACTCCGCCGCCGTGATGATCTCCGTCAGGTCCTCCATGTTGGCCGGCTTGATGTCCACGATGTCTGGAGGAGGTCACGGGTCAAGGAGATAACACACACACATGCACAAACAAAAGACACAGACACACAAGATACACAGACAAGACACACGCAAGGCACACGCAAGACACACACAAGAAAGACACATACAAGATACACAGACAAAATATACACACAAGACACACATACAAGACACACACAAGACACACACGCACGGACGCGCACACACACGATCAAGGATACTGAAGCTGCGGTCGTTGATCTCCAGGTTCCAGAGGTTGACGCGGAGGTCGTCGGCGGACAGGTAGGTGGCGTTGTCCGAGTTGACGGAGATGGAGTTGATGTGGTAAGTGTGGGCGTTGGAGAACACCCTCCTGGGACTGGCGTCCACCATCAGGTCCATGGGCCGAAACACAGGCACCTGGGTGGAGGAGGTATGTAAAATATGCATTTATTCAACCATTCTCATCTACCGCAGCCTGAAAATATGAGCGATCATTTATATGTCAGTGCCTTTATTGGTTGAAGCCAATTTGGTTCGTTTGCACTAAGTCAGTGTGGAAAGACCAGTTTAGAATTCTTGATCTTGGTGGTTTTGTGTTGGGAGCCATCCAAATAGCCTCGGCCAGGGGTGGCCAACCAGTCAGAGACGAAGAGCCAATTTTTTTACTGTGTTACTGCAAAGAGCCACATCATACACACGGGCACACATGAACATCTCCCCATCTCTTCCTCTCACACACACCAAAAATAGTCTTATCTAGTTAATTCGGGGGGTGCTCCGAATTAACGGAGCACCCCCCGCCCGCCCCCCATCAGAACTGCGAATTAACGGACCCCCCCCCCCATCAGAACCACGAATTAACGGACCCCCCCCCCATCAGAACCGCAAATTAACGGACCCCCCCCCCCATCAGAACCGCGAATTACCGGACCCCCCCCCCCCATCAGAACCGCAAATTAACGGACCCCCCCCCCCCCATCAGAACCGTGAATTAACGGATCCCCCCCCCATCAGAACCGCAAATTAACGGATCCCCCCCCCCCCCACCCATCAGAACCGCGAAACCCCGACCCCCCCTTCCACCCCCCCCATCAGAACCGCAAATTAACGGACCCCCCCCCCCAGAGACGCTGACTCGGAGCCCGCCGCGCGCCTCACGGTAGCGTCATTGCGCATCCTTGGCGCAACATCTGTGATAACGCGTTAACTTTGACAGCACTAAAAAAACACAAAATTCGACATAAACGTAAGAGCCATGAAACCAGGCAAAGAGCCGCATGCGGCTCGGGAGCCGCGGGTTGGCCAGGCCTGGCCTAGGCGTACTCTAGACACCCGCGGCTCAGTGTGCAGTGTAGCCTGCAAGGAACGATCTGCACTTCCAAGTCGACAAAGGGACAAGCCATGAGGAAAATAAATCACAGCTTAAAGAGCAGAAGTGGGTGGGGTAAACACACTTTTAAGTGTGTAACCATTAAGTACACCATTAGAAAATGCCTATTACTTCAATCCAGACACATTCCGATTGTTGCATGATTAAAATGCTAACAAAGAAGAAAAACGATGTGCCTTGTACAATAGTTTTGGATTAGCCCATGTCAAGTTGTGTCGCCATTATCTAAACCAATGAGACGGTAGAAAGGAGGTGGAACTGCAGCCGTGGGCAGAGTTATCTGGGAGCTAACCTGCTCTATGTAAGGGATAATCAGAGAGTAGGTGTGCGTTAAATGGTTTGAAGGCTCCACGTAGTGCTAATTAGTTAATTATCCTGCTTACACCATGGTCATTAGCCAACAATATGAAATAACTGAGGCTGTGCTTGCCGCAGTTTCTAACGAGTATGCCTTGACAGTTGTGCTCTTTTACGTTGCTATGGTTACAAGTTGGGCAGTGGATGAATGTAGAGCCAAACTACGTGTGCAATGACAGTTTTAATGCACACCTGCTAGCCAGGTGTGCATTACAGTACTCAGAAAAGAGTATCCACCTATATGAAGCAGGTTAGCGAGATTAGTCTAGCTTGGAATCTAAAAATCGGCACTACATGGTGCATGTACTCGATGTGTGTTTGTGCACCAATCATTTGATTTTGATTGATTTCCGGGTTTTGAGAAATGTGGAACCCGGTCCTTGTAGAACTGGGTCTCGTTCCCGGTCCCTTAGTTCATAGAAAAAACAAGCCAAGCTGTGTAAACATAGCAGGTGGTAGATGGCACACTAGCTGGCGGTAGGTGGCACGCTAGCTGGCGGTAGGTGGCACGCTAGCTGGTGGTAGGTGGCACGCTAGCTGGCGGTAGGTAGCATGCTAGCTGGCGGTAGATGGCATGCTAGCTGGTGGTAGGTAGCACGCTAGCTGGCGGTAGGTGGCACGCTAGCTGGCGGTAGGTGGCATGCTAGCTGGTGGTAGTTAGCATGCTAGCTGGCGGTAGGTGGCACGCTAGCTGGCGGTAGATGGCACGCTAGCTAGCGGTAGGTGGCACACTAGTTACTCACCCTCAGTGACGTCACGGTGCCGGGGTCGATGTAGCGGCCATCTTCCTCCTTCAGGTTGTAGCCTTCCGGCCGCTTGTCCCTTTCACTGATCTTCCACAACTTGATGGTTTTATCTGGAATACATTGTTTTATTTATATAGGAATAAGAAAGAAAGTATGTTCAGATTAACTTTTAAGCCAACATATAGCAATGTGTTATGTTTATTCTATTACATATTTATATCGTATTCTTATCATATTTATATTTTATTCCTGTCCTATTCTCATTTTATGCCATTCCGCTCTTTTGCACTGCTTTGGTGAGGTCCAAGCCTTGTTTCATTATACATGCTCTAATGACAATAAAGTTGAACTGAATCGAACAGAGAACCTAACAAAGGACACTGTTGTCTTCATTTCCTGGTTACCCTTGGTCACTGAGCAGACGCTTTTTAATCCCAGGAGAATGACGGTGAGTTCAGGCATGCATGCGTGTGACCAGGGTGCAGGTTGGGGTTGGGCCTCTTGCTCTAGGATGTGCATACAGGTTTGGCTGGAGACACTGGGGATCAAACCCAAAGCCCTTTTTGGCATCGAGTCCAACACACCTGGCCACTATATGACACTACACTGTCCTATCCTGCCCGCATGCCTGCAACAGTGGGCAGAAATGCAGAGTACAGCAGTGCACATTGGGTCCATTACTGGGACAGGTAACACCAGAAGGATCGTGGGTAAAAGTGTAACAAATTGCTGTGGCGGGCATGAATACAGAGCAACACAACACATGGATTAATTTCAGCCACAATACGGGCGCCCTGCCAATATAAAGTAGACCGGTTCTATTTTTAGAAGTGGGACAGACAGAGGAAACATGGCCGCACACACACGGGCTGAAAATCCCAGTTCGCTTCTAAGCAGAAACCAAAACCCTAATCACCTGGTTTAAAAGAAAGAAAGGCACGTTTAATATTTGTCTAACAATGAAAAATAAAAAAATGTAATCCAGGGAACGTTGATTTTAAGGGATACAAATAACGATGTGCAGGAATACACCCAAATATGGGCGTGCCTGAAAAACGGTTGAAAGTGCATTATATTTTAATGGCCGCCCTTCTCGACTGTATAATAACGGCGGGGCGCGAGCAGCGACTCACCGTTGGTGGACAACAGGAACTGCGAGGCGTTCTGCTGGGGCAGCCAGCGGATCTTGTTGATCTTCTCCTCGATCTCCAGGCTCTTCAGGTAGTCGAACTCGGGCTCGTGGCTCTGGAAGGTGCTGTAGACGTTGTACTCGCTGCGGTACTCGGGGATGTTCTTGTTCTGAAAGGACCACGGGAACATTAAAGACATACATTAACGTCAAATTCACTTTTTGTTTTATTCTTCATAACAAAGAGCCATTCTGAACAGAGAAATTCTTGTGACATGGCAGGCAACAGGCGATCAATGTGTTGGTTCAAAACAAGACATATTAAGAATATTAAGTGCAATTTAAAAAACGACCCTGAAACGGCAGAAGGACTTATCAGAGCAGAATGAAACCAATGAATGGCTTCCCCCTGAGAGGTCAACAGATCCACTTTACTAATGACAGTCTCTCTCCTGCGCGTGTGTCCGTGTGTGTGTGTGTTCCTGCTCAATTTACGTCTTCAGTTTTTCCGTCTGTAAAGTTGATCATGCATATGCCTCATAGCCTGATAGCCATTACTACATTCACTGTTCATATAGATACAGGCATGCTTTAAAAATGCTAACATGTAATCGGGCTAGAGGTCAGTTGATGTCAGGCCTGCAGTGCCTTTCCGGGTAATTCATGATAGACCATTACCAGATTGTGCTACACTCAGATGGACATTGATGTGACCCAAAACAATTCTGACACAGTAGTATAATTTATCTTTTACACTGAAACACCACTGCTACCTCGACTTCTTGTTGGTATCACAACAAAACTATGACCTTTACTTCATGTCAGAATCAGTATGAAACTTCCTAACTTCCTGTTGGCGTCTGTATTAACACCTCTACTTCCTGTCGGCATCAGTATGAAACACACCTCTATTTTATGTCTGTATTAGTCTGACATGCACCTCTTTCCTGTTGCTACCTCCACTTCCTGTATGTGTCAGTATGAAACGTACCTCTACTTCCTGTTGGAAGATGACCACGCGTCCCCCACGGTCCCCGGTGGCCAACAGCTCCCCTGAATGGTTGAACTCCACCGTGGAGATGATGTCCGCTGTAACACAAAGTTTATTTGCCCTTTCAAGTCTCCGAGAGCTTCACATGCCCTGATTTGACCCTTGACCCCAAGTCAAGCATCAAGAGGGAAGGGAGGAGTCAGGCAGACACCAGCAAAACAACAATAAACTCAACATTTTAAGAATCCAGGTAGCAAATATTTAAAAGTTACTATAAAATGACAGCGCCTCAGGATCGTTTTGCATAATATATAATTTCTGAAAGATTAGAGTTGACTTCTTCAACCATCCATTACATTCACCAAATCACAGGAATGCACAATAATATCCCATCAACACAAACAGCGTTAATAAAACCTGTGACGTTTAACCAGTGTCCCGTTAATCCTTTTTTTGCTCAGCCGTCGAGGAACCAAAGTGGTCTTCGCAGACCACCGGCATAAGGATGTCAGGGTATGTAGAGCAGATGGGAGAATTAGAAGTAACCTACTTTACACACACAGACACTATAAAAGGTTACGGCCGGTCCTCTTTGTGTAGGCTACTGCCCTGAAGGCCTGGTGGTAGCAAGGGGGTTCGGCAGAGGCAGAAGGTCCTGCTTCTGAAAGCCTTTGAGGGGCTAAGTGAGGCGACACACAGAAAGCCAGCTCTCCCTGATCATCAACAACAAACACCAACACGCCCACCACCCCCGGATCTCATAGCAGATAGGAGCTACACACACCACTAGTTCACACACATACACTCAGCCAATATAGCGTAAATCCTCTAATAGTGGCCTGTATTCCATTAAAGGCCGGTCTCTCATAATGGCCGGGGGCGTGGTCAACACGGACAAATAAAGGCCGGCCTCCAATACAGGCCGGGTCAAAAAACGAAGAAAAAAAAACGACGGTTAATACGGTAAACTCCTGGTGCCTGTTATACACCGGTAATGTAACTACGGTAGTTTGAATGACCTGTGCAAGCCTGAATTTCCCATAACATAATGTGTCTACCTAACAGAGCTACCAGAGAAGAGAAAACAAACATGGTGCCGACCAGACAAAAGTTTGAAGTGAATTTTAAAGAGACAGAGTTGTTTTATTTTATTTTAGAGTGGGTATATTTTCCCTACGTGAGGCTGCGGTGCTGTTTTGTTACCATATGTTATTTGCAGCTGAATCTAACTGTTTTGTTTGTTTTGTTTTTATGTGTCAATGTGTGCAATGTTTTGCAATAAAAGTCAGGAAATTAAGGGATTATGTCCATGAGAGTTTAATTTTAAGAAATAAAGGCCTGCCTCTAATATAAGCCTGCCTCCAACAAAGGCCTGGTGCTCTTTGCGGCTCAGTAAATAAAGGCCCCGGCCAATATTAGAGGATTTACGGTAATTGAACACTGCGTTTGTGTTACGGCACAAGCTTAATACCGTTACCGTAGAAAACGTTCTTTTATTTAACCAGGCAAGTCATGAGGGAACATATTCATATTGACAATGGAAGCCAAGCAGATGTAACAGACTTCAAGGGAATTCACTGAACTCTGGGCATTACGTCATTCAGGAGCAGGCAGGTGAGATTCAAAATAGTTTGAATTGATTTGACGTCAGTGGTGACGAATCACTGTACTGGGGTCTGCGCTGTTCCCCCCTTCCTAATCTAATAATTACACCATCAATGGAGAACACGGGGACAGATCACGGGGGTCACACTACAAATGCACCATGTACCATGCACGCACACACGCACACACACACCGCTGTGTACTGCAGCCCTCAGAGAACGAACGTGTGTTTCGGTTCCCTCTGGGTCCAGCTGAGCTGCTACAGAGGACTTCACAGAGACTCAAGAACCGGAACAAGATCTGACCACCGCAGACCAAAACCTCAGCCCAGGTGCGACGCTTACCTTCAGCCACGTCATCGTCGATGGCTCCCTTGACCTGAGAAAAACACCACTGAACGTCTTCATTCCCACCTCCAGCTCCTGAACCACAAATAGAATAAATACAGTATGAATACATCATCAAACATCTCGCATCTTTTAATCACAGGGCTAGTAATAACACCCCATCCATCCATCATCAGCATGAGTCACATCCTATCGGCTCTTTTATCCAACACAATGTACAGTAAATTCCGATACATTACGGAGCAGGTAGAGGGTTAGGGGGCGTGTTGCTCCAGGAGGCCTGCAGGTTAGGCTGCAGACATGAGGGAGCCAAACACAGTGAAACAATATTCTGCGTATTGAGTTATCTGTAGTATTCTTTTGCACATTATGCTGAGCATCGCCACTTTTCATTTCACTGCATATCCTGTATGTGTATGTGACAAATAAAGTTCTTGAATCACATACACCTTTGGGCTGGCAGTGGTGTCCACCTTGGCCACTATCTTGGCTCCTAATTGAATATGGAGTATGCATGTATTGTATTCCACTTACATTTCGGGGCATTTGGTATAATTTGTAGAATGATATGGAAGGATCTATGTTCATGTGCAATGACAAGATATAATAATGCCACCACATCCCTTGAGCTCCACCATTAGTTCGAATTAATACAGAACTGACTAGGTAGCACAATTTTATCTTACATAGCCTAGATTTTTATCTTGGAGATCAAACTTGTTCCTTTGCATAAATATGCACTGACGTGCAGGTAAAAACACGCAACTGTGTGTGACTGCTTGCACCTCCCTCACGGGCCTAAACAGGTTCTCCACTCACAATTGCACAACGATACACTCGGCATTGTTTTGATCAAGTATGGCATTACAGTTATTACACAACGAAACAAGTTTGATATAATCACGAGAACGGTGTCCACTATACAGCACTGCAACATTGCATGGTATCGACTGTTTAAAATGAGGGACAGGTGTGATATCATATGCAACGTCCAGGGGCTTTGCAACAACATGTAGATTGTAAACTTGTAGAACATAAAGACACAATGCAAGATCAAGAGATGCTTCGCAAAAACGGATGCAGATTCCACAGATCCAGCCGGTCCACATTTCCGTCAGGGCTATCCTTAACTCAGACTGCAGTCTCGAGATCGGACGAGCACTCGAGTGCACTTAAGGCCGATTCCCAAATGTAATATAATAATGTGATAGGTCAGAGTGGGCCCGCTGTGCTGCCCGGCGCTGCTGCTGCTGCAGCAATGTCAAAGTTGACGCTAGCGCCGTCTGGCCGCAGTATCCACGTTCACGTCAGCTTTACAACTTTCTCAATAAACTAGAGTAAACAATATCGCGTGCTTTGCGTTTAGCCGCGAGTGTTTCTCTGCAGCAGAGGAGACACAACACAGGCGTGAGGTGAGCACGGCTAGCTCGGTTAGCTTCCCGGACCACACGCCGGGCCAGTGGTCTGGATCACGCTAGCGGGTCTGGGTCGTGCTAGCCGGCTAGCGCCACCCCGTGCAAAGCGTACGGACTCGTTAGCTCCGGGCGGCTAGTGCTACGAGGCAGGAGGAGTTAGGAGTTAGTTTGCGGGCGAGCGCGGCTAACCTGGGCAGCTATCGTTAGCCGCGCTCGTTCCTCACGTACACATTCCGACACGAGCATGACATCAACTTTAACAATGAAACACCGAGGGGTCGCGTTTTGTTTTTGTATTATTATTACTGACGGCTAAACCCCGCGGTCGTGTGCTCAATAAGTAAACGTGAATTTTGTGTTACCTGCCATTGTGAGAGCGGGGCTGGTCTCCGTCAGTCACGATGTGTCCTCCTCCTCCTCCTCCTCCTCCCACTCCCACGCGACGAGACCCGGGGGGGGGGGGGGGGGGCTCCTCCAGCACCGCCCCACGCCCGCCGCTGACGCTGCGTTCCGCTTGTACTCCGAAGTCGGAAGTGCAACGTCTGAGAGTCAGCCAAACCCCGAGTACAGGTGGAACAGAACACACTGGTCCACTCGGGGGCGTGACGTCATCCCTACAACTCCGAATTTCCGAATTTACCTCGAGAGGGCGGTTGGTGAGGTTCTACCGACTTTCAGAGTTGGAATTATGACTTCAGCCAGCGCAGCCCCCCAAACTTCCGACTTGGAAATGGGAAATTCCGACTTCCGAGTACAACTGGAACGCACCTGTAGTCCTTCTCCCAGCACATCTTCTTGGGTGTAGTCTTGCGGCGTCCATATGTTTGCTTTATACAATTATTCACTGACATACTGTAGATTATAACACATTTGTCTCCATACTGATGTATATAAAATTCTAATGCCATTTTAAGGACAGACTAAAATAATGCATTAACCATATATTATTCGTATTTGTATTATGCACTCTTTCAATAGGCCTACTTTGATTTAGTTTTACAAAAAAAAATGTTTTCATCATGTGTCCATGCAATGCAGTGTCAACTAACATATTTGGTCCGGGTGTATATCAACACACACACACACACACACACACACACACACACACACACACACACACACACACACACACACACACAGTGTTTATAAGCATCAACTTGGTCGTACGTGATCCCTGAACGTAGGCTGTAGAGTAGGGAAAGGGAGAATCAAATTGGACAGCCACAATACCTAAAGTCACATCACTCTTTTATTGTGTGAGGTAAATTCATACTCTCCTCTCACATCTGCCTGTGTTGTAGGCCTATCTACAATAAACCCAAAGCCCATATATTAATTTACATTTTACATTCCCAGATGAAATGCCACCCACTTCAGGGGCTGTTGGCTGGCTGCAGACATGTTCTGACCTGCACCTCCACCACCAGTCTGCATGCACATCACTTTCTTAATTGCTGGAGGGAAAGTCACGTCATTTAGCACCAAGAGGGTGAGAGAAACCATGCAAGCATGAGAAAGATGGCAAGCAAAAACAGTAAAAAAACAAATATATAAATAAATATATATATGTATATATATATATAGGAAACATAAGCATCGGGCATAAGCCAGACCACATACCATTTAGAGGAGAGTCCAATTCCATCCTTCAATGCCGTCTTGCTGAAATGTGTATCTAATAGTATATGTATACTATATTATTAATATGATATGATTTACGATTAATATTAATAATAATATATTATTCTTCCGTGTATTGTGTCGTCCACTAGAGGGTACCATTGTATCGGCGTAGTCGATAATATGTTCTATGATAGTTTGTGTTGTCCAGCTTATCTCAACAGTTTCATATATTATTTGTACGTATGTTAACTTAGTAGAATTCCACTTGTAAAACTAACAAAACGGCACATTTTGTTGATGACCATTTTCCATAATCCCAGCCTAATATATATGATAATGACAACATAATTAATAGAATATTAATTATACGTGCATATAGAATAGAAATATAACAGGAGTGGGTTTATCTGGAACCCCAGTAGGGGGCACTGTTGGTCTTGGTCTGGTGCAGGATAATGTGTCCTCAATGTGTTCGGCCTTCATTAATCCACCGACAGTACTGTATACACATATTATGTCTCACCATGCATGGGCCCAACAAACCAAACCAGCCAAAATAAAAATAGTTGTCGGCCATGGAGTTGGACTGGAGAACGATGACACGACTAACCCGTAGCGGCTGATGGACTACCGTGTGGGGTCTGGGGCAGGGGCGGCGCCAAAGATTTTGGGCCCAGTGAAAAGAAACCATATAGCCCCCCCCCCCCCCCCCCAATGAGATTTGCTTGGAGTATCATGCTTAAGAAAACATTATTTTCTTCATGTTTGTTTAAGTATTTCTTTTGTAAGGGGGTGACAGGGGCCCAAATTGTTTTTGATACAAGTTTCTACCAATTTATTTAGCAATTTTTACTGTAGTTCTGTCACTAATTACTTAAATAACCTTAATGTAAATTAACTAACTTAACTACTTAACTAAAAACGAATTTAAATTTCTTCCCCCCTCCACTTTGGGCCCTGGGAGAGGACAGAGTAGTGTGTGTGTGTGTGTGTGTGTGTGTGTGTACGGACGGGCCGGGGCGTGTGTGTGTGTGTGTGTGTGTGTCGTAACGGGGAGTCGCCCCACTGCTGCTGCTGCTGCTGTATAAACTAGTAGCCACACTGCAACCGAATCAAAGCCTCTCTATTCCCCACAAAGCAGCGGCAGCAGCACAGACGTCACCGACCCCCGTTGAAAGCCCACCCGTTATCGTAATCGCCAATAGGTAAGCGGAAAATACATCATTTGATTTGATTTGATCGCGTTTTGACACAGTCTGCATGTGTTATGTCACTTTACGAGCCTGTAATATGATACCCCATGACATTGCACAGACCGTTGTTTCTTCCACTCAATAACCACTGCATAAGGATGCTTTCTGAGTGCATGCTTTGAACATTCATGCCATATTTATTTTTCTATTCGTCTAACACGGACAGAAACGACAGGACTGTTTTTTGTTAGAGACGGCAAATGAACGAGACGAAAACATTCTTATATGGGGAAAAAGGCAGAGAGGTGTGTGTGGCCAGTCTGCAGGCCATTCTCCCACACAATGCACTGTGTGTGTGTGTGTGTGTGTGTGTGTGTTTATGATGCTGGTGGGATGCCTCTGGTATCATAGAAACGAGGAACTCGTTTCTATGACTGGGAGAGAGAGGAAGTGGTTGCATATGGTCATATGTGTGTGATATGTGTGTATGAGGTGTGTTGTTTGTTTGCTGTCCTACAGATTTAATATGTTTACACTTCCTGTTACTGAGAGAACAGCCTCAGAGGGAAGTGGGTGTGGGTCTTTAAATGAGGAAACACACACACACACACACACACACACACATGCAATCAGACAGGTAGTCAGATAGGTAGTCAGAGAGCCAGACACACAAACAGACATAAACACACACACTTGCACAAAGTCTTTGTCCGTGTGTTTGTTCATATTTGTTCATTGTAGCCTATGTATTTGTGTGCACATGTGCACGGGAGAGTCTGTGTGTGCATGTGTGTGTGCACATGAGAGTGTGTCTCTAAGTGTGTTTGTGTGTGTGTGTTTGGTCCTGCGAGCCAACAGCTGAGGCCTCAGCAGTTGATGGTCAGGGAGAGAATGAGTCACTCTCTCCTTCCTGCTGTAGGAATCTCTCTTCCCAACCATGCAGACCCTGGAGTCGCCCTCAGACATGCAATGTGTGCTTTGGCTACAAAACATTATGCAGAAGAAACTTTAAAACTGGGGTTGTTTACGTCGTCTGTGCACATTCTTCCCAGCGGCCCATTTAATGTTTGAAATTAACTTTTGTCACTGGCTCTCTGCACTACTTATGTACAATGTGGCTTTTAAAATGGTTTGTCTCTCACATACTGGACTTGACCAAAGCACATCTCTTCTCCTCATTCTTCCCCCTTCCTCTTCTCATTACCTTCCTTTTCCTTTCCTCACATCACCGCTCCCTCGCCTCCTCCCCCCTCACTTGTACTCTCCTCCTCCTACCCTGATCGCTTGGCCCAATCTGTTCTCTCCTCTCCTAGCCTGATTCAAGATTCAAGAACTTTGTCACATACACATACAGGATATGCAGTGAAATGAAAAGTGGCGATGCTCAACGGAATGTGCAAAATAATACCATAGATAACATGAATTGGAGGGATCAGAATCAGAATATTTACAATATTTACAATATTTAAAAGCAAAAAACAGCAGGAATGAGAAATCTAAAAAGTCATAAGCATGTGTCATACGCAGCCTGCCCCTCTCTCCTCCCCTCCTCTCTCTTCTTTCTCTTCTTCCCCCCATTTCTGTTCTTTACCCCCGCTCTCCTCACATAGCCTCTTCTTTATTTCTCTATCCCCTATCATCTCCCCCTCCACAATTCTGTTCTCACCTGCCTCTCCCTACCTGGCCTTCCCTCTCTCCTTCTCTCTTCTCTATCCCCCCCTCCCCTGTTTCTGTTCCTGTCTCCTTTTTTTTCCTCTCCTCCTATCTCCTCCCCCGCCGGCCATGTTTAAAGAGGACTCTATTGGTTGCTAGTGTTGGAACCGGTTCCAGTCATTCACTTCACAGTCACAGAGGCACCAAGAATGTGAGCGTGTGTGTGTATGTAAGGGGGGAAACGGGGGGAGGGGAGCTGTCTGCCTGCCTGCCCTACCGACGGGTTGGGAGGGGAACCCATTTCGCGATGAGACACAACCCCGGTGGTCATGTGACCTGTTCTATTTATATTTCCCCATCCCACGTTGTGATGACTCAACTGGCATACTCAGACCAAAGCAGAGTTCTATGGCCGTTTCTTTTGTCTATTAAAATGGTTTTACTCGTCGTTTCACAGATGTTTCTTATCCATATATATACACAGTGGATTCAGAAACATGTTATTAAGGAGCGGGGGGGGGGGTTAGGGGGGCATCTTGCTCGGACATTGGGGATCGAACCCCAGAACCTTTGGCTAACCTGCCCCCCCCCTTCCCTCATACTTTTCCACAAAATGACACAACAATGCCCACTACAAGTTTACCAGTGCGCCTCTCACAGGTTCCCCAGTTGTGAGGGAAAGCCAGCTCTAATAGATAATAGACACGGGTCTATTAAACATTCAGATCCTTGAATGGTTGACTGACAGGGATTCTGGTCCCTAGCAAAGCCTCTCAGACTCGTGGATGTTTGCATGACTAAATTGTCGTCAGTACCGGGGATGCAGAATCAGGGGCATCGTGGGTAATTGAGTTGACAGTGTGCACCGATAAACGCACACTTCCTCCTCCCTGCTGTTGCCACAGAGACACTCACCACGCTCCTGGAGGAAATGCCACCTTTGGAGTGGGAAGTCACTCAAACATCGTCGTTTTATATCAACTCAAATGTGTTCTGAAAGAGCGATATACGCTACTGCGTTCCCCTGCTGGGGTGAAAATCTCTTCTTCCCGAACAGCTTGACATTTCACAGAATTATATAAAAGAGCAATTTTTTTGTTGGTGGGGTCGACCAATGGGAATTGCTTTCAGTGGATCAAAGGGAATGTCATGTCCTTTTAAGGGATGATGTAAAATGTCAGTCTGGCTGTCAGTCTAGTTTAACTGAAAAAAGGAAAGGAAATGAATACAATTATAGTTTGAGTTGCCTCCGTGGCATCAGGGAGCAGGTTCATAGGCCTGTGTTGGAAGCCTCTACGTGCAGGTTTGGGGTATTATTAACATTTCATAAACACTTTATAGTTCGGTTTTGAAAAAGTGTGTTTGCTTATTTTGTTCGTACATCCCAAACGCTATACTGCTACCCTACACGCACAGTGTCAGTTAAACTGTTGAACAGATGGGGCAGGTGTGTGTAATGTGTAGACTGGTGTGTGTGTGTGTGTGTGTGTGTGTGTGAGTGTGTGTGTACACAACTCTGAAATTATAAAGCAGAACTGTTTGTTACCAGGGATCTAGTTCACCACTCATAGACGTGTGTTTATTATTGTAATTATCCCCCCAGAACACGTAGGCTACGGCTGCAACTTGCTTGTGAAGACGGTACACATAATTTTGTATTTTGTGCAGTGTAGTATTTGTGTTGGTGGTAATAAATTATAAATATAGACAGGGAAGGAGCGACTCACTTCCCTACTGGTATCAACAGTGGAAAGATATGATGATTATGATTATTATTACAAATATTATTTTATTTGTTAGTCCTTTCATGGCATTTTCCATTTTGAGTCACATGAGGCTTATAGTCATTGCTATTCATTGCTAGGTGTATTTAAATATATTTAAATCTACATCATATGAAGTTATCAAAAATGACTAGAGAAAGTGTGTCTATGTATTTGCGAGCTATGTTGAAAAAATGTATATACATGTATATACAATATACGCATATGTATTATATTATAACTGTTATATTACAATATAGTTCAGTTCAGATAACTTTCTTAATCCCAAGAAGGGCAATTCCTTTGCAGTTTACCAACTCAAAAACATTCGCAAACAATGGAATCTTTGGGTAGTTAATTTGATCGTCACAAAGCCTCGACTGTATGCAACTTGAGCACAACAACTTCAAACCCAGGCCATACATGTTTGCCAATCACCAGTCTATGGTCAGCCAGATGAACATGTTAGCCTCCGATATGAACACAAATGTAGGATTTCCAAGCTATGCCAGATGGAGTGGTGTGACTTGAACTTGCCATTGGGATGGAATGGGGTGGGGGGGGAGTTGAAAAAGGGAACCCAAATATGGAGGCTTGGTTTCATGAATTCCCTACTGCTCCCCAGAGCTCCGGATTCCTACCGCGTCTGTGGGCAGCTCGCTATTTACATGAATCGGCTCGCTTTTGCTCAATTACAGAGGGCTACTCACTCACGCAAGATTGTTTCGCCCTGCTGGGCCTCGTGTAACACAGGCCTGAAGACTGAAGCGCCCTTGAACTGGAAAAAAATGACATGACTGGTTTTGCTTCTGTCCTGAGTCCTGACCCCATAACAGCTTAGCATAGCTTCGTAGCGCATTCACGCGCGGCAATGGAATCGCTAAGAGTCAATGTTTTCACACGAGTGCCTACTTAATTCAATGCCGCAAGTCTGTAATGCGGTGAGATATGGCCTGTGTGTGCCTGTGTGTGTGTGTGTGTGTGTGTGTGTGTGTGTGTGTGTGTGTGTGTGTGTGCATGGCGATAACGGTTTAAAACACACATAGTCAGGGGACAGCATAGTCTAGTGGTTACTGGGCAGGGGGGATGACTCATAGCCCAAAGATTCTGGGTTCGGAAACCCAGTGTCTGTACCATCCTACCATCCTAGAGCAAGAAGCGCAAGCCATTATTTCCAAGTTGCTCTGGATAAAAGCCTCTGCTTCTACACAATGCATTTTCTACACCATGCCAAAGACAATGTTTTATTGTCACATGTTCTTCATAACACAGGGCCATTCTGAACAGTGAAATTCTTGTGACATGGCAGGTGACAGCATGCAAAAGAGTAGTCAAAAAGATAAAATATAAAATAGCAAGAGAGATTATTATATATATAAATGTATTGTAAATATATATATATATATACACACATACCTGTATATACATACACACATACACATCATACATTGAGCGGCACAATATATATATAATACGATAATACACTAAAATGGTTTGTGTATTATCGTATTGGTACATTGTACATAATAATTCTAAAATGTAAATGTTGACTCCAGAAGTATTGATGCCTTGCCACACACAGCTCACTGTCGTCCCGTCACCGTATTCTGAGTCAAAAGTGTTGCCACCCCTTTCCTGCCACCAGCAGGAAGTCCTCGTCTCAGGGCCGCATGTGCCACTGAGTCACCCGCCAGCATTTATTAATAGCTAACTACAACCCCAAACTTTATCTCCGTTTCCATGGCAGCACACCACGTCTCGGCCCTCAAAAAGGGTGTGGCGCACGACAAGATTCTCCCAGAGTAAATATCTTGGAAGCAGTAGCAGGCTGGTTTTCTCAGGTGTCATGGCAACAGGGGTCATCGAGGTTATCGTTGTAAGTGGCTAACGCTGTACTAAGTGTGGCGGCAGTAGCTCAGGAAGTAAGAGTGGTTGTCTGGCAACTGGAAGGTTGCTGGTTCGATCCCTGGGCTCTGCCTAGCTAAGTGTTGAGGTGTCCCTGAGTAAGATGCCGAACCTTAACTGCTCCTGATGTGTTGTTGTAAAGCACTTTGGATAAAAGCGCTATATAAATGCAATCCATTTACTAAGAGTACAGTGTGGTGCCCAACCTGTAGGTCGGGACTCTACGTGGGGGTGTCTGATTGGCATATGGGGTCACACATGAGATTGATGACCTATAAGTATATATATATATAATTTATATATTTCATGATAGTTGAGATTGGTGATGAGAAAAGGTTTGAAACGACTCAAGAAGGCTCTGTATATACCAACAAGCAGCCTTGTAGCCACAAGAAAGTAAATAATATGAAAATAAATACATTTGAAAATCACTTACTGTGGCGCAATGCGCAATTCGCTCACTGGAACATTGATTTTACGGGCAGCTGTTGCTGGTATCGACGTCTGTGGAAGTAGATGCATAAAAGACATTAAACGTTGGGGGTACCAAGAATTCACATTTCACTGGGCCAATAGCTCGGCAACCTTTATGTCTGCCAATTCTGGAAGGAGGTTGGCTCTTCTGTGTTTCTTCTTAAGGTTTCTCCTTTCCCTTTCAAGGGCTTAGGATTTAGGGGGCATTGAAGAATAGAATAGAATAGAATAGAACTTTATTAATCCTGAAGGAAATTCTTGTGCCAGGTTGCAGAGCGATACAGTACAATAAAACGTATTGAGTATTGCACATGATGTTGGACAGTAATATTAATATTGCACGTAATACTGAGGAAAATGCACATGACGTTGAGAGGTAATATTGCACATGATATTGTTGTGTTCATTGTCTTGTACTTCAACTGTCCTTCCCACAGAGGGGGGAGGAGTTATAGAGTTTGATGGCCACAGGCAGAAAGGACCTCCTGTGGCATTCTGTGGTGCACCTCGGTAATCTCAGTCTATGGCTGAAGGTGCTCTGGTATGACACCAGTGTGGCATGCAGGGGATGGGAGGCGTTGTCCATAATACTGAGTAGTTTACTCAGCATCCTCCTCTCTGAGACCTCCACCAAAGACTCCAATTCCACTCCCAGGACAAAACCCGCTTTCCTGACGAGCTTATTGAGTCTGTTAGCGTCGGCTGCCTTCACCCTGCTGCCCCAGCACACAACAGCGTAGAAGATGACGCTGGCCACCACAGCGTGATAGAACATCTGCAGCATGGTTTTGCAGACGTTGAAAGATCTGAGTCTCCGTAGGAAATACAGGCGACTCTGACCTTTCTTATACAGGGCCTCTGTGTTTTTAGTCCAGTCCATTTTATTGTCTATGTGAACACCCAGGTACTTAGTGTGGACCTGTGAAGCGCTTCATAAAATGGACTTGAATTGGTACCAATGGTTCTGAACACGTATTAACTCCTTCCTAACAGGCAGAATGACAGCATACCACGCCGAGTTTGAGCGTGCGGGCCAGCAGCCGGGCCTCCAGGTGTGGAGGATCGAGAAGTTCGACCTGGTACCTGTCCCGGAGAAGCTGTACGGGGGCTTCTACACCGGGGACGCCTACCTCATCCTCAACACCATCAAGCAACGCTCGGGGAAGCTGCAGTATGACCTCCACTTCTGGCTGGGTGAGGGGTGACGATGAAACACACTCCTTTTGGTCGGTTGCTGAGCTCTGGGGTTTCGTACCAGCCTTGCCTTATGCCATGTCATGTAGGAATATGGGTTAGGTATCATGTTATGGTTTTGAATGGGGGGGGGGGGGGGGGGGCGGATTGACAGAGTGAGTGTCTTGATAATGATATAGCCTATCTGAACTGCAAAGACACTTTCTTGTATCCGAGTAGTTTTGATGTGTGGTATTTAATTTGCTGATGTGTCTGATGCTGTAGTGAACATATCTCAGAAGCAGCATCTTTTACACATTTAGGCTGCTTCTCGGCATATTGGATATGTGGATATCATGGAGATTTAGGATGCGAGGGGAGCGAGTGAGGGCTTGTACATCAGAATGCAGAATCAGGAGCCATATTGAGAGGAAGGCAGTTTCAAACACAAGAATGACAAATCATTTAATGATGAATCACTAAGCAATGATCAAAAAAGCATTTTTAGTTACATAATAACTAACATTCCAATGCTGCTATAATTCCAAAATGGAGATTCTATAGGGCTTGTATTGTACATCACAAACTGATGGCCAAGCCCTATTTGAGTTCAGTTCAGTTCAGACAACTTTATTAATCCCAAGAAGGGCAATTCGTTTGCAGCTTACCAGTCCTTACGCACAACTCAAACACACTCACAGACAAGATAATTATATGTCAAAGGCAACCATACAAGCAAACAACAAGCAGCAGTTGATACCATTTTGTTATAGTTCATTCGGAATGATTATTGCAGATTATGCAGCACTGTATACATTGAGCACTCAGAACAACAGCATTGTTGTCTCGGTGTAGATAAGTTAAGATAAGATAAGATAGAACTGTATTCATCCCGAAGGAAATTCTTGTGCCAGAGGTTGCTCAAAAATACCAAAAACATAAGAATGAAAACAATAGAATAATACATGTACAGTGTCTAAGCCTAATAGTGTGACAATATAGGTAAGATATATTGAGTAAAAAAAAGAAGTTAGCAATGGTATTGAGAAGTAGTATTGCACACAATGTGCTGTAGCCGCCTGGTTTCCCGTTGGGCCAGGTGAATGTTAAAAGTTGTGCTTGTGTTGGGGAACCACCAGGGGACTACTGCACCCAGGATGAGAGCGGTTCAGCGGCCATCTTCACGGTCCAGATGGACGACTACCTGGGAGGACAGCCCATCCAGTACCGCGAGGTGCAGGGCTACGAGTCCAAGGTCTTCCTGGGCTACTTCAAGTCCGGCATCAAGTACATGGTAGGACGCCCACACCCATCTTCCATCTCGTGTCCATGCTATATGACGATTTATGATCAACATACTTTATGACCAACCAATATAGTAGAACCAACCCAAGTTGTTGACATAGATGGGGTAGGTAGAATCGCCACCTTATCGTGGTGGGGGGGTTTGGGTGCCCCCGTGACCCTGGGAGCTGTGTTGTCCGGGGCATTAGCCCCTGGTAGGGGCTCCCAAGGCAAAGTGGTCCCAGGGGAGGGGCCAGACTAAGAGCGATTCAAAGACCCCATGAAGAGACTCCCAAAGAACACAATCACCTCGCCCGGCCAAGGGAAACCGGGGCCCCCTTCTGGAGCTAAACCTGGGAGGGGAGCTCATCGGCGAGCATCTGGTGGCCGGACCTGGATCCACGGGGCCGGGCCAAGCCCGAAAAAACTACGTGGAGTCACCTCCCTGTGGGCTCACCACCTGCAGGGAGAGTCATTGGGGTTGGGTGCGTTGTAAACCGGGCGGTAGGCAAAAGCGGGGTCCTGGACGTGCGGATCCCCAGCATCGCCGACTGGTTCTAGGGACGTGGAACGTCACCTCACTGGCAGGGAAGGAGCCTGAGCTGGTGCGGGAGGTGGAGCGGTAACAACTAGATATGGTTGGGCTCACCTCTGCGCACAGCACCGGTTCTGGAACCAAACTCCTGGAGAGGGGCTGGACCCTCTCCTTTTCCGGAGTTGCACAGGGTGTGAGGTGCCAGGTGGGTGTGGGGATACTCACAAATCCCAGCTGAGCGCCGCTGTGTTGGTGTTCTCTCCGGTGAATGAGAGGGTCACCTCCATGCGACTGCAAGTCGCTGGGGGGAAGGCTCTGACTGTTGTGTGTGCCTACGCACCAAACAGCAGCTCAGAGTATCCGGCCTTCTTGGAGTCCTTGGGTGGCATCCTGGAAAGGGTTCCATCCAGGGACTCCATAGTTCTACTGGAGGACTTCAACGCACACGTGGGCAATGATGGAGAAACCTGGAGGGGAGTGATTTGGATGAACGGCCCGATCTGAACCAGAGTGGTGTTTTATTATTGGACTTCTGTGCTAGTCATGGACTGGCCATAGCAAACACCATGTTCAAACATAGGGTGGTCCATAAGTGTACCTGGTACCGGACCACCTAAGGCCAAAAGTCGCTGATCGACTTTGTAATCGTATCAGCAGATCTGCGGCCGCATGTTTTGGACACTCGGGTGAAGAGAGGAGCAGAGCTGTCAACTGATCACCACCTGGTGGTGAGTTGGATCAGATGGCGCGGGAGGCTGCCAGACAGAGCTGGTAAACCCAAACGTGTAGTGAGGGTGAATTGTCCGTAAGGTCCCACCTCCGGAAGAACTTCTCGTGCATCCCGGGGGAGGTTGGGGACATGGAACCTGAGTGGGCCATGTTCAGAGCCTCCATTGTGGAGGCTGCAGCTCGGAGTTGTCGTCAAAAGGCTGTTGGTGCCTGTCGTGGTGGCAACCCAAGAACCCGTTGGTGGACACCAGCAGTGAAGGAAGCCGTCAGGCTGGTTGAAACAGCAGACGGGTACCGGGAGGCCAAAAGGACCGCGGCTTCATCGGTCGCTGAAGCAAAATCCCGGGTGTGGGAGGAGTTCGGGGAGACCATGGAGAAGGATTTTCGGTTGGCCTCAAGGAAGTTCTGGCAAACTGTCCGGCGACTCAGGAAGGGAAAGCAGGGCTTGGCTCAGGCTGTGCTCAGTCGGGGGGGAAAACCGCTGACCCAGACTGAGGATATTGTCGGGTGGTGGAAAGAACACTTTGAACCCGACCAGTACATCCTCTGTGGAAGAGGCAGAGTCTGAAGACTCGGGGGAAGCCTCAACCATATCCTTGGTGGAGGTCACTGAAGTAGTCAAAAAGCTCTTCAGTGGCAAGGCTCCAGGTGTGGATGAGATTCGCCCTGAGATGCTGAAGGCTCTGGACATTGTTGGGCTGTCGTGGCTGACGCACCTAGTCAATGTTGGGGACAGTACCTGTGGAATGGCAGACCGGGGTGGTGGTCCCCATTTTCAAAAAAGGGGCCCAGAGGGTCTGCTCCAATTATCGACGTATCACACTACTCAGACTCCCCGGGAAAGTTTATTCCAGGGTGCTGGAAAGGAGGCTCCGGCCAATTGGCGAACCTCAGCTTCAGGAGGAACAATGCGGATTCCGTCCTGGCCGTGGAACAGTGGACCAGCTCTTTACCCTCGCAGGGTTGTTGGGGGGGGGCATGGGAGTTTGCCCATCCAGTCTACATGTGCTTTGTGGACTTGGAGAAGGCTTATGACCATGTCCCCCGGGGAATCCTGCGGGGGGTACTACGGGAGTATGGGGTACCAGGGCCGTTGGTACGTGCCATTCGGTCCTTGTACGAACAAAGTGCGAGCTGCATCCGTATTCTCTGCACAAAGTCAAGCATGTTCTCAGTGTGTGTTGGACTCCGCCAAGGTCGTCCCTTGTCACCGAGTCTGTTCGTGATCTTCATGGACAGAATCTCAAGGCAAGGAAAGCCCTTTGAGACTGTCTTGTGATTAAGGGCTATACAAATAAAATTGAATTGAATTGAATTGAATTGAAAATTGAAGGCACAGCCACGGTGAGGAGAGTGTCCGGTTTGGGGACCTCAGAATTGCATCTCTGCTCTTTGCAGATGATGTGGTTCTGTTGGCTACATCAGACCGTGACCTCCAGCATGCACTGGGGCGGTTTGCAGCCGAGTGTGAAGCGGTCGGGATGAGAGTCAGCACCTCCAAGTCTGAGGCCATGGTTCTCTGCCGGTCTGTTGTGGTGAAGAGGGAGCTGAGCCGGAAGGCGAAGCTCTCGATTTACAGGTCCATCTCCGTTCCAACCCTCACCTATGGTCACAAGCTTTGGGTAGTGACCGGAAGAATGAGATTGCGGATACAAGCGGCTGAAATGAGTTTCCTCCGCAGGGTGGCTGGGCTCAGCCTAAGAGATAGGGTGAGGAGCTCAGACATCCGGAGGGAGCTCGGAGTAGAGCCGCTGCTCCTCCGTGTCGAAAGGAGTCAGCTGAGGTGGTTCGGGCATCTGATTAGGATGCCCCCGGGCACCTCCCCTTCGAGGTTTTCCGGGAACGTCCAACTGGGAGGAGAACCCAGGGCAGACCCAGAACCCGCTGGAGGGATTATATATCTCGTCTGGCCTGGGAACGCCTCGGGATCCCCCAGGAGGAACCGGAGAGTGTTGCTGGGGAGAAGGAAACCTGGGGGGCCCTGCTTAGCTGGCTGCCACCGCGACCCGACCCCGGATAAGTGGACGAGAATGGATGGATGGATGGGTGTTGTTAGATCCGCTCAGATAACCTCCTCTAACGGAGGTGTTGTGAAACCTGTATCCAGTAACGGTTGTTAACAGGTCGTTGGAGAGACTAGCCTAGCCCCTAACTGCCTTATGTCCGAACGTCTACCCCGCTTACATTGGTGCCACGACCCAAGGCATAACCCTGGCTTCGAGCCACAGCCCCAAACGCGTCCGTTATGGCAGCTCTCTCCTGGGATCAGTGCGCTTGGTGGTTCGCTAGGATATATTTTAAGGCTTGGATAACTAGCCCTAGGGATATGATTTATTCTCCTAAAGTAACCTCTTAGAACCAGGTGTAAACCTCAAACACTCTTGAATCTTCTTCTCCTTCGGCAATGATCGAATGTCCACAGGAATCTATTCATCAACTAATTGCTAGTTTTTATTGCAGGAATTTAGCAGGGGTTCAGCAGAATGCATAGCAAAAAGTTGGCAAAAATGGTTATGATAACAGTAAATATAATTAAAGAAGCCCGCTGTCCGATATTGATGAACTTATCCGGATCTCGCTAGTTGGTGAGCACGCCTGCTGCTGCCTACTCGGGGCTCCAACCCCTCCCGTCGTGCGCATTGTAGAATTCCTTGGGTCCAGTCCGAGAATATGTCAAAACAAACGCTGGTAAACTTCACAGTCTTGTTGGACTGCGGGAGACATCCTCCCCTCGATGGACTGTCGAAAAAAACCCCAGAAACTAAACAAGAGTAATCCGAGTCTCGGAAATAAAAAATTAAAAAATGTCCGGAGATTTCTTGCGCTTCTTTTTCCTCATCCTGATGGCGTCCTTCTGTCCGCCCCTCAGGAGCTCCGATGACTCTTTTTTTGCACATTCACTTGTTGGCCCTTTTATACCCTCTGATGACCTCAACGTTCAATAGTATTGACATTGTTCATTACTGTGATAAATTATCTCCCCGAACACGTGGAGGAACTATAAACAGAAGAGCTTTTGTATTGTGCAGTATTTGTGTTGGTGGTAATAAAGTACAACTAGAGATGGGGAAGCAGGGAGTCACTTCCCTACCAGTATCAACAATGGAAAGATATGATTATTATTATTATTATTATTATTATTATTACATTCATATTATCGTCAACAAGTGAATATCCATATCCAAATGTCTAAGAATGATGACAAAGTATGATTTAGAATCTGAGTCCTGCAGCACATGGAATTGTTTTTGGAGTTACTCCAAATTTGATTGTTCTCAGGTGCACTTTTACGTAACATTTGCTAAAAGCTGAATTCTGTGTGAATCTGTTTTTTTACATATATATTTTATATGTCATGTGTTTTTGATATTATATATACCTTTAATAAATGCACTGTTGAAAATATATTCACAACGCTAATTATGTTTTGACTTTTTGTGTTCGGTTTCCAGAAAGGGGGCGTGGCCTCTGGTTTCAAGCACGTCGTCACCAATGAGGTCATTATGCAACGGTTGCTCCAGGTCAAGGGTCGCCGCGTCGTCAGGGCGACGGAGGTGGCTGTCAGCTGGGACAGCTTCAACCAGGGAGACTGCTTCATCCTGGACCTGGGAGCGGTACGACCCCCCTCTACATCCTAATG
The DNA here is from genome assembly GCA_002895965.2 of Coryphaenoides rupestris. NCBI lineage: Eukaryota > Metazoa > Chordata > Actinopteri > Gadiformes > Macrouridae > Coryphaenoides > Coryphaenoides rupestris. Next base: position 180,424 of record PIJE02000346.1, read on the forward strand.
CCATGCACCAACAAGGGTGGTTTCTATAGTAACCGTGTGTTGTTTTTGGAGGCAGGATAGTCTTGTAGTAGTGGTTAAGGGGGTTTGACTTCCCGCTGAAAATGTTCTGGGTTCAAACCACACTGAGCTCAGTCTAACTATAGGCATTCTTGAGTGACAGTGAAATGTCACCGAAAGTCGGTTTGGATAAAAGTGTTGTGTGATAAAAGTAATGAAATAGTTACATAGCGTTCATGTATGTATAAGTAGTGACTTGGGACAAAAATGTCTAAATAACTAGATATATACATAATTGAATGAACCTTTAGTTTTTCTCATGTCTAAAACTGGATATGAGAAGTTAATAACACACAAAAATTAACCAGGGTGCAAACACATGAGTCAAACACAGACAATAAAAACAATAAAACTACACAGCGAGACAGGCCCACATTACAGAGCAAAGTGCTGACAAAACAGGTGAGTTATTAACAGCTTCTTTAAGCTGCCGACTGACTGCTTCTTTTTATTGCTTGGGGAAGACGGTTCCAAAGGGTGGGGGCCACAAGTGAAAAAGATCGGTCCCCTTTAGTTTTAAGCCTAGACTTCGGGACGACCAAAAGGCCTCAGTCAGAAGACCTCAGTGATCTCACCGTGGACAGGGGACACAATAACTAAATGGGGCCAGCCCGTGTAGTGCTTTATAAGTGATTGAAATAATTTTTAAATCAATTCTGCAATCATTGAGTAACCAATGTAAATTAATCAACACTGGTGTAATGTGTGATCTATGACATGCATTGGTTAAAGGTAGCAGCTGTCTAGCAGACATGACTGCAAAGTGACGCTGTTCATGGATGCTAATGCTCATAAACCCCCCTCTACAATCTATAATCATGAACCCTGGCTGTGTTGTTAGACTGTGATCACTGTGATCAGAGCTTGTGTTGACTCTCTGTGCTCTGCTCGTCATGTCTGTTCTAGGAGATCTACCAGTGGTGCGGATCGCAGAGCAACCGCTTCGAGAAGCTTAAGGCCACGGCGGTGGCCAAGGGTATCCGTGACAACGAGCGCAGCGGGCGCGCGCGCGTCTACGTCTGCGACGAAGGGATGGAGAGAGAGAAGATGCTGGAGGTGAGGCAGGAGGGGGAGATGGGAGGGAGGGGGGAGGGAGCGAGGGGGTGATATCCGGGCTGATCTGTTAATGGTTTGTGTTTCTGATTCGACTTACTTCTGCTACACACCCACGCATTCCGCTACACACCCACACACACATTTAAAGACATACTGTACATGCACACACACACGCACACACATTTACATTTTACATTTACATTTAGGGTATTTGGCAGACGCTTTTATCCAAAGCGACTTACAAAGAGTACGACACGCATACACTTAAACACACACACACACACACACTCTCTCTCACACACACTTAAACACATACACATGCGCACAAAACACACTCCCTTATGTATACATCCACATGCACACACAGACACATTTGCACGCGCGCACACACTCACACACTTGTGTGTTTCTGTCTTAAGGTGCTTGGCCCTAAACCAGATCTGCCTGAAGGTGTCTCTGATGACATCAAAGCAGATGCCTCAAACCGCAAGATGGCCAAACTCTACAAAGTAAGATCCTGAGTATCTCTTTATCTATATCATTTTGTCCAGTACAAAATGAATGTTGAACTACCAACTGATCCTATGTATTTATATGTCCTGGTGTGCAAAACTGAATCAATAATAATCATAAGCATAACAATATCGAGCAATATTACAATATTATCTGGGTAGTGTTCCTATAACTCTGGTTATGATGGTGCTGGCGTGGTTGTGGCTACTGTCTAGTTGTCCAACTCCAGTGAGGACATAGTCATTATGTTAATTCTGGGTGTGTCTACTGTCTAGGTGTCCAACTCCAGCGGGGACATGGCCATCGCCCTGGTGGCGGCGGAGAACCCGTTCTCCCAGAGTGCCTTGGAGTCCAGCGACTGCTTCATCCTGGACCACGGCTCCGACGGAAAGATCTTTGTCTGGAAAGGTCAGTCATGGGCGCAGTGGCTTGGACATGTGACAGTCTGAATGTACGTTAAATGGCCCCTATGTGTTGATTGAGGCGATTTAAACATCTACCAAATAGTGACATCACAAGTGGGACCACCCACAAATATAGCAGACAGATAGTTCAGCCTATCCGTTGGTACAGTCCATTGGGTAGGCTGGTGGGTTGATCTATCCCATTATGCATCTGGGCACTGGGCAATCTGGTCACTGTAGGCTATATCAACATCACACCTGGTGGTCAAATAGAGGAACTTCAGTGTAAAGGAGATGGGACTAATAAACAGGAAAAGAGTGTCTCTAAAGGTTTTAAATCAACACGGTCACTGTAAAAATACACATTAAAATCCCCTTCTGAAAATCTCCTTGCGCGAAATCTCAGTAGAAATCTCAAATGAAACAGGAAACGAGCCGTAACCCCGCCCCTTTTAGTTTTTGGTTTCCAGCTCAGGATCTGTGACGTCTTTCCCCAACAGTTCTGCTATAAAATAATAGGACTGCTAGATCTGAGCTTACTGAAAAGTCAATCACACAACATACAACATTCCAAAGACCTGGTCCAGAATTCGAGTTTGTCCTACAAAGTAACGCCAACGTTAGCAAACAAACAGTCAGTGTTGTGCAGGCTTGGCTCAGGTGTTAGCCTCTACTCTACAAGGAGCAATTTAAATGTTGTGTACTCCTCCTGTAAACAGCTCTGGGCCCAACACTGGAGCCTCTTACAGAGTGCCCATTTAACCAAGACTTCACCCTGCTACAATATTTATTCAAACGGTAAAAAAAAACCCAAAGACTTAACTTATTATTTCTATGACCTCACACACCCAGTTTAAAACACAAGAACATGAACACACCGATTGTCATCTAAATAAATCTTTCCAAAACTTTTCCATTACAGTCTAATTCCATCATGTCCTCCAAAGTTGATGAGACATACACAACGCAACATTTATGCCTAGTGTGTGTCCCATGTATTCATCTAGATTCGGAGAAGAGGGTTTCTCAACCTCTGGTTTGGGGCCCACTTAGAGGCCCTCTGGCATGTATATGGGGTCCTGGGAGATTAGAAACACTAGAACCAGTACTAATCACATAGTGTGGTACAATGCCCATATGTTTACTCTTGATATGGAGTGTGAAAGCAGGTGCAAAATGTAAGAAGCTTACAGTTTTTACAAATATTTCCAGACCTCAATATGAGGTCACAGGCCAAAAATGGTTCTGAACCACTGCTCTAGGCTGATATATATACACCCAGTAAGTATCCTGTGTCACCTGATGTCACTCCTCTTCGATTGCCCCTAGCATGTTTTTTCAAGCCTCAGAAGAATACGAGTAATTGTTAGTCTCTGCCAGATTGCCCTGCATGACACCCTCCGACTGTAACTTTGTTAGCGCATTTTTGTTCTGCAGAATGCCACAATGTTTGTTAAACTGTTAAAGATTGTGGTTTCTATTGAATTTCCAGGTGAATCAGTTTAAAAAGTCACATTGTCTGTCTTTGAGTCCTCTAGAACTGTAGAACTTCTAGAATGTTCCACTATTCTCACTTCCAGAGTGTTCTAGAAGGTTAGAATCTGGTAGAAGAAATGTATCTCTCTGTGCTGTTGGCTTTGCTCTTGGACGCAAGGATTGAAGGGAGATTGTAGAATTCTTCTGAAACATATAATGCTGTTTTGGCTTTGGCTTTTGCTCAAACAACAACAACAACAATGACCCCTGACCCCAAAACAGGCAAGGACGCCAACATGGAGGAGCGCAAGGCGGCCATGAAGGCGGCGGACGAGTTCATCAAGAAGATGGGCTACCCCAAGCACACGCAGGTGCAGATCCTGCCCGAGATGGGCGAGACGCCGCTCTTCAAGCAGTTCTTCAAGAACTGGCGCGACCGCGACCAGACCGAGGGCATGGGCGTGGCCTACATCTCCAACAGCATCGCCCGCATCGAGAAGGTGGCGTTCGATGCCGCCACGCTCCACGACTCCGCCCCCATGGCCGCCCAGCACGGCATGGTGGACGACGGCTCCGGGGAGAAACAGGTCAGAGACCAGACTGACCTGTCTGTCTGTTTATGTCTGTTAATGTCTGACTATCTGTCTATCTGTATTTTTATCCCTGTCATCATTCAAGAAAGCCCTCAAAACCAACCTTTTCAGACTTGTCTGCCCCAACTAAACCTTCTCCCACATGTTTTTATTCCAAGGTTTATTATGTATTATGTCTTTGAGTACTTTGAAAAGCGCTATATAAATGTAATGTATTATTCTTCTTATTATTATTATTCTTATTCGTATTATTATTTATGTCTGCTTGTTGATTAATGTTTATGTCTATCCGTCTGTTTATGTCGTTTTGTCTCTGTCTGTATTTATCTATCCATCTAGGTCTGTGTGCTTCTGTCTGACTGCCTGTTTTATGTCCATCTATCTATTAATTAGCTGTAATCCGTCTCCTCCCTGTGTCTGTGTTCCAGATCTGGCGTATCGAGGGGGCAGACAAGGTCGCGGTGGATGAGTCCACCTACGGGCAGTTCTACGGCGGAGACAGTTACATCATCCTGTATAACTACCGCCACGCCGGACGCCAGGGTCACATCATCTACATGTGGTGAGGAGAGCACGCAGGATCTGTAGCATGGACGCTAAACACTAACATTCTGGATGCTAGCATGCTAAACGTTATCATTGGCGATTGTCAGCGTTTTAGATGTCACCATGCTAGATGTTCATATGCAAAATGTCATTATTCTAGATGTTAGCATGCTCAATGGTAACATGCTAGATGTTAGCACGCTATGTGTTAGCATGCTAAATGTCAGCATGCAACATGTTAATATGCTAAATGTTATCATTCTAGATGTTGCCATGTTCAATGTTCACATACTCAATGGCAACATGCTAGATATTAGCATGCTATTTGAGAACATGCTTGATATGACCATGCTATCTGTTAACATGCTAGATGCTAACATGCTAACCATGTCCCAGGCAGGGAATGGACTCCAGCCAGGATGAGATCGGGGCGTCGGCCATCCTGGGTGCTCAGCTGGACGATGAGCTTGGCGGTGGGCCCGTACAGGTAACACACCTGTTGACATCACCACTGGGACCTGGAACTCCATCTTTACTCCATCTTCATTTGCTATCATATGATCTGCTCCGCCCCTCTGCTTCCCCAGCCCCAATAACATGCCTTTTCTGCTCTCCCTCCTGATCTCGTACCACCTCATGGTTCTCTGCCCTCCGTTGCACTTGTCCTCTCTCCTTCTCCCTCCCCATGCCTCTCTGGTCTCTTCAGGTGGTTGGTGCTCCTATAACCACGCAGGTAGAAGCTCTCCTCCCCTTTCCTCTCCTCTCACATCTCTTAATCCTGTGACTCTCTCAGTACAGATCCAGGGGGCGCAAAATAGCCGAGGTCAGCTCTTTTAGATTCTGGAATTCTCACTTCCCAATTCTTACTTCGAGTGTTCTAGAATCTAGAATGCTAGAATTTAGAGAAATTATCTAACATTATCTGTCATATTGGCATCTAGAATTCTCACTTGTAGAATCTTCTAGAACTCACAATCTAGATTATAGATTCTAGAGAAATTCACTTGCAAGGACGTGAGTGAGATTCCTGAATTCTCACTTCTAGTGTACCCTTCACACATGCAATCTATCCCAGAAATGTTCCGGAACCTTTTCATGGGGTCATGTGTGAATGGGAACAGGAATCAAAATCACAGAAAATCTCTACCCCAATTTCCGACCTCAAGACCTAGTGACATTTCCCGAACACTGTTGGTCTGTGTTGTGAATGAAAGCGGTAACATTGCTGTTTATCTGAAGGTTTTTGTATCTTCGTATTCGTATTTTGTTCGCAAACATGCTCCCTTTTTCAAGAAGGGCTTGAAAGTCGGACAGATTCCAAAATAAGCGAGCTCCTCACAGTCCTTCCTATCAGTTCTTCTTCTGTAGTGTGTTTTATGGCGGTGGCATCCATAAGTGCGACATTACTGCCGTCTTCTGGACTGTTCCTTCGGCCCATCTACACCAGCATGTGTGAAAGAGGCTTAGAAGTCCTGAGAGTTCTAGGTTGAGTGTTCTAGAATGCCAGAATCTAGAGGGAACAACCTAGCTCTATACTGTTGGCATGGCTCCTGGGTGGAAGAAAACAAAGGTGATTGTAATCAATGGTGAATACACGGACAGGACGTACCAGCTGCGATGATTACAGGAAGTTTCCTTCTTGTAAAGACACACACACACCTAGAGCGCTCCTGTGCTTTTAATGTTAACTAAACAGACTTAATAATATGATGATAAAAGTCACTGTGACTGCAGCACTGCGATGAGCGGAACGTGAGTAACTTCCACAATTTAGACCTCACCCTGGCTCTGTATAGGAGGAGTTCATCCCAGTCATTGGGTGTATTTCTGCTCTCTCTCTCTCTCTCTCTCCCTGTCCTCCCTTCACTCCATGTGTTTATTCAATGCGCGTATATGTATGTGTGTGTCCGTGTGTGTGCGCATGTGTTATCGTGCATGCCAACGTGTGCTAAAACGATACGATCCATGTCCGGGCCACGCTTTGAATGAATTGTATTCATCCGCGATGCTCTTTGTTCCAGAAGCTTCCTAATCACTGTAACTAAATGGAGACCAGCTGTCTCACCGACATGGTTTCACCGTGTGGAAGAGTTCTGGAGGATCGGACCTTTACCCAGGCCAACGGCATGATACCGCATGTAGACTAGTAGACTAGATTTGATAATAACCCATATTTTCATTCACTTTTTCACTTTTCAACTTTTAATAATGGTTCTGAATACTACAATAGGCCCCTCCTTAAATATACAGTGTTACCATTTGAAAAGTTTAGGTTAGCAAAACTAAGAAAGAAAAGGTAAGAAAAGAAAGTCTTGGTGAGGGAAACCACCCAACTTCATGATGCGGATGTGAACGTCTTGGACACTGTGGATGTGAACCAAATACACACATAATACTCTGTAAACCATGAGAGAGAGAGAGAAGGAGAGAGAGAGAAGAGAGAGAGAGAGAGAGAGCACAGCAGTTAAAACACTCAACCCAGTCCCATAATCTGTGTTGTCCAACAGAAATTGTCCGTACATGTTAGCATACGTGGCTTCCACAATGGACCACATGGACAGTTGAAGATAATCAAGTAAACAAGGGGAAAATATGAGCAAATATTGTAGTATAGTTCTAGTAAGTAGACACATGCCTACCGCTTCGCTGGCGTAGCTCTGACAGACGTAGCCATCAGCTCCCCGAGTGTCCCGGGTGCAGAACATTGATTCCGATGACAGTTGTGTAACTCAACTGTGCCACCTTGTGGGGGGGGGGGAAATAAACACGCGAGGATTGCAATTGAAGTGGATGAAAGCTAAACCTTGACAAAGTAAGCACATCTAGTTAGCCCTCAAGCATCATTAACCCTCTAAGCATCATTCAAATTATCCACAGCCTCTCAAAACAATAAAGCATGGTTTGTCGCATCTTACTAAGGTTCCTAAAATGTACATCTTAAAATGTACTCGAATTTGTGTGATTGTAGGTAATGTTCTAATGTGTTTACAATTTGTGTTCCTGTGTGTGTGTGTGTGTGTGTGTGTGTGTGTGTGTGTGTGTGTGTGTGTGTGTGTGTGTGTGGTGGTGTTCCGTCTGCGTAATTGTGTGTATGTGATCCAGGTGAGGGTGGTCCAAGGCAAGGAGCCGGCCCACATGATGAGCCTGTTTGGCGGGAAACCCATGGTGATCTACAGGGGGGGCACCTCCAGGGACGGGGGTCAGAGTGCACCTGCCGAGACACGCCTCTTCCAAGTGCGGTCCAACGCGGCCGGCCACACGCGGGCCGTGGAGGTACAGTACACCTGGTCCACCTGGAAACACTCACAATACTTCACTTGATGTATACTAAATAAATATTTTATAAGGTTAAAATTTAAGTCAAATTTAAGTCTTAAGTAACATTCACAATACATGACACAGTATACACTGTATAGCAAAGTCAATGTGGGTTATTTTATCACATTTAGGGTCTTCTATTAACAAATGTGCAGTATAACATGGTTCTGCATTGCAGTTCTAATGTATTTCAATCTGTATTCAAATGTAAGAACTCCTGAATCACAATTACAGATTTGTACGAGTATGAAAGGAATTTGGCCCTGGCTCCAAAACAACTCTTATTAACAACGTACAACTTATTAAACGTCTGTTTGGTTATTTTATTTTTTTACGTTCCCGTTCCCGACTAGCTCGAAGCGGCGTCCTCCAATCTGAACTCCAACGACGCCTTTATTGTGGCGGCGCCCGGGGGCTGCTTCCTGTGGAGCGGGCAGGGGGCGAGCTACGCCGAGAAGCAGGGGGCGCTGCAGCTGTGCGACATCCTGGGGGTGTCCGCTGCAGAGCTGCCCGAGGGGGGAGAGAGCGGTGAGAGAGAAGACACAGAAGTCACAAAACCTTGATAGAACATGATGGGAATAATTTTTGTTTTTAAAGTAAACAATATACACACATTCAAGAATAAAAAGCTAAATCGTTGTTGTCCACACGATAGCCGATAAGTGGTAAGATTGCATTTCAGCCAATACCCGAATACAACCACAGCCCGCTGAAACGTGATTGATCATTACTACATGGATCCCAAAATCTTGTCCCTTACCTCCAGATTCTGCATTCATATGCGTCTGTTAATAGGGATGTAGAAGTATGTAGATGTATGAAGATGCTCAGTTGCACTTACCTATGGCTGCCTGTAGAGGTCGGTATATAATGCCCAAAAACATCCGTTTTAGAACCACTTCATGGAGATTCAAGAACTTTGTCACATACACATACAGGATATGCAGTGAAATGAAAAGTGGCGATGCTCAGCGGAACGTGCAAAAGAATACGATAGATAACTGGAGGGATCAGAATCAGAATATGTACAATATCTGGAATAATTACAGTAAAGAAAACCAGCAGGAATGAGAAATATAAAAATATATAAAAGGCAGCATAAAAAATGTAAGAAATATGAAAAAACTAAACTACTATAGAATTAAAAAATACAGAATAGTACAGACCATGTATGTCTGCATGTATGTATGTCATAAGTCATAAGCATGTGTGCATGTGTGCCCTGGTAAGGAGCCACTTTCAACCATTCAAAAAAATCAGATAAGCAGAATTATGGAAAAGAGTTCATATATCCAAGAAAAAAAGAAAAAGTGAAGAGGCATGAACCAATGTGTGCCAATGTGTTGTGCTGTTTGTTCATTTGTTATTAACAGATGACTTCTGGGAGGCACTGGGAGGTAAGAGTGAGTACCGCACGTCCACCCGTCTCAAGGACAAGATGGACGCCCATCCTCCCAGGCTGTTTGCCTGCTCCAATAAGACCGGGAACTTCATTGTAAGTCTTCCATTACCGCAAAACTTTCAACATTTATATATATATATATATATATATATATATATATAAAATATGCGGATGGAAAATTGAAAACTTGATCTTTCTGTTCTTCTACCACACACACACACACACACACACAGATCGAGGAGGTGCCCGGGGAGTTGACCCAGGACGACCTTGCCACCGACGATGTCATGATCCTGGACACCTGGGAGCAGGTGAGGCAGCAGCCGTGGGTTTGATGCCGGCTACACACGCACACAGACGCCTCCACAGCCACGGGCGGAGAGACACACAGAGACGGTTAATAATTCATGTACCTGACTGCCGGCGTTTTTCAGGTGTTTGTGTGGATCGGAAACGAGGCCCAGGAGGAGGAGAAGAGTGAAGCGATGGCCTCGGGTAAGGAAGTGTGTGTGTGTGTGCAAGTGTGTCATTCACATACATATTTATGAACATGTTCAGTGACTGATTATTCAACATTAATTTACAATCTCATTAATGAATATACTGTATATTACGGTATTGACGTGCACTATTGACTACTATGTAGTCATTTAGCAGATGCTTTTATTCAAAATGACTTACAGTGAGAGAATAATGTAATTAAGGCGCAGGTAGTGGTTAGGGTGGTATCTTGCTCTAGGAGGCTTACAGGTTAGGCTGTGGACATTGGGGGATCGAACCCAGTACCTTTGGTTTTGGAGTGAAACACCCTAGCACTGCACTACACTTCCCCCCCAACTATATGGTATAGAAGCTTAGATATTTTGTGTGGTGTGTAGTTCATATTTTCCACGACAGTGTGTCATGTGTAGAAGTATTTGAAACATCAGGACTACCGGGTGTTAACCTGACCTCCCCCTTCCCCTCGCCCCCGGTCCCGCTCCCAGCACTACGCTACATCGAATCGGACCCCGCCAACCGGGACCGCCGGACCCCCATCGTGAAGATCAAGCAAGGCTTCGAGCCCCCCACCTTCACCGGCTGGTTCCTGGGCTGGGACATGGACTACTGGACCAGCGACCCCCTGGAGAGAGCCATGGCTGAGCTGGCCCTCTGAACTGTGACCCACCTAACCCCCCCCACCCACCGGCAATGAGCCATGAACACATCCAATTAGATTCATCCATTAACAATTCTAATTAGGACTATAGTCCCTGTTACCATGACAACCAATTAGAAGGCCATAAGGAACCTATTTTGTCATTTTTAAAATTTGTATTTTGACTGTTTTTAATGTTTTAAAGGGCTGTCGCTAACTCGGGTACTTGTGGACACAGTGTTATTTTAATTTTTATTTTAATGTAACTCCAAGAATTGCATGCTAAGTTATGCGCCATCTAGTGTCTTCTAGCATGTGCCAACAGAGGGGATCACACAGGCTTCTGCCAGGGTTTTGCACATTTTGCCACGATAGCGTTATTTTATTGTATTTTATTTAGTTATTGTTTACCCCACCGGTACAACTGTATCACCACTCTGAAAGGAGAAGAGAGAGACAGAGAGATCTAGAAACCACGTGAGATGCAAAGCCGTTTTGTTTGTTGGTAAAGTCACTGCCCAAAACACCTTCCTAAGCCTTTCCAGAGCAATACAACCAATGCCTTAAACTTCTGTCACCCAAGCTCTTGTTTAGCTTCTCTGCTACGCTTTAATATTTACACTGCTGCTGAAGCTTCAATACCCTCGTATTATTGAGTTTGTTCTAGGAGGGCTTTGTAGTAACAACACAAATAAGGTAGATGTCCCTCCCAGCTAGTTGCCTGTGCCTACATGTCTATTTGTGATCGGACACCGCTGTAGGCAGCTCTATTTTTAGGAGGATTCTAAAGCTTTGCTGCTTGAGAACAATCACAACGAGTCACTTCCAGACACGGCGGCCTCGCCATGGTCCCCGCACGGATCAAGATGTTCCAATAAACCTTTGAAACCAGCGTGTCTGTATTGACTACTATGTATGTCTGTATGTACAGCGGCTCCCTCGTGAGTCACAACAATGTCGGAGCAAGGGAACACACACACACACACAAAGATGTCCTTATTTGTTTTATTGGTATGATAAAGTACAGCAAGATGACAACACTATGCCATGACGGTGAACTCGGGCGACAAGAATCTTTAAAACATGCAACCAAAAACAAAAGCATGCAATTGTAAACTTAAAAACATGGACAGAAATTACCCCTGTAGATTGTTACATCCTTAGCTTAAGGGGCTGAAACAGGCATTGAACAGAAATGGTCTCCATCCCCTTTCTACCATTTTGAAATTGGTCAACAGCTTGTTGCAAACTGAATGAGTAAATAGAAAGACAATAGGGCAATACTGTGTACATCTGTAGAATTAACTATGGCAGAATTAGACCAGTCTTCAGCAAGGCACTCAAGGTCTGCAGCGTGACATTTATTAATACTCTACTCAACCTGGGTTGCATAAGCCACGCCTTTTAAAGAGACAAGCCTCCTGCTAATTAGCACAACATGGTAAGTAGTGTGACATTCTATTTAGCATACCAGCATAATATTTAGCATATTTAGCATAATATCATTAATGGTACTCATGACATGGTTCTTAGCGTAACATGCCAAGTAGTTTGACATGCTCGCTAGCATAACATGTTAAGTAGCATAGCTAGTGCTAACCGCAGAGCCACCATGCTAAGGTGACCAGATTTCTGAAATGAAAAATTGGGACATTTGTCACTTGGCGGTCCATATAAACATATCTGATATTATTTCGGAAAAAAATTGACATTCACATTTGGCTTATATGGCCTCAAACAGACTGCATGCAGGTATGACAGCAGCTTGGAAGATACCCAGAAGTTACCCAGTTACAAATTGACAACAGATTAAAATACTTCAAAAAAGAAATACAACTTACAACTAGTATAAATAAGCGACTTTAATATAGAAGTCAGTTACTATAACATGTAAGCATTGTAGGCTACAGTATACACAAAATGAATTACTTACAATGGACAAATTATAAAATAGGTCCAAAAGCTTAATCCACATATTTGCATGGTCAGTATTAGGCATCTTAATATATGAAAAAAAATCTGAGAATATTTAATTTGCATTCCTGAAAATCAATTGCATGTGGAAATGCATAGAATCTGTAATATGACCTTGTGAAGTGAATCTATGGCAATTAAGGCTTTTAGCAGATAAGAGGTTTTAGTTAAAACACACAAACACATACAAATCCAGCTTTAGGAAGAGTAACAGTTACCCGTCACTATACAAAATGGCAGTGGTTAAAACGTAACATGACTGGAACTAGATTACAATGTATTCTGGGAGTGTAGGAGCCATGTGAATGCACATGTGTACGTTTCTGACGTTGAGTGTGTGCGTGCGTGTGTGTAGGAACGCACACACACACACACAGTGTGTGTGTGTGCGTGTGTTCCTAAGTGAATCATGTTTAAAGCTGTGTGTCTGTGTAGTTTCAGATGTCAGCTGTGTCTTCTCTATCGATCCGCTGTGGTATATGAGCTCTGTGGTGTGTGTGAGCTAAAAACTAAATGAATTGAGGATGCTTTCGGCAGAGGATGATTCATTTTTCACCACGTGTATAGTCTTGCTTTCATCTCATTGTTGAGGAATAGCAAATTCTGTTTTTATTTGGGTTCCTGGTGAGCAATATGACCCAAGTATGCTAATATATTATAGCATTGCTGGGTTAAATATAATATGAGATAAGATAAGATAGAACTGCCAGAGGTTGTTCAGAAATAACATAAGAATAAAAACAATAGAAGAAATGTAAAGCGTATAATAGAGTAACAATAAAAGTAACATATTTAGTAAAAAAAAATAGGTTCACTTGAATAGAAAAGTTGGCAATGGTATTAAGAAGTAACTCTGGCAGGCTGCCGGAAAATTGACACCTCTTTAGCTTGCTTTTCTGATAAGTGGCCAAGAAAAACAATGACAAATTTAACTAAATGAAATATTCAAATTTTTTAAGCTATAAGCAACAGGTTTTGTGTGTTTACTCACACAATCAATTTAATTCATAATAATGTAATTATCTGTTCACCTTTGCCAGCTCCTGCACTCACATTTAAAGGGCTGCTAATATACCACCAGGTGTGAGTGTGATGGTAGACCTGGCAAATCAAAAGGTTCACAAGATGTATCTTCTCACTGTTGGGCTTAGCAGTCATTTCGTTTTTTGCGATCGCTCTAAAAAATAAGCTTCAGGGATTCACTGAAGACCGTTCTAGAGCTTCATCAATTACAGAATCGGTAGTATAGGTGATACGAGTTGTGGGAGTGTGTGCATTTGGTGTCTGGCTGGCTTAATTGGCCTCACCTGGACCAGTTAGAGTCTGGGGTGGGTGGGGCTGGAGCCTCACCTGGCCCAGTTAGAGTCAGGGGTAGGTGGGGCCACAGCCTCACCTGGCCCAGTTAGAGTCTGCGGTGGGGTAGCTGGTACCATCTGCTCAATGTCATGTCATGTCTTCAACTTAACAACTTTTCAACACCACTACCTGCCTGTGTTCTTGATGGAGCCCCACAGAACCCACATGATGTGGCATTGTGGCAGGAGTATCTGCTACACAAGTTTATACATCCATGTATGTGTCACGGGAGTAGCTGTATGCGTGGTGTATGTGTGTGCGTGTTTGCGCGAGACTACGAGTCTACCCAAATGTATGCTGGAGATAGATCAGCCTACCAGTTGCTACAATAGTCACACCTGATGGTATATAGGAGCTCTTTAAATGTGTGTGTGTGTGTGTGTGTGTGTGTGTGTGTGTGTGTGTGTGTGTGCTATGCCTAGCTGGGTCTCCTCAGTGCTTCATGAAGGCCTGCATCATGTCAATCGGCAGCGGGAAGATGATGGTGGAGTTCTTCTCGGCGGCGATGGTGTTGAGCGTCTGCAGGTAGCGCAGCTGCAGCGCCGACGGGGACTCGGCGATCACCAGGGACGCCTCCTTCAGGGCCCGCGACGCATTCATCTCCCCCTCCGCCGAGATCACCTGGAGAGACACACACACACACACACACACACACACACACACACACACACACACACACACACACACACACACACACACACACACACACACACACACACACACACACACACACACACACACACACACACACACCTGTATTAATAGAATGAATGCACCTATACCAGTGTATGCATCTATTGATATCATGTGTGCACTCTAGTGGGTGGTGTAGTGGCTAGGGTGTTTGGCTCCCAGCTGAAAGGACAAGGGGAGCGTAGCGGCAAAATGCCTGAGATTGACGCAGCTGGAGGGTAAGAGGCTGGGTATGGACGGCAAGGAAGAACCCGACACAAGTCCAACACTGTAGCCCACAAGACGCCGACAAGACTCAGTTTTTTTTGCAGTTATTAGTTGTACTATAGAGTACTATATGTAAGAATCAGTGCATTCTGTGTTCCGTGGGTTGAGACAATAGCAATCAGAAACTAATATTAGTTCTAATCATAATTAAACCTTGTACATATTTAAAACAGCTATGAAATATATTTTGTAATTATCCACGCTTACATGTCACTTCGTTCCTTTTTCCTGTGAAATCCGACCTGACTGAAATATAAGAGAAATCAGCCCAAAAGCTGTTCCACACAACAGAGAGAGTCGGGGAGCTCTCATGTTTTAACTTCAACCACAACCTGCTCACAAACTGGCAATTTAAAGCGATTTGTGCTGTAAAGACCTACATGTAGTCCCTGAGCAGATTCATGATTCTTACATACAGCACCTTTAAGCCAATGTGTGAGTTTTTGTTGCAAATTTATATAAAAGAATATTCTGCTTTATCCCGACTACCGTCTCTCCTTCCTGGTGAAGAACCCTGACAAAGCCACGGATGTGGCATTGTGGCAATGTGGTTCATTGCTACAGGCCAATTAGAGACATCTGTATTCACTGAATGAATGAACGACCAGATGAGTGAGAGGGTGAGCCCACCTTGGCGCGGGCCTCCCTGGTGGCCTCCGCCTCGGCAGCCATGGCGCGTTGCAGCTGCATGGGCAGCTTGACGTCCTTGATCTCCACCCGCTCCACCTTGATGCCCCAGTCATCTGTAGCGTCGTCCAGCGTGGACTGATGGACACACACGGACAAGGCAACACACACACACACACACACACACACACACACACACACACACACACACACACACACACACACACACACACACACACACACACACACACACACACACACACACACACACACACACACACACACACACACACACTTAGCCCATTCCCATGCATGTGATGTGAGAATCCCCTTCAACACACGCATAATAACTCCCATAATAACTTACTCCAACTCTGACCCACACTTGTTGTTCTGGTGTGAGCTGTACAACTGAAG
Organism: Coryphaenoides rupestris; assembly: GCA_002895965.2. NCBI lineage: Eukaryota > Metazoa > Chordata > Actinopteri > Gadiformes > Macrouridae > Coryphaenoides > Coryphaenoides rupestris. The sequence continues at coordinate 196,261 of PIJE02000346.1, forward strand.
TTAGCATCTTTCACCCATGCGTTACAAGTAAGCAGGATATACACATATTTTACAATTTCATTGCTCACTTGTTCCTAAAAGCATAGCTGATATATGGACCTCGTATGTACTTCCCAGGTCGTGGTTGGTGACGAAGGGTGATCAGGCTTTTGCTATCGGAGGTCCCAAGCTATGGAACTCTCTTCCTACTGAACTCACACATAATGAAAAACGTAATATTTTTTTGGAAATGTTTGACACACAGAATTTGATGTTATTTGTTTCCATCTGCCGTGTCTGGTTTTACTTGTAAAACTTTACTGTATAAAGTGTGAATAAAAGTGACATTATAAAATAAGACATTTTGAAGAAAAGTATGCTCTAAATAAAATGTATTGTTATATTATTATTATCATATGACTAAACATACATTTTGAAGATGTTATATTTTTACATATAAAATCAATGTTTATATAAATAATAAAATAAGGTAATCAACCCAAAACATCACATTACAGGTGGTCTCAGCAGCCCACCTGCATGCTGTGAGCGATCTCCTCGCGGTCAGACAGGATCTCGGCCAGGTTCTTGGTGCCCAGGACGTTCCTCAGCGTGGTCTGGGCCAGCAGGCGCGTGGCCGCGTCGGCGTTGGTGATGTTGGCCACGGCCAGGGTGGCGTTCTGCACGCGGTAGTACACCACGCCGTCCACGCTCACCGTCACAGAGTCCTTGGTCAGCACCTGGTGGGGTGGGGGGTTAGGATATGTCTGTGCTGAAGTGTTTAGGCTGAAATACTAGGGGTTTAGAACTGCTCAGAAGAGAGAGAGAAGTGTGTAAAATGTAGAGGTCTAGGCTGAAAAACCAGAGGTGACAGGTCTTTTGCTTTCAGAGCCCCTAGACTTTGGAACAGAGTCCTCGTTTTATTTCTCTTCTTAAGACATATTTTTATAAAAAAGCTTTTATTGGGTAATTTCATTGGGTTTTTCTTCTTTTATGTGTGTGAATTGTTGACTGTTGTGAAGCACTTTGTTATGTGTATTGAAAAGTGCTATCCAAATAAAGTTAATCAATATTATTATTATTATGTGTGCATGCTTTAATGTGTGTGTGCGTGCGTAATTGTTACTGCATGCTGACCTCCTGTGGGGGGATGTCAAAGGTGATGGTGCGCATGTCCACCTTGATGAAGCTGTCGGTGCAGGGCAGGATGAAGAAGAGCCCTGGTGGGGAGGAGGTAGAGCCGTGGACACACCACACACACACACACACACACACACACACACACACACACACACACACACACACACACACACACACACACACACACACACACACACACACACACACACACACACACACACACACAGGTTAGTTTATCGTACAGGAAGTGAAGCAACAGGATGGAACCACGTTTGCCAACTGTTGAGTAGCGATTGGGGACAATAGAACATATTGGACAATTTTTCATTTCAATATTTAAATAAAAATAATTGCCAGTTTTGGTTTCACTTCCTGTCACTGTGTGTCTTACAACAAGGATGTTGAATTTGAAGGGGGAAAAAAACCCATCCCACTCCCACCCTCACTGCCCACCCAGCCAGGGATGCACCCACATAGTGGCGAGAACGTGGGCTCACAACAGCCGGGTGGAGCTTACATTCCTCACCGCTGCTTTGTTTTACAACAGGAAACACATTAAATGAACTGACTCCCACGTCACACACACACACACACACACATACACACACAGGTTAGTTTATCGTACAGGAAGTGAACAGCGGAACCAGGAATGGAACACACGTTTGCCAACGTTTGAGTAGCGATTCTGGGGAGCATAGAAAATACATTGGCACAATTTTTACATTCCAAATATCAACTACTTAAAATAAAAAATAATTGCCAGTTTTGGTTTGCTTTTGGGTTTCACCTTCCCTGTCACTGGTGTGTCTTACAACAAGGACTGTTGAATTTGAAGGGGAAAAAAAAACCCACTCCCATCCCACCCCTCACTGCCCACCAGCCAGGGATGCACCCGCGTAGTGGCGAGAAAGTGGGCTCACAACACGGGTGGAGCTTACATCTCACCGCTGTCTTTGTTTTACAACAGGAAACACATTAATATGAACTGACTCGCCACAGCACACACACACGACACACACACACACACACACACACACACCACAACACAAAACTGGTCTGATGTGAGAAGAAATTGAATGTGTGTGTAGAAGTGAATGGGTGGGCAAGTGGGTGACCATCAGGCCGGTCAGTCGTAGACACCAAACACCAAGACCTAAATTTGGCAAAGGCGCATCTGTTCTAACAATACCCAAGGAAAGCATGGGTGTGTGTGTGTGTGTGTGTGTGTGCTATGCCTAGCTGGGTCTCCTCAGTGCTTCATGAAGGCCTGCATCATGTCAATGGGCAGCGGGAAGATGATGGTGGAGTTCTTCTCGGCGGCGATGGTGTTGAGCGTCTGCAGGTAGCGCAGCTGCAGCGCCGACGGGGACTCGGCGATCACCAGGGACGCCTCCTTCAGGGCCCGCGACGCATTCATCTCCCCCTCCGCCGAGATCACCTGGAGAGACACACACACACACAACACACACACACACACACACACAACACACACACACACACACACACACACACACACACACACACACACACACACACACACACACACACACACACAACACACACACACACCTGTATTAATAGAATGAATGCACCTATACCAGTGTATGCATCTATTGATATCATGTGTGCACTCTAGTGGGTGGTGTAGTGGCTAGGGTGTTTGGCTCCCAGCTGAAAGGACAAGGGGAGCGTAGCGGCAAAATGCCTGAGATTGACGCAGCTGGAGGGTAAGAGGCTGGGTATGGACGGCAAGGAAGAACCCGACACAAGTCCAACACTGTAGCCCACAAGACGCCGACAAGACTCAGCTTTTTTTGCAGTTATTAGTTGTACTATAGAGTACTATATGTAAGAATCAGTGCATTCTGTGTTCCGTGGGTTGAGACAATAGCAATCAGAAACTAATATTAGTTCTAATCATAATTAAACCTTGTACATATTTAAAACAGCTATGAAATATATTTTGTAATTATCCACGCTTACATGTCACTTCGTTCCTTTTTCCTGTGAAATCCGACCTGACTGAAATATAAGAGAAATCAGCCCAAAAGCTGTTCCACACAACAGAGAGAGTCGGGGAAGCTCTCATGTTTTAACTTCAACCACAACCTGCTCACAAACTGGCAATTTAAAGCGATTTGTGCTGTAAAGACCTACATGTAGTCCCTGAGCAGATTCATGATTCTTACATACAGCACCTTTAAGCCAATGTGTGAGTTTTTGTTGCAAATTTATATAAAAGAATATTCTGCTTTATCCCGACTACCGTCTCTCCTTCCTGGTGAAGAACCCTGACAAAGCCACGGATGTGGCATTGTGGCAATGTGGTTCATTGCTACAGGCCAATTAGAGACATCTGTATTCACTGAATGAATGAACGACCAGATGAGTGAGAGGGTGAGCCCACCTTGGCGCGGGCCTCCCTGGTGGCCTCCGCCTCGGCAGCCATGGCGCGTTGCAGCTGCATGGGCAGCTTGACGTCCTTGATCTCCACCCGCTCCACCTTGATGCCCCAGTCATCTGTAGCGTCGTCCAGCGTGGACTGATGGACACACACGGACAAGGCAAGGCAACACACACACACACACACACACAAGCCAGCAACACACACACGCACACACACACACACAACACACACACACAAACACACGACGGGTACTAGGGCCGCTTCGAGAGACGTAACGAGCTGCATCCGACACTACCCGAGCAGTCGACGATGGAGTGCGCACGATACCACCACAACACTTCACACACAGCGCATCGTCACCTATCACTTCGTGCAACAAGACACACTCTCACCAGATGGCTCAGAGGCGCGGGCGGGCGCCTCACGCCGCCACCGACATACAGGAACACAACTTGTAGCTCTCAAGTCCTCCCATGCATGCTGATAGTTGAGGCGATGACAAGACATGGCTGCTCCTACGACAACCACACACACGCCAGCTCTTCACTAGCTTGCCAGCCTCCCGTGACACTCAACTTGACCTCGGATCACAGGGGCTCTGACTCCACCTTCGCGACACAACACATTCGATCACTAGTCACTACCTGAGCACGAGCTAGTGAGGCTGTAACACAACATGAAGTTAGCCACTCTATCTACACCCACCATGCGTTACAAGAGAAGCAGGATATACACATCAATACATCACAACACAAAACACTTAATCGGTATGCAAAACAATCACACATCGATTGTCCTCTCTGACACAAGAGACTAGCCTGAATATTATTGCCCGACCTTCAACTTTCACGAATGTACTCGACAGTGGCCACAGTGACGTATCAAGTAGTGTGTTGTCGATCAGTTACCCACTGTGCGTGAGAGAGACTGTCCTCTTGCTACCTGTAGGTGTCCCTAAGTGCTACCGGTATCTGGTTGGGTGTTCTCGTATGGCTGGTACTAGTCTGGCTCTGCTAGATGTGTGATAGTGTGTGTAGAGACGTTAATGGCATTGTGTTTGTTGTGTGTGTGTGGAGAGTGGTGTTGGAGCGAGCGGGAAAGTTGGGTTTGATCTTGGTAGATTATTTTGCGTGATACATTCAGACTATTGCTCGAGTGAAGTCGGTGTTGTACTTTGTGAATGACCGCCAAGAATGTTGCCAGATTGATAGAGTTTGCATTACCACACGCATGGGTGGATATTATGAAACGATGAGATTATAATTATAAAATAAGACATTTTTATGAAGTTAATAAATGCGAAGTGGTTAAAATTCGGCTCTTCATGAAAATCTCATAACTATAGATGGGTGGGTGCTAGCGTGAGAATTCACCTCCTTATAGACTACATCAAATATGAACATAGCACTCATTATGTTAGCCACTACTAGAGAAGGTGATATGGAGTCACTAGGTTTATTCCATCAACCTATGAAGCGGCAACGTGTGGGAGATGAGAGAGTATGAAAAACTAATAAATTAATAAATGATTACTACGCGATAAAATGCAGAACGCCCGAGACTACCGCAACGTTACATGGTGGGAGTTCTTCGAGACGCTAAATAGTCATATGCTGTCCCGCACGCCGACTCCTCTCTCGCCGGGGTGCGAAGCAGAGCAGACGGAGAGGAAGATCTCCGGCCAGGTTCATCCGGGATGCTCGATGGACAGAGCAGACGGGAAGAACCGGAGCTGGATGCTGGATGGGAGCTGGACGGAGAAACCGCATCATTCCTGCGAGGTGGAGTCATGGCTCCCGGCAAGACCACCAACTAAAGACCACGCTGCGCTGCTCTGCGGTCCAATCAGAGCTACGCCGATATTTACTGTTACGCTGCTCCTCGAACCCGTCTCCCCTCCTCTCAGGGACGTGAGACTCTTGTCTGTCTGTCTGTCTGTCTGTCTGTCTGTCTGTCTGTCTGGTAAATGGATTGCATTTATACAGCACTTTTATCCAAAGTGTTTTACAGTCACCTCACATTCACCCATTCATACACCGACGGCGGTGTCAACCATGCAAGGTAACAACCAACACGTCAGGAGCAGGTAGAGGCTGAGCCTCAGGGGATCAAGCAACTCGACACTTAGCTAGGAGGAGAGTTAACGATGGAGTGTGTTAATCTGCTTCGATGAGAGGGTCTACGGCTCGCAAAACGCCAGACAACTGTGAGTTGAGAGCAAGGATGAGTAGGTATCTTTGTGCTTTATATGGTGGTGCATATGGAGCCCTCTGAGGACTTTTGGAGAGCAGAGAGCTCCCCCGTTTATTTCTCTTAAACATCACATTATACTATTTAGAATGTAACAGGAAGTTTAGGGTTTTAGGTTGAGTGTTCTGTGTAACTCTGGACATCCATTGTCGGCACTACTTTAGCTACGTTACGGTATGCTCATAGGTTATGGGTGTTAGGAATTAGTGTGTGTCTTGTCGTACCTAGAGTGACATCTGTGAACACACTTATTGAGCCTTAGGTAGTGTGAGGTAATGCCCGGGGGTAGTATTGAAAAAGTGTATCCCAAATTATAAAGTTAATCAATATATATTATCTATTATGGTGTGCTGCTTTAAATTTTTGCTGTGTGATACTCGCATGGCAACTGTCGCTTGGGCTGTTGCCAGCGAGAATCTATTTAGGTGTGTGTTAGTGCTGAGCATGGGTGTGTGTAGTTGCTTCTTCTCGTGTGAGGGAGGTGTGCTAGATATAGGTGAGTGATGTGTGAGGGGCTGTGTTTGCATGTGCACTTAGTGCCTTGAGGATTGTGTGGAGGGAGGCGTGGTTCGGGTTAGTGCAGGGTGATGTGGTATAGAGAAGGGTGAGATGTAGCTCGCAGTTGTGGTGTGGAGTGAGGATGGAGTATGTCGTGGTCGAGACGTGCGAGTGACAAGCAGGTCGATGCTCATGTGTGTGTAGCATGGCAGACACGGAGTCGATCTACACACTCGATCGAGTGGCTCGCGAGGAGGCCACGTGACTTCACAGGACTGAGCACTGATCACAACAACAGGCGACGTGTTGATAGACGATGTAGGCCTGACACGGTATCGCTAGTTCGGAATGTGCTCGCTGATGAGGGGATCGACTAATTGCACATACTGCGATAGCAAGAGCGACGCGCATGTCAGTCTAGTGCACAGCTAGTGCTGAGACGAGCGAGTCGAGATTAGCTCGAGTGGACGATAAGCGGAGGCATGGTTGTTAGTTGTGGGATGTGTTAGAAAGGGGGGTGTAGTTGGTAGAAGGCGTAGATCGATGATAGGGAGGATGTGTTCCACTGATTGGTGTAGCAGCGCGGTTGAGTAGTTGATAGGGATGCAAAGGAGGTAGGTTGATAGAGTAAGTGTGAGAGGCGGAGTGTGTTCAGTGTTTTGTCATATGATGTTGAATGATTATATAAGTATAGAGTGATGTGTCGTAGTGGTGGTTTTTGGTGTGTATCAGCTGTTCGCGCTAGGTGTGTCTGATTAGTTGTGTGTGTTCTGTAAGCACGATCGATAGTTGATGTGTAGGTAGAGTGTTGAAGGTGTGGATAGAGAGATGAGACTGCATGTCGCTGAGGTGGTCGTCGCTACGTGCTGCGTCGAGCATAGGGTCTGTGCCACTTGCCCACCCAGCCAGGGATGCACCCACATAGTGGCGAGAACGTGGGCTCACAACAGCCGGGTGGAGCTTACATTCCTCACCGCTGCTTTGTTTTACAACAGGAAACACATTAAATGAACTGACTCCCACGTCACACACACACACACACACACATACAGGTTAGTTTATCGTACAGGAAGTGAAGCAACAGGATGGAACCACGTTTGCCAACTGTTGAGTAGCGATTGGGGACAATAGAAAATATTGGACAATTTTTAATTCCAATATCAATATTTAAATAAAAATAATTGCCAGTTTTGGTTTGCTTTTGGTTTCACTTCCTGTCACTGTGTGTCTTACAACAAGGATGTTGAATTTGAAGGGGGAAAAAAACCCATCCCACTCCCACCCTCACTGCCCACCCAGCCAGGGATGCACCCGCGTAGTGGCGAGAACGTGGGCTCACAACAGCCGGGTGGAGCTTACATTCCTCACCGCTGCTTTGTTTTACAACAGGAAACACATTAAATGAACTGACTCCCACGTGTCACACACACACACACACACACACACACACGGACAAAACTGGTCTGATGTGAGAAGAAATTGAATGTGTGTGTAGAAGTGAATGGGTGGGCAAGTGGGTGACCATCAGGCCGGTCAGTCGTAGACACCAAACACCAGACCTAAATTTGGCAAAGGCGCATCTGTTCTAACAATACCCAAGGAAAGCATGGGACACGCCTACTCCCAGGCCCATAACTGGTCCTGGGACTAACACTGACCAATCAATGAGAGGGACGGATGGAGGGGAGGGGACTGATTGCCGATTGATCGGCGATACCATCAAGATGGCCGCATCGACTGAATAGACACACCCCTGACACACCCATGAGAACAGAAGCATTAATCCATGTATCCTCAGAGAAACAACAAGATGGTGGAGAACTACATCAGAACAGATCACATGCTGACCGAGACGTGACATGGCCACAGACAGACATTAAAGGAAGGGTGGGAACATTAAGAGTTAATCTGTTTGGTATGCAAAAAGGATCCGTCGAGGAAACTCAATAAAAGACTACAATACCCAGAAGCACATGATGGGTGCATGGGTTGCATTGGCCAATCGGGTTGTATTGTTCTCTCTGGCTCTCTCCCTCAGGTACAGTCTAGTACCAGGAGGATCAGGTTATGTTGCTGGTCCAAGTATTGAGTGTGTTCTTTCTTACTCATGACGTGTGAATCCCAGTGGGAAGGGAAGTGAGGGAAAGCTATTATATTCCAGGCTATATTCTCTTCTCTTCTCTCATCATCATGTGCAATATTCTCATTATGTGCAATATTCTTAATTCTTAAATGTCATGTCCAACAATATTTCACTTCAATCACGCCAAACTGTTTTTGCCGTCAAATATCTTATCATGCCTTCAAACTTGTATATTTTAACTGCAAATTTGTAAATCCTTTAGTTTATTTTTTATCATTGTTTTATACTGTATCGCTATGTAACCTGGCACAATAATTTCCTTCAGGATAAATAAAGTTCTATTCTATTCTTCTATTCTATTCCTCACGGCAATATACGGTCATGATCAATATACAGTTATTCAGTCACCTGGATGTATGGTGACCTCTTTTACGTCCAATACGCCACCTGAATACAGCCCTGTGTTGACGGTTTGTGTTGGTGAATCAGACATGGCAGTATAGTATCCCTGCTAGATTTTTCTGATTGTCATTGTATAGTTACTACACTATCTTCCCACGAATGGATGCAATTGGAAATATGTCATATTACAGATATAAGACTAGGTCTGCTGTTAAACCAGCAATGCAAATACACACAGAAGACAGAACATGTTCAGAAGCCATGTTGACGGTTGAGCCATCATACAGAAACAATGTGAACTGCATATAATTGACATTTGTGTGTGAAATATGTTTCACAAGACAGATAGACTGACATACAGTTGTGGTCAAAAGTTTACATACAATTGTAAAGAACATGTATGTCAATACAACACGTATGTCCAATAATTCTATAACTCTTATTTTTCTGTGATAGTGATTGGAGCACATAAACATTCATGAAGTTTGGTTCTTTTATGAATTTGTTATGGGTCTACTGAAAACGTGACCAAATCTGCTGGGTCAAAAATATACATACCTCCAAATTCTTCAGGAGAACCTAAAATCATCAGGCAGAAGGTTGGGTCTTGGGCGCAGTTGGGTGTTCCAACAGGACAATGACCCCAAACACACATCAAAAGTGGTAAAGGAATGGCTAAATCAGGCTCGAATTAAGGTTTTAGAATGGCCTTCCCAAAGTCCTGACTTAAACCCCATCGAGAACATGTGGACAGTGCTGAAGAAAAGTCCATGTCAGAAAGCCAACAAATTTAGCTGAACTGCACCGATTCTCAAGTCAAGTCAAGTATTTTTACTATAAGCAGTGAGTGAGTATAAGACGTGAGTGAAAAACCTTGTGTGCAAAACGCCCGACAGCCGACAGTAATTATAAAAGAATACAAAATAGAAATAGAACTATGAATATAAATTCTGTGTAAAATAAAATACAAATAAAATAAAATGTACAACAGAATACACAACTAAATATCCAGGGGAGCAATACACATAAATCAATGTAATAAAATATACATTGTTATATGCTGACATTCACAGAATGTCACAGAATACCTTCTCAGACAGTCAACACAACACTAGCACCAGCAATTAGCATCAGGACTAGCACTAGCAGTAACACCAGCACTAGCACTAGCACTAACAGTAACACTAGCACTAGCACCAGCACTAACAGTAACACTAGCACTAGCACCAGCACTAGCATTAACATAGTCCAGTAATAATGTAACTTGACCTCACACAAATTGCAACAAAAACAAACTCAACTGATTTTGAATTGCATGAAGGGAAAATCCAGAAATTCAAAATGGCCGCCATCCACCTTAGTGACAATAATCTATCTCGAAAACCGAACACTATGAAGTTGACATTTGGTAGGTGTATTGCTCAGGACCCTAGGAAGTACAGTGTCAACTTTGAACTTGATTGGATGAGCGGTTCTTGAGAACCGACCTCAGTCATGGTAATCCTTGATGCCAGCTAGCTAACATAACCGGTTGGTTAAGCCAGCTAGCTTTTTCTTTTTATAGCTTGCCTTCCCAGTAACCTAGCCAGTTTATATGCTAGTATGAAAGATTAAAAAAAAGCCATTACATATCATCACGCACAGCTGCATAGGATAAGAAGCTAAGTAGTTAGCTAGCTATTTATGGCTAGTAGCCTAGGCCTATTTGTTTTTATTAAATTTAGTTACATTACATATTCTGCTAACTAATTGAAAAAATATTTTGAACGGGCACTGCACTACGTAGTTATTTCATATTTGATATGGTTACAATCATATACAATACCAAATTAATCATGTGTATTTGGTATTGTATTGAGGCAAATGAAGTGTGTCATTTGCAAGCAGTCTGTGGACGGAGGAGGGTCATCAGTATCAACACTTGGAGAGAAGGGAACCAGGCCAGTAATACGAGGGGAGACAATATTCACGCTGTACCTGGTGAGAAGGTACACAAAGAGTGTAGCTGGACATACATTCACCCACAACAGATGGCCAAGGACACCAGGCAACAAGAGTCAAAATTAAGTACAAGCAGTGAAAGTCATACACTAAGATAGAGTACAGGGAGGTTCTCTTACAGTACCGATTGCCTCTTTTGTGGCACACCAGCTCAGTTTGGAAAAAAGAGAAAGAAGCCAGATGTTCTCCTAGTCAAGACAATTGAATTCAAGAACACGCTTTTGGCATCATGTCGTGAACGAGGTGATGATTGGTCAGATACTGTGAAGGCACGGATTTTGCATGTGCATGACCTACACGCAGCAGATGCAGTCTACCACCAGACTTGCAGTGTGAATTTTCACACAAAGAAGCAGATACTATTAGTGTATCAGACAAGGCACGCACAAGAGTCCAAGAGGATGAAGGTTGGCCGGCGTCAATCTGATGAGATGACAGCAGCATTCTTGGAGGTATATTGAAGAAAATGATGACGAGCAGATCAACATTATTGATCTAATTGACCTGATGCAGCAGAAGCTTGCACACAGTGAACATGAAGCATATGGTTATACCCACATGAAGACGAGGCTCCAAGAACACTTCGGTGAGAAGATAATATTCACAGAGATCAATGGGAAGTCAAATGTGGTTACCATCAGGACAACAGCCAGGGTGGTGCTGCAAGACTACTATGAGACACAGCAGAAACAAACAACACAAGTGAAGAGAAGATCAAGCTTGTGCAGGCAGCTGCAAAGCTCATCAAACAAGATATCAAAGACATTGGATTATCCTATGAATCCTATCCAGCTATTGATGACATAGAATCGCAAGAGGCTGGCGTCAGATTTCTTCAAGATAATCTTCGCGTGCTCCTGGAAGAACTATTTGTCGGGACCAAAACTCAAGCCAAAGTGGTAGCAATCGGACAAGCAATGATGCAGGCAACTAGAACAAGATTCATGTCAGCACCACTTCAGTTTGGGTTGGGCGTGCAACTATATCACAATTTTGCATCGCGGTTCCTCATTGACACTTCATAATCTTGGGTTTTGTTGCTCATACCACCAGTTTGAACGGAATGCTGCCATGTTATGGTCGACAATGTCGACCATAACATCTGCACGCTTGATGGGCTTGGCACATTCCATGGTATGGGGATGATTGCGGCCATAACCCCTGGAATTAGATCAAGGCAGCCAATCCCCAGGGCCAAAGCTACTTCCTTGGATGTGGCAAAGGTTGGAAGGATACAAGTATGGTACCACAAAGACGAAAGGCATGATTTGACGACACTGACCTACCAGAAGCTTGTTGACCTTCAGGTCCAGAACAGCTGTGAAAATCTTGATGTCCTGTGGAAGGCATCTGTCCTCTTTGGGTCTCCCAGACATGCATGGTCAGGAATGATGCAGTTTGTGCACAATGGTGACCACCCTGGCAAGGCGACTGTTATGTTTCTGCTGATGATCGATCTGAATCCTAGTGATAGCACATGCATATTCTCAACCCTGACATTTGTTAGTGAGCATGTACAATGCCACCTAAATAATCACTTTTGATCAGCCACTCTGGTGGAAGGCTCTCATGATTGTCAACTCGGAGCCAATGGAAAGTGATCTGAGACGAATAGTCTTACGTTTGGGTGGCTTCCATACAGAGATGAGCTTCCTTGGTTGCATTGGACACCTCATGGCCTCATCTGGATTAGGGATGCAACGGTACAGTGTGCCCACGGTACGGTATGTATCACGGTTTTTGGTCCACGGTAACGGTACCGTTTCGGTATCCTAATATTTACTTGGCTCTAACAACCAGTAGGTTCTTTGCCTTTTCTGTTTTAAATAAACAGGGTACTCATTAGAGGACTGCGCGGGCCTGGAAAGTAGGCCCTAGCCCGGCCCTGGCCCGAGAGAGTGAGGCCCCAGCCCGGCCCGGCCCGCCACATTATTAGAACTCTCAGGCCCGAATTAAGCCCGACATTTTTTTAACCTCCCATATTTGCGACTAATGTCGCAAACTAGACTTGTTGCCCAGATGCGACAATTCTAGTTATAGACTTCCGATCTTATTTGAGCACTTTAAATGGCATAAGTGGTTATATTTAGTTTCATTTCAATTTTAAGTTATTTTAGGAAAATGTTTGAAGCATTTTGTAGGCAGTTAAATAATTTTTTTATTTTCTGAAGTGAGTGACGAGCAGCTGCGCGGCGATTAACAGTTGATCCATTCGCTACATATCAGATCAATGTTGAATAGGCTACTACAAATTATATCCCAGTGAATAGGCTACAAAAAACAACTCAACAGTTAAAGCGTATATCAGTGTTTATTATTAAACGTAGCCTATAAAAACCATTGGAACAATAAGCACACGGAAGTGCGGAGAAACAGTTACGCTATTATTAACAGAGAAAACAGCTTGTCTTACCCGAGTAAGCCTTGACTAAAATAAAATTGACCAAAACAGGCCATTCCAAGAATAATAATAATCAAGGGCGTATTTTTGTTTTGGACATTGGTGGGGACATCACAGATATTGCGTCAAGGATGCGCAATTACGCAACCGTGAGGTGTGGATATTGGTGGGGACATGTCCCCAGCATCCCCACTAAATTCTACGCCCATGATAATAATAAAAAAAAACGTCCAATCACACAAAAACAGTCAGCCGCTTAACATGGCAACATGTCTTTTTAAGTCACTTTGCATCATGAAGGAAAAGAATCGCATCCACGGTTTCAGGGGCCAGTCCAGTCCTCCTCTCCTCTATTACTCTTCCAGTGGCGCTGAACGCACGCTCACTGCTGCTGCTGCTGCTGCTGCTGCTGCTGGTAATAAAGCCTCTTTGAATTTAATTTAATTTAATTGAGAGAGAGAGAAAAAAAAGCCTGAGCCCGGCCCGCATCCGAGCTAACGATGTGATAATTGGCCCGAGGCCCGACCCTCGGGCTGTCGGGCTTTCGGGCCCCCCGGGCCTCGGGCTCCATTGCAGGGCTCTAGTACTCATTACTTGCAAAGGCAATATTGCACCAAAAATATTTCTTAGTCTTATCTAGTTAATTCGGGGGGTGCGCCGAATTAACGGAGCACCCCCCCCCCATCAGAACCATGAATTAACGGACCCCCCCCCCCCCATCAGAACCGCAAATTAACGGACCCACCCCCCCCCCATCAGAACCGCGAATTAACGGACCCCCCCCCCAGAGACGCTGACTCGGAGCCTGTCGCGCGCCTCACGGTAGCGTCATTGCGCAGCCTTGGCGCAATATCTGTGATAACGCGTTAACTTTGACAACCATAAAAAAAAAAAAATTCGATATGAACGTAAGAGCCGCATGAAACCAGGCAAAGAGCCGCATGCGGCTCAGGAGCCGTGGGTTGGCCAGGCCTGTTCTACCGTTACTCTGCGCCTCTGATTGTACAACGTGCGTGTTTCAGAACCAGGTTTTGAAAATTAAAGTGAATGCCCGGCATACCGTGGTCCCGCGGCATGCCGAACTGTACAGGGCATACCGTACGATACGACAATATTTCGTATACCGTTTGTAATGGGAAATTGCATTTAAGGCCTTTCTTTCAGCTGGCATTATGTTCCTTGAATAGATTGTCATTATGACAGACAAACTGTCCACAACTGGCATTAGCGTGACTTCTTCTTTGACCAGTCATAAAGATAAGCAGCTGGGGTGAGGGTTGGTTGACCGTTAAACCCCCTCACTTCTCCTATACCATGAGTGGGGTGAAAAGTGTGTTTAAAAGGGACAGGTGAATATCTGTTCTGTACTCACTCTGCTAGAGAGGAGTCTGGTGAATGCATTCATTAAAATACTCTTAATTTGTACAAGTATTGTGTTTCAGTTTGAAGATCTCATTGCCCTAGATGCAATTATTGAATTGCCACGACACGTTGCATCCCTAATCTGGATGCAGTAATCCACATGATGTGTGGCAAAGCTGTTCGTGCACACTCAATTGTTGATGCAGCCCTCAATGCACTGATGCTAGCAAACGTGTTCAATGTCCAATTACCACAGCAATCTGGAAATACAGACAACAGTAAGGATGAAGAGTCAGAGTAAGCAGAGGCAGCTGCAAGGCAGCCGTATTATCAGATAATAGATGTGAGCAGAGATGCCGACCTGGACTGAGCTTTTAAGATCTATGAGAAGCTGATTAATGGAACTATATCTGCTGAAGAAGTCTGTCTGTCTGATGTTCTAGTGAGAATCAAAGACCGCCTTCAGAAGCACATAGAGTCCACCAAGAAGTCCTTCAGCTCTCTGGATTCAGTACATGGACATGCTAGACATCCTACGGAAATACATCACTGCAGAACACACTGGAAACTGGGCCTTACATCTGCAGGCTATCCAGGACATGCTACCCTATCTGGCAGCATCAGGACTCAATCTTTACACCAAATCTGCCAGGGTGTATCAGCAGATGCACAACCTCAAGACCAAAAATGTTTTGAGGAAGGGTTCCACGTGATTCGGCAAAGTGATCGCCTATGGGCAGGTCTCTCACCTGACCTGATCATTGAGCAGGTTCTGATGAGAAGTTTAAAAACCAGTGGTGGGCTCACACAGGGGCGAGGGATGACGGAGCAACAACGTCTGTTGTGGTTGCTATCGATGCCCGCCTGTGCAGAAGTAAACCAGGCAATGGAGGGACTCACGGGGGTCAACTACAACACTGGAGAGCAGAACAAAGACATGACCAAAGCGAGGCAAGCCCATGACTGGAAGGACACACTGACAGTTCTCAGTTATCTACAGTAGCAAAATCCATTCAGCAATGACCCTAGTCTGCACAACATTGCCACTGGGGAGCATGCCCTTTCCACCGTCAATGTTGATACATTGACGCTGCGATACTGAAGTCTATGGATGGACTAACACCTGCTGAGTACACCTTCAAGAGGAAGGATCAAGCTGTCACTCTCGGCATGAAGTCTTCTGTAAGAATCGATGGAGATCAAATTTAAGTTGATCCACAGCTTCCCTTCCAGAGACTGGTCATAGTGGCACAGAAATGCAATGAACTTGAGTTAGCCCTCAAATATGAGCTATGTAGCTATCCCCCAGCCCTGTTTGATTCCTCTCTACTGCTTCGAGAAGCAAAGAAGCCAGCCCTCGCCGATGCCATCTGGGGTCTTATCTGGCCTTATGTTCCAGCAGATAATGTAGTTGATGGCAGCCAGTATGTCTTCGATGGTGAAGCACTTCTTCAACGCATCACATGCTCCCATGGATCTACTTATAAATACATATGCCACCAGTATACAGAGTATGTCAGGAAGAAGTATGGCAAGGCTGTAGTGGTGGGTATGAAAGTAACAACACATGACACACCACAGACGATCAAAGGGGAAGACTGGCACCACTGTGACATTTACAGCTGACATGATAACAACGCAGAAGTAACAGTTCCTGGCTAACAGTCAGAACAAGCAGAAATGTCTTTCCATGCTAAGTGAAGAGCTGCAGAAGGCAAACTGAGACACACCATGCCTCAGGAGATGCTGACCTGCTGATTGTGCAGCAAGCTGTGCAGTGTGCTACCACCAACAATACTGTACCAATAGGGGATGACACAGACCTCTTAGTCCTTCTCTGCTACCATGCTAGCCTAGACTCCCATGACCTGTTTTTTTGTTCTGAGTCGAGGAAGAACACAAAGAAGCCTCGCACGTGGAACATCAAGGCTACAAAACTACTTGGCCCAGACATATGTAAACACATCTTGTTCTTACATGCAGTTCTTGGATGCAACACTACATCTCGCCTCCATGGGATTGGAGGAAATTCAAAGAAAGTGACATTCAGAGAGCAAGCCGAGGTGTTCTATGCACATTCAGCTTCTACAGATGTGGCTGAAGAAGGAGAGAAAGCGATGGTGATTCTCTACAATGGAAAATCAACTGACACCTTGGACTCCCTCCGATATCATCGGTTCTGTGAGAAGGTGGCATCTAGCTCTACTTATGTTCAGCCACAGGTCTTACCACCAACATCAGCAGCAGCAAAGTATCACAGCCTGCGTGTGTACTTGCAAGTACAAGAATGGAAGGGATCTACAGATGGACCTCGTCCTACAGAGTGGGGATGGCAAAAGTGTGATGAGGGGTTTGTGCCAATTCAGACAACCCTACCCCCTGCTCCAGAAAAGCTTCTGCGGGTCATCAAGTGCAACTGCCAGGCTGACTGCAGCACGTTGAGATGCACATGCAAAAAGAACAATATCGAGTGCACTCCGGCATGTGGAAACTGCAGGGGATCCAGCTGCACTAACTCAATACAGATGCCCTGTGACGAGGATGAAGATGACATTGTGTAGTGTTACATTGTGTGCATTGGTTTGTTTGATCAGTGATGATCAAACAAACCAATTATTATGATCAATGTGATGATGTGATCATAATAAATTCTCATCACTGATATTCTATGTGCTTTTTTTGCTTCAAGGAAAAATACAGCATGGTCAAATCTAGCAGAAAGGGCTAAAAAAGCATTTTTTGGTAGGATCATACTTCGGCCATTTTCAAAACTTTCCCTTCATGCAATTCCTTACAACTTTTTTTCTTTCATTCAGGACATATTGAGGATACAAAATAGGTTGTTTGTTTTTGTTGCAATTAGTGTGAGGTTCACCCCCATTTTTGCATAAAATGCCTTGACTAACACCAGCGCTAGCTCCAGCAGTAACACTAGCACTTAGCACCAGGACCAGCACTAGCAGTAACACCAGCACTAGCACCAACACTTAGCACTACTACCAGCCCTAGCTCCAGCAGTAACACTAGCACTTAGCACCAGGACTATCACTAGCACTAGCACTAGCAGTAACACTTAGCACTAAGCTCTTAACATTGATGCCGAACTTGTTCAGCAGCCTGATGGCCTAACTGTGGAAGCTGTCTGAGTCTGCTCGTGCGGCACTTGATACTGTGGTATCGCCTGCCTGATTCTGTCAAGAGGAGTGGTCAAAGATTCAACCAGAAGGTTGCCAGAAGCTTGTGGATGACTACCAAAAGCGCCTCATTGAGGTGAAAATGGCCAAGGGACATGTAACCAAATATTTGCATTGCTGTATGTATATTTCTGACCCAGCAGATTTGGTCACATTTTCAGTCGACCCATAATAAATTCATAAAAGAACCAAACTTCATGAATGTTTTTTGTGACAAAGAAGTATGTGCTCCAATCACTCTATCACAGAAAAATAAGAGTTGTAGAAATGATTGGAAACTCTGGACTGCCATGACATACATGTTCTTTACAAGTCTAAGTAAACTTTTGACCACAACTGTATATACCTGGGCCTTTGGCTCCGCCTCGCCGGATACGGCCCAGGCGGAAGATGATGGCTCGTTCATACTCCTTCACGATCTGTGAACAACCACAACGCACTCAATCATACTTTTTCCACATCTGCTGTTTATTATTTATTTCCGATTTCTATTTTCTTTCAATCATGGATGTGGTTCTCCAACGCTTAGACCAACCCTTGTACCAATACAAAACACTGGACCACACCCCACCCACCTCCCCAAAAACACTGTGTGTACATAATGGTAAATACTGAAAGGTTGCAGATAGAATATAATTTAATAAACACTGACAATACTGTTTTAATTGGCTTGTATAGCAGGAGAGGGAACAGACTGGTGCTTTGGCCTGACCTTAATGCACATCCAGACGGAGAGGGGCAGTGTGCACAGGATCAGCAGGAGGGAGAACAGGACCAGGATCCAGCCGCATATCCCGAAGCCATCGTCGTTGTCCTCTAACGCTGAGTAAAAGAAATAGGGATGAATTGACGACTAAGTCAATAAATAAAACCACATCCAGAAAGCAATAACATGTTAATACTGTCATTGTTTGTGCAATAACAGTGCAAGTGCAGTAACCTATGCAAGTTAGGTTAAAAGCAGGTTAAAACTAGTGGATTGAAAAGTGAAAGGTTGGTTGAAAAGCCAATTAGTATGCAATTTCTGAATTACATTATTAATTAACTAAAGCAAATGAGCTGTTAAGACTCGTCTGGATCTCAGGTTTACATACATACCTCCAGTATCAGAAAACGCGCCTGCACCTACAAGAAAGTTAAATGACTTCACACATCTTGTTGTTGTTGTTCCTGTTACTAGTGGGGTCGCTGTGCTGAATGTGTGGATCTGACGTTAAAAAAAATATATATATATATTGCAACTCAATGCAATCCCGATCCTTCAACTATACGGCTGCTAGAAAGCATGGACGTTTGGGTTGGGCCACATGCGCTGCATATTTTACATTTGAGCATTTCACACGAACCGAAGAAGCTGGCATGCTGGCACTCGCACAATAATTCGCCCCCTCGTTACCGCTTGGTGTGTTGATCCGGTTTATTCCAATCTGTTTTTAAGCCAACATACCCGATTGTCTGTCTCGTCTCTCTCGTCTCCTCGAGTCC
Source organism: Coryphaenoides rupestris (assembly GCA_002895965.2). Taxonomy (NCBI): domain Eukaryota; kingdom Metazoa; phylum Chordata; class Actinopteri; order Gadiformes; family Macrouridae; genus Coryphaenoides; species Coryphaenoides rupestris. The sequence continues at coordinate 215,463 of PIJE02000346.1, forward strand.
TTCATTTCGGCGGTTTCCCTGTCAACCGCGGCCATGGCGTTTCTGCAAGACGCGAGGTTTTAATGCAATAGACTAGAATAGCGGCGATGGCTGGTACGTCTGCTCCGCCGTCTCCCGCGAGGCTTCGGATCTTTTCCGCTCCTAATTCGCCGGACCACGCCCACAATTCGTATGATTGACAGGCGCGGTCTACTCCTCCTCGCCCTGGGATAGTAAGTCAACGGTTTGTTTCGGTCATTTCTGTCCCAAATGTCGCAATTGTATCAAAAGTCGGTTTTACATACATACCTTATGCTTGCTCGGCGTTACGTTAGAGATGCTTACGATGATGTATTTGAGTTAGAAACTGTTTGGGGGGTGTTCACCAGTCGCAGACGTTGTTGTTGGGCTGGAAGTGGGGGTCGTCCGTCCTACGTCACTTACCAGTCCAGTCACGTGGATAGCAGTGACGACACTTTCCTCTCAATTCCAATAAAAAAAATGTTTTTTTAAAGCACATCCATTTATACTTGGTGACAAACATTTGTATCATTGCAAACACATTGGGTAATTGACTTCTCCAAAGATCTATAGCTAAACTCACCGCTGATATTGAGATATTTTGAGATGCAAAACAAAAGAGGTTGCACGCTCGTGAGTGGAGAGCAATTCTTGCCCAGGGCTTTGAGAGAAAAGTGGCAATTCCCTAACAGTTTGAGTGCCGTAAAGATGCTAAGCCACAGAAGATCTCCACAGTTGCCTAAACACAGGGCCTCTCACATCAGGAACTACAAGGGTACCCAATCAATTGTGCTCCTGTGGGTGCAGACCTCACATTTATGTATGTGGATGCAGGCACCAACGGTAGAGTCCGTAGTGTCAGGAGCAACCGTGGAGTCTCCTGAGCAGGACCCTCCACCTACGAGACCCAAAACATCTGCCATTCATGACAATTATTCGGCACCTTGAATGATCACGGTGGCTGGTCACGCTTTCGCCCTCAAGACACGTGATGAAAGCTTTTCACAACAATGAGACTATTAGAGTATTCAACTAGAGGTCTGTTCTGTTTTTCCTGTTTCCTGAAATTGACGATTAGAGTAGTGATATTTGTGTGAGTAATGTTACTCTCAAGTCCATGATAAGTGTGATGCTTTACACGTTTCATTCATCTAAGCCCAACGAGAATATATGTGTTCATTTGAAAAACACGAAAATACACTCCAACTAAAACAGGTTTGTCCATAGGCATTTTTGGTTTGAACAGAATGCAGAATTAATAGTTTTGAACGTAGAAAAAATGAACTTCAGAATGTATAAAATGAAGGTAAACCATTTACAAAATAAAGCGTGTGTCCTAATGCATTTAGCATTTTCTAGCCATGCCATTGCTCAGAACAGTTGATGTCCAACATAATGCAGAGAGGTATGTCGCAGGCCTTCAGTCCCTTTCTTCTTCTGTCCACTAGATAGCTGTAGAGGACAGTTCTGTCTGTCCTGTGTGGTCTTCTTCCTGGGATCTGTGACCACATTGATGGCAACCGGAAAATGAGAGCATCTCCTTGAGAGGACCCGTCATGCTTGACACAGCCGCTGCTGCAGCAACCGGTTCCTTTTAAAAACGCAACTTATGTTTCAAGGGAAAGCCATAAAGTCCTGAGTGGGAAGTCCAGATAATTTAAAACTCAGTAGATGCCATTTTGACGGTGATACGCATTGTAACAGTCTCTCGTCGGCTGAAAGCAGAGGAAGAGGTTGCACGTCTCACACACAGTGTTGGTACTCGTGGAACAGAACGTGCACCTCCATCTTTCAGATGACGGCCCCTTGGATAAGGCCCCGCTCTCACCTTGTGAGAAGTACTTGAGGTTGTGGGGACCCCGAGCAGCAGCAGCAGCAGGAGCAGCAGGAGGTCTGCTGAGGATAGACCTCGAGGGGGAGCCCTTGTCGGCAAGCTGGAGAACCAGCTCCTCCCGGAACCTCTTCTGAGACAGAACGCATGCAGGAGAGGTGCCTTGCCATACTTCCAGCTGCTTGTGCAGAACGTACGCATTGACAATGGCAATGTCCAAGAAGTGGTAGAAAAAGTTCTGGTACCACTTCTGTGTTACATGCAGGTCCTCTTGGTAGCCCCCGGCGGCCTCCAACAGGTCTGCACCCTCCATGTTCCTGGAGACATAGACGGACAAACAAGCAGGTTAACCCATGGATTTCAATTCAGAAAATATACCACAGGGCATATGTGAATAAATAAATGCAATCATTTACTTGTAAAAATCGAGGACTGCTACTGGAATCGGGACTCCAACCACCTGCCACTGGCCGCCCCTCTTCACCCTCCGCTGGCAGGTGTTGAAGGCCTTGTGCATGGTGGTGCACATCGCCACCTCGCGTTTGTCCAGCCATTTTGTGAACAGGAGGCCGTCTCTTCGGAGCCACCTGATGCTGCCCCTGGGCGCTCCCTCTGGGAAATCATTTACCCTCGTTTTGGGGAAGCCCTCTCTGTGGGGCCTCATCATCCCGCACGCCCAGACGTTCCTCCTCAAGAGGTCCCTGAGTAGCTCACAACTGGTGAGGAAGTCATCAATGTACAGCTTGTACCCAAGGCCCAGCTGGTCAAAGTTCATCAAGGCCATGACTGAGTCATGTCCCAGGCCTTTACCAGCGCCGCCACCTCCACCTCCGACATGTTTCCCCTCATGTGCTAAGAGATTCCAGGTGTAGCCACTTGCGCTGTCGGCTAGTACAAAGAGCTTGTGCTGCCACTCTCTAGGTTCATTGCCACACGGTTTCAGAGAGCGCCTCCTACTGCCTCCTAACTGCACCCTCCTCTGACCTACGGCCAGATGCTGACCGGGCTGGAAGAAGGTCTTGCAGGCGGTCGCCATGCTGCTGTACAGTGGCTTGATTTTGCCCAGGGGGTCGTAGGCCGCCGTGCATCGCTTCCTTTCGTTTTCAGCATCGTCGTCCACACTGCTGAGATGCAGTGCTGCGGAGATGGCGTAGAATCTACTGAGTGGCATGACGGATGAGGGGAAGGCGAGGCTGTTGAGCCGTGAGCCTCTCCAACAGTCCGGCAGGTCGTGGACCCTCACCCACCCCATGTGTATGACCAGTGACAGGTAAGAGTACAGGTCCGGCACCGTAATGTCCAGCCAGGGCTTACCCACCACTGCCGCCGGTTGTTTCCGGGCACCATAGGCGTTGGTATTGGTGACGACGGTATCCAGCACGCTGGATGAGAAGAAGAGCTGGAAGAGCTCCAGAGGGGAGTACGTGTGCGTGCTGCTCAGCTGCGGTCCCGGAGGCCTTCGTGGGAGGAAGTGTGGGAGAGTGGGCTGAATGTCTTCCTCCCGCTCATCGTGCCACCTCTCCCCCGGTTCCTCGGCTGAAGGGAGGGAGTGTTCAGGCCGAGTCGACTCCCAGTCGGAGTCGTCGCTTGTCACCTCCGTGGCGGGAGGCCATTCCAATTCACAGTCTTGGTCGCTTGATGTACAACACAGAATGAGATTTGATTTGGCAATCGATGTATGACACATTTTTTATATGAGCAATGAAAATGAAGAAAAATACTCATCAGGATATATTTGCAAATGGAGTAGTCATGATTGAAGTCTATCCCTCTCATCTTGGCCCCTACAAAAAGTCGTAGACCTAATGATGTACAATATACATTACGTGTAAAACAATCCAAATAAATGACTCACCGGTCTAAAATGGGGTCCCACCCTTCCTCCGCTGAGAACATCTCGTCCATCGGGTGGGCCTGGGACAGGTCATCTGAAGCGTCACTCTCCCATATATCCTCTGTCTCTTCCATCTTTACTGCCTGAACCATTGTAAAATAAAAAAAATTTGTCAAAACAAGTGCCCACAATTTTTTGAATTGGTCCAGTATTGATAGACTCTGTATGGACCCTTTCCATAATGTTTTCAAACACTTTTCAAACACACAACAATTTGAGCCTGTCAGTGGCAAAACAAACACTTTTAGAGGACATCCATTGAGTCATTATTGCCCCAAAGGATTACATTGCAGGTCACTGCTGACGGCTGAAGCGCTCTCTCTCAATACTGGACAAATTTCCGAAAACGGTTGTCCACATTAGTCACTTAAGGCCTCTGTATGCTTCTTCCGAAATTTGTGGAAACCGGCTTCCGACCCTTCTGTTGGGTTCTTTTTGTTTGTTTGGCGGGGGGAAACCAGAACTCCGAATCCGGCGTATCCAAAAAGCCTGCCCCCCTCCTCAGCAATAGGGTAGACTAGTGGGGTATGAAGGGGAGTGGGGGGCTCGGAGGCCAGCACAGCACCAGCTCTCGGTAGGTTGACAGACAGCCTCCTATACTTCTGACAAAGCATACAGAGGCCTTTAGACCCAAAATGATGGGAAAATAGGGTCCAAGTTGAAAGTTACCTTTTAACATCTCGCGTTACTTTATGTTTGTGTGGAAAGATTTCTTCCTCATCCAACAGTTCCTCTGTGATCTCTGTGGCTACTGGCTGCTCCTTCTTCTCCAAATGATGACCACCCAGATGTATGCTGGATAGATCAGCCTGTTGCTACAGTCGACTGGGTAGGCTGCTAGGCTGATCTATCCAACATACATCTGGGTGGACACTCCCACTTGTCGTGTCATAAGTGGGAGATTCTGAAACGCTTGGAATGGCTAATCACACTCACACCTGGTGGTATAATAGGAGCCCTTTAAATGTTTGAAAGGAGTTCCCATGTCACAACTTGTCACGGGCTATAGAGAAAATGCGTAACCTGTTTTAGCCGTTTGTGTGGGATGCTTTGTTCCTGGTCCGATGGCTCCACGTTAATCTCTGTGGCTATTGGTCTCTCCTCCTGCTCTTCTTTATAACGGCCACCAACTGACATTTCTGGACGGACACACCCTTTCTCGATCGTCACAGCATGTGTCTAAGTAGATTTAAAAAAAGAAGAGAAAAACAGGCGAAAGAAGAAACTAAGATTGGGCTGGAGCCATACACCACCGCTGCTACAGAGACATAAGCTAATACAACAAATCAGCCAATGGACAAGAATGGGAGTATTGTTTTGGTGGTGGTGGGCCGTTACTTGGGACAGTCATAATTAAAAGGTTGATTAGGTTGTTAACCTTTCAATACTGCTCTTGTGGCAGACACGCCATGACAGGCAACATTGTTGTTTGGGTGTAGTGTTTCAAAAAACATTACAGTACATTCATTTAGCTGAGGTTTTCAGTCTTTGCATGAAAAACATATCATACAAATAAATACATTTTGGGTAGTTGGTTGGTTGTTTTGTGGGCCCTTAACACACTGGGCCGTCAGTGAGTGTCCGTGGCCCTAGTTGTTGCGGTCTGTCCCGCATTGTTGACACTAGTCGGGACTTGTTGCCGACTTTTCCTTTTGCCGATTGAGCATGTCGAGTAGTGAGTAAGAGTTGTGTTAAAATGGTAGGAAAACACTGCTTTGTTTCATGTATGCATCATAACAATGGTTGGTATATCTGCAGTACTGGGTCTTCTGGTTTCCCGTTTTTAATGACAAATACAGATTACCACCACCTGCTAGTTTGGAGTGATATTTCCTCTCATGCAGGCAAAGAACATATGTGGTAAGTTGGTCTTTGTGTTGTGGTGCGCTCCTCCCCAGAGCGTACCACGTCATCACCGGCGGCTCGGGATCCCAGCCCGAACATTCCCGAGACATCCGAGCGTGCGAGACACGCCCTGCGGAGGCGATTACGGGGGGCACCAGGTGTAGCGCATCTTAATCAAGACACAGCGGCTACTTAAGCTCTTCCTGAACAATGCAGCGTTGCTAGAACGTACTACCCCCTCGTCACTAGCTCCCCGGTGTTCTCCTTCCTTGCTCCTTCGTCTTCCTCGTCTCCGTGATACCCCGTAAATTCTGAGTCCTCCTCGCTCCAGTGTCTCCCTCGTCCTTCTACGGACCCCTACCCTCCTCGGACACTCTCCACGCTACCCTACCTGGATACCCCTTTCCCCGCGGACGGAACCCCACAGAACCCCCCCTGACCACTGGACTGCCCTGACTCTCCCTAAGCCCCTCGTTAAGTATTTTGTTTGCTAGATTAGTTTTGGATATTTATTTTCTTATATATATATATATATTATATAGAGAATAGATCTAGGCATAGTTAGGATTATTAAAATAGTTTCTACTGAGTATATATATATGAGATATATATATATATATATTCATTATTTATATAGATATAGATAGTTATTATTATTAGGATAGTTATTTATTGTCTGATATATATATAGATATATATTGTTTTATATATAAAAAAATATATATATATATATATATATATATATATATATAGGTATTTATCGATACCTACTAGTTACGTTCCCTGAGTATATAATAAAAACCCTTGGAACCTTATACGTTTTTCTGAGTCCGTCTTCTCTGTTTGGTTTTGTCACACTGGCTTCTGTTTTCGAGTACGGGCGTAACACTTTGGCTGTAGTCTTTGCAGTGTGTTCAAGTGCAAGTTTTTGGCCCAGACAAAAGTGGCGTGAGACAATGCAACAGTCGGCACTAGTTCATTGACGTCGGTTTGGTGGGTCAGGGCCTTAAGACTGAATGTAACATTAAGATGTGATTTCATTGTTGAAAATGAGTTCCCTTTGGAAAAACAAAGTGTCACCTTGTCGAGACTTTTGTGTAGGAATCCGTCTTGGTCATTGAAGAGTTCCTCTTCAAACTCTGCAACTCTTGGTTGCTCCTCCTTCACCGTCACGTAATGGCCGTCATGAACTGACATCTCAGTCATGACGGTTGGAGTTGGAGCCTCTCCTGAACCATCATGAGTGGCCTTCAAAGCTGTGCATCATTGCAGAAAGCAAAGTTTAGGACGCAACGTTAATAAACACCCTGCTGTATCTAGTCTTTATCCCATTAGTGCCTTAAACAATTATAATGTTTTATTATTATGGTGAGAGTAGAGTAACTAGTGTAAGAATGCAAGTAGCTTGATGGCAGAGTGGCTGTGATATTTGACTACTTCTTCCATTTGTGTAGCTTGTCTGTTTGTTTCCGTGATGCTCAGGGTGGATGCGTGCTGTACATTGTACAGATTATTACCGGTTTATTATTGGATATCTCAAACCCAAAGCCAAACTAAACCCAAAGTCTACATGTGTTTGCCGCAGCAGTCTGAAGACTGAAGACAGTCTGAAGACAAATACACACACATCATTGTATAAGAGTTAGACCATGTACAGACAATAGGTATAAGTATATAGGGATATTCATACCTTCATTATTTGTCAGAATAATCCCCATCATGTTGTTGGTGGATTCCTGGATGGGGGAAGACAACATTATGTAAATAAAATGAGTGATTCCAGTTCAGGGCGCTATCAATCAACTTTAACATATTATCAAGGCACATGCATTGAACCACACCAAAAAATGACGAAAAAGCTGAGAATATAAGTGTAAATGGGGGCATACTTCATAATCGCTGGCGTAATCACTGTTGTTGGAGGATTCCTGGACAGGGGAACACAACTTTACTGGGTTGCAGGGCCGCGCCAGCGCTGAGTTGTGCTTCTTACGGTGCCTCTGGATGATCTTCTTCATGCTACACGCGGAGGGCAACTCGGCGGCGGTGGCAGGAGTGACGTGGGCCACGCTGGTCACCAGGACCCGGTGCGTGCTTTCCCGGGTCCGGAGGCTCCGGCTCTTCATGGCGTTCAGTGTGTGCCGCGCTTCGATGTCGCTCTCGGACGGGAGGTGGTCGTGGGTGCCGCTCACTTTGGTGACCAAGCCGTCGGTGACGGTGATGCGCCCTGTGCGATAATACAAGCAATAACAATGATGTCACGATAATAGCAGCCTTTCTTTTATCTGCTGGTTTGCTGGGTTGTGTCACTTACCTTGAAAAATAGGAACAGGTTAGATAGGATTGGCAGAGTATGTAGCAAAAACGCAGGCACAAACCTAAATTTGTTTTGTGTGAACTGTTGTGATCTCGTGTTCTGCTAGCTGTGCAACAAATTACCTCTCGAGGATAATAAAGATTACCTTGACCATGATCTTGACCTAATAATAACCATAACAAATAATAATAAAGTGCATACCTTTGCATTTGAAGGGTGAATAGTGCGTGCACTTCCAGTACGATTTCCCGCCCTGTTGACGTTCTCGCATGTACGTGTATTTTTCGTATATCAGCAGCCGCTTTCCGTACGGCGAGTCCACGAACGATGGTGCTGCTGCTGCTGCTGCTGCTGCTGCTTCGCTGCCCACCAAGAGCCGCCGCGATGAGGTCTCCTGGGTCCTCGGGCGCCCCCCCAGGGGGGGTCTCATGCTTTTCATGGCCTTCATCGTCCGCCGGGGGTCCACGCCACTTGGGGGCGGGAGATGCTCGTGCTTCCCACTCACCTTGGTGACCAAGCCGTCCGTGACGGTGATGCGGCCTTCGTTATAACAAAAAGTAATGATATCATGTCAATAACAACAACAACAATATAATAATAATAACTAGAAAACCAGCAATTCCTTAAGAAATTGTACTCCCTTTGCCATTACATGCTAGTGTGACGCATGCATGTTCACGTATGCGTACGTGTAAGCAAGTTTGTGTACCGTATATGTATGTGTGTGTATGTGTGTGTGTAACCGACGTATGTTTAGGTATGTGTGTATGCACTGTACGTATGCTTAGTAATAAGTATGTGTACGTATTATGTTTGTATACAATGCATGCATATGTACGTATGTTTAGCTATATGTCCATTAGGGGTTGCATAGACTAGTCGACGTGTCAACGTTATGGCCACAAGTCGACTCCTGCCAAGAGACGTCGACTAGTCGTTGGCCATGTGATTTCACGCGCTGTAGAAAAGACAGCAGGTTTTGCAGCAAACACAGAAGTTGGTGGGATGAACAGTTGTCGAGAACATCGAAGAACAAACACGCATACAGAGACTCCTCTACTTATAGGTAGACTAGTGCAGTGGGCGTTCAAAATGTGCTGATCGCTTGGCCTCCAGTGTTGCTGCCTGCAGCTTTCACAGAGAACCGCGCATGCAAACAGCTTTGCACTCGACTGCACACTGCACTTCCTTGGGCCCTCAGCAATACACCCACCAAGTCTGAAGTCGATTGGATGGATGGTTGACAAAATCAAAGCGTGTGCCCACACAGAGAAGATGGCCAGTGAAAAAAAGAGGATAAGAAAACTGCTTACAGCAGCAAGCAGCATTTAGAATGTTGCTTGCAGCTCCAGACTCGGTGATAAGAAGCACAGAACAGAACAGTACTGATCATAGCAGCGCATACCTTTGCATTTGACGTGTGAATACTGCGTGCACTTCCAATACGATTTTCTTTCTTCTTGCCGTTCTCGCATGTACGTGAACCTGTCGTGTATCAGCAGCTGCTTTCCATAACAGGAGTTCACGAATGACGGCTCCATTGATTTTGTAGAATCGAACACGCCTGTGACAAACAAGCGACAAACAAACAAACAAACAATCAAGATGTCTTGTTTTGATTACATTTGAATTACTAACACGACATTACTTTACAGTACAGTCGCAGTCTGGGTCGGGATTTCAAGCGGCTGTCCTGTATTTTCCATACCCTACAGCGAGAGCAACATTAGCGCGGAGGACAACATCGAAGACAACACTCTAAAATATACATCAACCATGAAGACCACCAGAGAGGAGAGGAGGCGACCGTGGGGCCAAATCGATTGCATCTGTGCAGCGAACTGCTTTACTAAGCACACAAGACGGTGGTGTAGAGCTCCACATACACGGGTCAAATGAGCATTTGCATGATAAACGAATTCTAATACAGTATCAGAGGTTAGCATCCACCCCGCTGTCCTACGCTTTACACATTGTGATGATATTTAGAGATATATCGTGCATGACAGCACAGGAGCACGTTGAGAACCTCCCTCCTCCTCCTCCTACCCATCCATCCATCCATCCTCAGCATCCCCAATCATCACCACTGCCACTTCCCAAACTAAATGAATGACTGTATTACTACGACAAGATGGAGGTGGGTGGAGGTGGAGGGGCTCCAAGGTCTTACCCATCGCTAAGGATTTCTTGTCATCGTACATTCGCTGGTATTTCCAAAGACTGGACGGATGCTTCAACTCGACGTGTCGCTTCAGATTGGTGATCGACGAGGCTGACGTGCGGACTTGCTTTTTCAGACCCGCGGGGCACAGTTTGCATAGGAACGAGAGGTTTTTCCCGTCGGAATCCGCGCCGATTTGTTCGTAGAAATCCTTCAGATAATCGTATGACATGGCTTCGGCGGTGGCGGGAGATGCGTCGTCTGTTGCAATCGCCATGCCCGAGTACAGCGTGGAATCGGCCAAAGAAGCGCGCGTTCACAAAATGCACGCCCCCGATATGCAGCGCTCTGAAGTCCCACGGAGAGAAGCCCCGCAGCCTCCAAACCAACCCTGCTGACATGAACCTTGCTTATCCAGATCTTGTGATTTTCAGCCTGCTATCCCAAAATGTGTCCATCACAGCATTGGAAACACATGCTGAGAGCTTGTTACTGTCAGATCTGGTCTGTTCCCTCAGTGTGTTCGGTATGAAAGACGCTCACACACTGTATGTATTACATGACTTCAATAACATTTAACAAAAAGTAAATCATGCATATTTACTAATCATGCGTACAATATACAGTACAATACAGTCCAATTAACAAAAACAAAACATGAGGAAAAACAGTCAGGTTTTGGATCTCTGCCTTGATGTGGACGGCTGCTTCATCTGCCTGTCCCCAGAAGCCCACAACATGGGTGTCATCCTCGACTCCACCCCCTCATTGCAGGCACAGTCCCACATCAAATCCATCATCAAATCTACTTTCTTTTAAAAATGGTAAATGGATTGAATTTATATAGCGTTTTTATCCAAAGCGCCTCACATTCATCCATTCATACACCGACGGCAGTGCCAACCATGCAAGGTAACAACCAACACGTCAGGAGCAGTTAGGGTTAGCTGGCGTCTTGCTCAGGGACACCTCGACACTTAGCTAGGCGGAGCCCGGGGATCGAACCAGCAACCTTCCTGTTGCCAGACCCATCCCTAAAAACATCTCCAGAAACCAGCCCTCACTTTCCGACTCTGTAGCAGAGACCCTCAACCATGCCTTCATTACCTCCCGTTTAGACTATACTGCACAGCAAAGCCCTGGACCAGCTCCTGTATGTCCAGAAGCTGCCGGGGTCCTCACACACACCAAGCCCTGGAAGCACCATCACCATGCCCACACTCATCTGTCTCCACTGCCTCCCTCCTGGTCAAGTCTCATATACACAAAAAATATATAAAGTCCTCCTACTCACCCCCCCCCCCCAGTACCTGTCTGATCTCCTTCATCAGCAAACCCTGTCCTGGAGCCTACTATACGGTCCTCACACACATTGGTCTCCTCACTATCCCCTGTACCAGCCTGCAGACTTTTGGGGGACAGGGCCTTCAGTGTGGCAGGCAACCCCCACCCTCTGTAACTCTCTCCCTAGTGGCAACATCTGCATCACCAACTCCTTGGTCACCTCAAAACTCACCTGTTCACTCAGGCCTACGACCCCACCTATTCCCCCCCCTCCCCCACCCCACACACATCACCCTGGCCCTGTCTCCCATGTAAAGCATACTTGGGTTTTATGAAAGGCTATTATTATTTATTTGTTATTATTTATTATTTTAACTATTATTTTGACTTTAACATGGTATCTTCTAATGTACGTCAGATAGACAGAGATAGAAGTCAAGTCTCTTATCTGAACTATGCATTCTCTGAAATATGCAAAACTGTCAACTGCATGATATGTTGTTGAAATGGTTATGAAGACCAGTTAGTTACAGAGCAGAGAGTCATGGGAGCGACTTCAACAACACATCCTTCACCAGTGTGCAAGTTATAAAATAAAAATGCACCACAACTCTCCGACCTCTTCACCTGATGGCCGTGACTCGTGACATTGTGTTGTAGTGCCGGAGGAAAGGAAGGACGTAGGCAGTATAAACTAACTGTTTTTAATCCAAACAACAGGTAACACTCTCAGTGAAAATGGCAGAATTCGTTCGCATGCGTGAGAGTCCAGAACAGGAAGTGCAACCACAATAAATGTCCCCTCTGGCCCAGTGCCAGATCTGGTTCCCCCCACTACACAACCCACAGCAAGAGGAGAACATGAACCCCATTATGTAGTCACTACACCAGCCCCCCCAGTGTTCACCTCAATATTCGAAACCCTCGTGGCGAGGAGGGCGTATGGCCCGGCCCCTACGACTGTAGGTAAAGTCAGGAGGTGCGGGAGGAGGTGTGACAGTTGTGAAGACCCATCACCTTTTACTGTTTAACCGCTTAGAAACACACAAGCGCCTATTGTGAAAATGAATTGTGAACTACGCTCGAATGCAATAACCCCCCAACTCCAAAACGGTAGGGAAGCAAGTAGAGGTGCACCAGCACAAGATACATACAGAGGGATCATTGGGCAATAGCGTCTTATGAGGTTATTGTGTGCGTGGCTGCAAAATGCGTTTGAGCGCGAGATAAGTGCAGTTTGGACATCCATGCCTCTCGCGACTAAACGCTTGGTGTTTGATGCCTAAATCGATGTTGCCCCACTGTCTTATGATGTACTCATGCCCACACAAGCATTGGTAAGGTCGGATAAACGTTTCCATGAAAGTTGTGAAGACCCATCTCCTTTTACTGTTTAACCGGGCCGGTTTGAGGCGATCAACAGACACACACTCAGGCTTACCTCCCATGTCAACCATGAAGTTCTTGGCTCCTGCCTTGACGACACGGAAGGGCCCGTCATAGGGAGGTCGTAGTGGAGTCCTGTGGCCGTCGTGGCGGATGAAAACGTAACCCGCCGAGTGCAGCTCCGGGGGCACCCGCGAAGCAGGGGCGCCATGCTGCGTAGTCGGGACCGGGGCGAAGGCCCTGGCGCTGTCCAGCAGGGAGGCGCGCTGAGCGGAGGCGGACCAGGGCTCTGTCGACTTGGGAATGAAGTCACCGGGGACCCGCAGCGGCTGTCCGAACACCAGCTCGGCTGAGGATGACTGGAGGTCCTCCTTAGGCGCCGTCCTAAGCCCAAGCATGACCCACGGCAGTTTGTCGAGCCAGTTGCTGTCCTGAGGCCTAGCTCGAAGGGCGGCCTTCATGGAGCGATGAAAGCGCTCAAACCAGTCCGTTAGCCTGCGGGTGGTAGGGCAGTAGTGCGGTGGAGCTTGACCCCCAGATTCTCTGCTACCGCTGCCCACAGTTCCGAAGTAAACTGCGGGCCACGGTCAGAGGAGAGATCAGCAGGGTGCCGTAGCAGGAGACCCACACCGCGATGAACGCCCGGGCCAGGTCGGGGGCCGTCGTTGAGGAGAGCGGGACTGCTCCGGCCAGCGAGTCGTCCTGTCCACCATGGTAAAGAGGTAGGTGTAACCATGCGAGGGGGCAGGGGTCCTACCAGATCCACGTTGACATTGGTCGAACCTCCGATCGGGCACAGAGAACTGTTCCAGGGGGGCCTTGACGTGGTGATGCAACCTTGGCACGTTGGCAGGCAGTGCAAGTGTCGACCCAGGCCCTGACGTCTCTCTTGAGCCCGTGCCAGACGAACTTCTCTGACACCAGCCGTGAGGACGTTTCCTACCGGGTGAAGATAAGGCTGTGGCACCGCCCCCCCCTCGAAGACTCGGGCGTCTCCAGTTGCGGGACCACCGGTCGTGGCTGACCCATGGAGACATCGCACAGGAGCCGTGGCCCCTGCGTCACTGAAGAGTACCTCCTCTAGGCGCAGCCCCGTGTCCGACGACTTGAGAGCTTGGGACGGAGGGGTCGTGGCCTGATCCACAGCCATGCGGGGAGTAGTCCAAGTTTTTCAGCTGGACCGCACGACCACCGCCCTGGAGAGACAATCCGCGACTTGGTTGGACTTTCCAGCAACGTGCTGGATGTCGGTGGGTGAACTCCGAGATGTAGGAGAGCTGGGGCTGCTGGCGGTCCGACCACGGCTCTGTGACCTTGGGACATGGCGTGTGTGAGCGGCTTGTGGTCCACGTAGGCCGTAAACTCCGGCCTTCCAGTAAAAAACGGAAGTGTCTGACCGCGAGCCACAGTCCGAGGAGCTCCCTGTCGAAGGTGCTGTACCTGCGCTCTCTGGGAGACAGCTGGCGGCTGAAGAAAGCGAGTGCTGCCAGGCGTCGCCGACCCACTGCTCGTACACCGCACCCACAGCAAAGTCAGACGCGTCCGTGGTGAGAGCGGTGGGCGCAGAGGTGAGGGGTGGGCCAACAGGCAGCGCGGGCCAGGGCCGCCTTGGTGTCCTGAAAGGCCTTGACACGCTCCCGCCGTCCAGTCGACCGTTGTTCAGAGTCTTGCCCTTCTGGGCGTCATACAGCGGTTGCAGGATGTGAGCAATGTGGTGGAGGAACCGATAGTAGAAGGTCACCATCCCGATGAACCCCTTGAGCTCGCTGACTGTGCGGGGGCTGGGAAGGCAGCGACGGCTTCCACCTTCGAGGGGAGGGGGGTCACACCCTCGCGGTGACCCGGTGCCCGAGAAAGTCTATGGGCTTCCCGTCCGAAAGCACACTTCGCCGGATTGACAATCAGCCCATGTTGGCTGAGCCGCGTGAAGAGGGTCCGGAGGTTGGGACAGGTGCTCCTCTTTCCGTGGTGCTCGCGACGAGGATGTCATCCAAGTAGACGAAGAGAAGGGCAGGTCCTGGAGCACCGAGTGGCATGAGGCGTTGGAAGGTCTGCGCCGCGTTCTTTCAGGCCGAAACGGCATCCGCAGGACATCCGCAGAAACTCGAAGAGTCCAAAGGGCGTGACGACGGCTGTCTTAGGGACGTCCTCGGGGTGCACCGGCACCTGATGGTACCCCCGTACCAGGTCCACTTTGGAGAAAAAGCGTTTCCCCGCCAGGTGCGCTGAAAAATCCTGGATATGCGGGACCGGGTAGCGGTCAGGCTTGGACGCGTCGTTGAGGCGGCGGTAGTCCCCACATGGGCGCCACCCGCCGTCTGGCTTAGGGACGATGTGTAGTGGAGACGCCCAGGGGCTGTTCGAGCGCCGAACGATGCCCACCTGCTCCATGTGCGCAAACTCTGCCCTGGCGACGGACAGCTTCTCCGGGTTGAGGCGCCTGGCCCTGGCGTGGAGGGGAGGCCCGTTGGTCTCGATGTGGTGCTCCACTCCGTGTTTCACCGTGGGCGCGGAGAAGGTGGGGTCGGGGTACCGAAGGTACTGCCGCAATCGCTTTCGGCAAGCGTCGTGCGATTAGTGGGTGCTCCAGCTCCGGTGTAAGTTATCACGCAGGTGCACCCAGTCACCCAAAAGGAGCTTCTCCGGGTTGAGGCGCCTGGCCCTGGCACCTGGCGTGGAGGGGAGGCCCGTTGGTCTCGATGTGGTGCTCCACTCCGTGTTTCACCGTGGGCGCGGAGAAGGTGGGCTTAGTGAGGTCGGGGTATTCAGCGAGCAGCCGAAGGTACTGGTCGCTTTCGGCAAGCGTGTTGGACAACCCGCTGTAGACCGCCTCCCCCTGCGTACAGGCAAAGGAAGCGAAAGTCTGCGAGTTGACTAGGCGCCTGTTCCCCACGTCCACTAACAGGTTATGGGCGCACAGAAAATCTGCGCCAAGGAGGGGAAGTGTGACAGCCGCGACGACAAAATCCCAGGTAAAGCGTTGTCCTCCGAAGCACACGTCCACCGCTCTAGTGCCGTAAGAACGGATAGGCGTGCCGTCCGCACCCACCAACTGCGGACTCTGCTCTCCCTTCGCCACCTCCGATTTCCCTGACGGAATGATACTCCACTGGGCACCTGTGTCACACAGGAACCTGCGGCCGGAGACAGTGTCTTGTATTCTCACTGAAGGGACAGCCTGTCCCATCACAATCGTTTCCCGTCGGCTGCCTGTACCGCACACACCCAGAGTAACCATCCTTCATAAGAACCGGCCGGATGCGCGCCAAGGATGGAATCCAGTGGTTTCGTTAGTATTGCGTATAGTGACTGCAGGCACCTTCTATTTCTTGCTTGCCACACCAGCTATCCAGGAGTTCGTCTCAGCGAGCCACTACCGAGCGGCCGGTGCTATTTCGCGCGATTTTTCCCGCGATCTGGAGTTTTCTTCGAGCGCATATTTCCGAATCGTGTCTCAAGCAAGTAGAGGCCGCTTGGTGTATACTGTCGGCTGTCGGGCGTTTTGCACATAAAGTTTTTAACTCATTGCTTATACTAACGTGTAAACTGTGAAGTTACAATAAAAATACTTGAACTTGAACTTGAACTTGTCTTCACAACTTTCATGGAAACGTTTATCCGACCTTGCCAATGCTTGTGTGGGCATGAGTACATCATAAGACAGTGGGGCAACATCGGTTTAGGCATCAAACACCAAGCGTTTAGTCGCGAGAGGCATGGATGTCCAAACTGCACTTATCTCGCGCTCAAACGCATTTTGCAGCCACGCACACAATAACCTCATAAGACGCTATTGCCCAATGATCCCTCTGTATGTATCTTGTGCTGGTGCACCTCTACTTGCTTCCCTACTGAGACTCTCGCTCTGGCTAGGCATATCGTTTTGGTCGGCCCTGGTGCGCCTCTACTTGACTCGCAACCAGACCCCTCTGTGTTTGTGTAAATGTGATCAGCCGGGTTAGTGTACTTCTTGCGCAGCAAGTAGTTCAACAAATTCATTTCCACAATCAGAGTGCCAGCCTATTCTCGCGTGCGCCATGCCTGGCACATTTTTCACAATAGGCGCTTGTGTGTTTCTAAGCGGTTAAACAGTACAAAGGTGATGGGTCTTCACAACTTTCATGGAAACGTTTATCCGACCTTACCAATGCTTGTGTGGGCATGAGTACAAATGCTTGTGTGGGCATGAGTACATCATAAGACAGTGGGGCAACATCGGTTTAGGCATCAAACACCAAGCGTTTAGTCGCGAGAGGCATGGATGTCCAAACTGCACTTATCTCGCGCTCAAACGCATTTTGCAGCCACGCACACAATAACCTCATAAGACGCTATTTCCCAATGATCCCTCTGTATGTATCTTGTGCTGGTGCACCTCTACTTGCTTCCCTACCGTTTTGGAGTTGGGGGGTTATTGCATTCGAGAGTAGTTCACAATTCATTTTCACAATAGGCGCTTGTGTGTTTCTAAGCGGTTAAACAGTAAAAGGTGATGGGTCTTCACAACTTTCATGGAAACTTTTATCCGACCTTACCAATGCTTGTGTGGGCATGAGTACATCATAAGACAGTGGGGCAACATCGGTTTAGGCATCAAACACCAAGCGTTTAGTCGCGAGAGGCATGGATGTCCAAATCTCGCGCTCAAACGTGCTGTGCGCGCAGTGTATACTGCTCGCGCTAACGATCTATCTAGTGAAACAACATAAGTGAGAATAACAGACAAACAACTCGAGTATGTTCGCATCAAGGACACAGCGTTTAGTCGCGGTCGACAGAGGGCTGTAGTGCCGGAGGATGGAAGTCCCCAAAACTAGGACGTAGGCAGGCATACTTATCTAACGCCTGACACTTCTTTACGCAATCTCTCTGACACGCACCAACACAATGAGAGTCAACCATCTTTCCCAAGTAGCGCTAAGTTGGCAAATGTTCTCCTCTGTTTCTGCCTCTTGTGCTCGGATGTCTGCTACGCCTAAGTCCAGACATCAGCCGTAGACTCCCACACCATACCCGAGATTTAGAGAGAGGTTCCTCGCTCCTGGTCCACTTCAGAGATGTCCGAGATTCTCAACGGGTTCAACTCACTTCCCTACCCCAACACACAACCCGACTAGCGATAAGTTTCCGTAAGGCCCGAAGAACATAGAGAACCCACGCGTAAACCCAGTTTGAATGGTAGGTCATCCTACCAAAGCGTGTGTCCGTAATTTATCGTTTTTATCATGCCCCATTATGTAGTCACTACAGTGTCACGTTTTTTTTGCAGAGTAACACACTAAAGCAACACCAGTGATGATCTAAATGAATCGATCCTTCTTAATCAGCAAATCGTGTCACAATCTGGATTCGATCGTCCCAGCTTGGGTTATGTGTTAACAGCTTCTGTGGTGTAATAATCCATAAAGTCGTCATTCTGGGAAAATTGTGGCTTGGACCGGTTTAAAGGGGCCCTATTATACCACCAGGTGTGAGCGTCATACAAGCCGTGTGAAAATTGTCATGTGACTACAAATTGTTATTGTGACGAAGTGACATCACAAGTGGGATTGTCCACCTAACTGCTGACTAGATCAGTTTACCACTTGGTACAGTCCAGGCTGGTCGTCTGATCTAGTACATGGGTCGATTGCACTGGCTTTGATACATGGTTTAAAAAGTGAAACTCCATGAGAATAGAATCCTCTAAATATATATGATACTTTAGTTAAATGACAGAGGATAATCAAGCATAATCGTAGGATGTATGAGGTTAAGGGTTGAATCCATCTGTCTTTTTCACCGGTGCGATTTTTATTCGAAAATGGCTCATATTCGGGTCAAACTTTGTAGGCATTTTGGTTGTCCGATTTTTTTGTGTCGTCTCCTTGCTGTGACAAACCGCCAGGGACATAGCAGCATCGCTGACGCCCAGCTACACTGAGGGAAGGGGGACTATCTGCTGTGGAAAACGAGCTGGTACCAAAAGAAGTCAGAGTTGAGCTGGTGCCATAATGAACCAACAAACGGCGCATCACTGCCACCTACTGTCTGGAAATAGGTGAGGCACGGCCTTCCCTATGTGGACACTAGATCCTCCCTCATCGAATCCAGTTTCTCTAACCCCACTGCTTTCCTTATACCCTCTCCCAATATTACCCTCCCTTCTCCTCCTGCCTCTCTTCTCTCATCTCCAAAACTTTCTCTAAAAAAAACATGAATAGCCTACCAATAGTAGATTGGTACAGTACAGTACCCAATACAACATTCAGTACATAATCTTTCACCATGTCCACCCCTCCGTCCAAATCCAAATCACTAAATGTGTATTATTCACAACCACATAACATGTATGTATAAACCATAAACACAACTGATATGACTGACAGTTTATGGTTACCGATGCTTAATAATGCTATATGCTGTATATGCTATAAGGGATTTTATTTTTTAAGATCAAAATATAGGCTAAACAACGGATAAACGACTACTGGTATTGCAATATATTGCACTTAAAATACATGATCTTAATACAAATCTAAACGCATTCATCACTGATCAAGATTAAAACACCATTTGTGATCATAACAATACAATGCTAATTTTTTATTTTATTTTAATGTTACATAGTTAGTGACAGTAAATCATACGGAACTGATTCATGTTACGATATGAATGATGATATTGGGGTACAAACAACAAGTAATGCAGCTTTTAAGTTTAGTCCCCAAATAACCTACTATGGAGATACTTCAGTCATTATAAATGTGTCAATTTGGTGGGTGGTCACAAACCCCTCCACCAGGGGGCGGTGTTTAGACCGGCCCTCAGCTCGATCTACTGCCATATTTCAGAAGGTTGTGAACTCTTAGTCGACTTTATAAACAACAAATAAACCCTGAGCGCCCTGGGTCCGGGAGGTGAGACAATACAGGCGGGGGGGAGAGGTCTAGGAGAGAGTGACTGACCAGGGACGGCCTTCCTTACTATAATCCTCTTTTAATTAGGCTAAGTAGAGGGAGTTTGGGACCCCCTCCCGGATTAGTCACAGCACATTGACAAAACATCAAGCTGGGACCAAGGGTGTGTGTACAGTAGTGTTACTGGTGGGCGGCCAGTTAGCAGCGCTGCAGCGAATAGCTCGCGTTCATGCGTGAAAAATAAAATGCTCTTCCCCTCTCCCAGAAGACACCTCGGGGTCTGACCTTCCCCGCTTCTTAATGCTGCCGGACGTGATGTCTCTGGTGAGCCCGGAGGATCAGTTACACCTCATGATTCACCTCCTTCACAGACCAGAGTCTCTCTCTCTCTCTCTCTCTCTCTCTCTCTCTCTCTCTCTCTCATTTAGAGAGAGAGACAGAAAGAGAGGGACAGATAGAGATAGAAATAGAGAGAGAGGGAGGGGGGCTAGGACTCAGTGTAATATGTGGACACGCTTGCACCCTATTAACCACCCTCTTTGCTAATCCCAGGGCACTTGGTCTTTTCTCATAATGATATCCCTCTCTCTCCCTCTCTTTCTCCCTCCCTCTCTCTACTTCTCTATTCCCCAACCACCACCACCCTCTCTCTCTCTCTCCATCTGTAACTAGGTTGCTCTCCTATGACTTATTGTGGGGGGGGGGTTTTACTGTATAAATAGCCTAATCCCAGTAAGAGACCTTGTGATGATATGAAAGATTCAACACACTATCATTTGCCACCACAGAGATTTTGGTTTGAGTCCGCCTTGGTCTTTTGGTCACCGTTTTCGTTCTCTGTGGCCTTCATTAAGTTTACCAGTGACATGTTTTTCTTGTCTGTTTTGCAACATTTGTGTGGTAAATAAAGGGTTAGACCTTAGAAATGTCAAAACTCTGTGGCACTATTATAGAAGGGTTTTTTTCATATTTAAAAAATGATTCTTATTTTTTACTAGGCCCACATCTGAAATAAAAAGGGTCTTCATCAAAAGCCTAATGAAACAACATTGCAAAAATTCAATGGTTTGTTTGACTAATTTGGACAACAAATAATGGCAATGAACAACTAAATCCCAGCAAGTAGCAGGCTACATACTTGCTAATTGAGTTACAATGGATTCCACCTGCCTTGGGACAGAGCTGGGTGGTGCTGATGTGTAGTCACCAGTGTATGGAAGGTACACATTTGTACTACTCCTCGATCTACCACTGGGTGGCAGTGTTGCACTCTAAACAGACCACAACGAAACATGATCATAGTGATGCATGGAACAGTGGGACAGCAATTTGGAACGATAAACTGGGATTTGGATGGAACTTTCCCGTGTACCACACGCAACCATACACATGAAAACACCATATTACTTTTTTCATTTGAATACATTTTTTTTCCAAACAAACATTTTGTGTGGAAGGCATAATATGCCTTCCACACAAAATGTGTGAACTGTCTAGGTTGTTTAGCCTAATAGTTAGGGTGGGCCCAGACAGACGTTAAAAAATATTTCTCAGGAATGTGGTTGAAAAATGTATAAAATAATAAATCTGTATGGAATGTGGTTACATTTTTCAATTATCACCATATAGTCCAGATATGTTTAAACCAAATCCACAATCCAAAATAGGTCAAGAACATTTCAATGTATATTGCAAAGTCTACATGGAAAGTTTGGAAATTTTTCGTTCTTACAAATTGCTTTCTAACGAAATATAGTTGTGATACAACATAACTTTAACTTCTGTTGATAATTCTGTTGATAGATTAGGCCTACAGGTGTGAGACTTTAAACCATATTTAAAAAGTTTTCCCACTGCCTATTTTTTTACTCCATCAGGAATTTAAAATTGTAATATAATTTTTTGTTTGCAGCTTACTTCAGTAAAATATAAAACAAGAATTATATCTAATTCTCACACAAACTAAAAGTAATGACACTTCAAATGAAAAACAACAAAACACAACAAAGGGAAATTAAGTACCTATAAAGTTTAAGTAGGATTATATGTTGTTTTTTAAAACCAAGCGTGGCTGACAGGATCATCATAAAAAAAGATGAAACATAAAAATACATAGACGTTGGATTATAAAAACGCACCTGTATTATAATTGAACACATCAAATACTGAGAAACTCTGCCTTACCTCCATAGAACAAAACACTTAAATTCACCCGGAGAACTTGATGGCATCAAAGAGATTTAATAACTCGGAGCCAGAGAGAGCGAGCAGGGTCAATTATTAAATCACACTACAATATTTATTTTTATTTATTTTCTTCACCTTAGGTTCATCCCATTTCCACACAATCCTACCCACGCACATGCACACACAGACACACACAGACACACACACACGCACACACACACACACGACACATAACCCCCGAACCCCCCCATATTACCATTATTATATATAACACCAGATTATAACAGATAGAAGACAACATGGTGGAACATCTGGGGATAAGCCCGCAGTGATGCCATTCCCCCTCAAACAAAGTTTCAGCTGGCGAAGGCGCGGAGGTCACAGAGGTCGCGGCTAAGAGGAGATGAGAACCTGTAAATTCTGTCAATCTGTTGTGTGTGTTTTTATATATATATATATATTTTTTAATCGGAACTGCTGCAGTAGCGATGTGTGTGTGTGTGTGTGTGTGTGAGGTGTTGTTCTGTGTGTGTGTGTGTGTGTGTGTGTGTGTGTGTGTGCGTGCGTGTGTGTGTGTGTTATGGTAATGTGTGTTATGGTAATGCATGTTATGGTAATGTAATAGCGCATGCAGGCAGGCAGACGGTTGGGCCGATGCCGCGCCTCCGCCTCGCTGCAGGTAGAGGCACCGTTGCTCCTGCCATCCCAGAGAAGACCCACGCCTGGCATGCTGGAGGAGACACTGGCCTGGCTCAAATCAGCTGTCTCTCCACCCCTCTCTCTCTCTCTCTCTCTCTCTCTCTCTCTCTCTCTCTCTCTCTCTCTCTCTCTCTCTCTCTCTCTCTCTCTGTATCTGTCTCCTCTCTTGCTTTCCTTCCTTCCTCCCTCCATCCCCCTTTCTCTACCTGCCTGCCTCTCCCTTTCTCTCCATCCCTCGCTCTCTCTCTCTCCACCACCCCCCTCCCCCTCTCGCTCTTTCTATCCTTCTATCTCTCTCTCTCTCTCTCTCTCTCTCTCTCTCTCTCTCTCTCTCTCTCTCTCTCTCTCTCTCTCTCTCTCCGGATGCCAAGCGCCCACACAGATGTTCTCCCCCGAGCCGAGTGTACATAAAACATAAAAAAGGCGGTGGGCCTTATATGAAAAATGCACACAGAGTGCTGCTGGAATATAATATGGCTGGCACCCTGCTGTTTGCTGTCCAGGAGAGAGAGAGAGAGAGAGAGAGAGAGAGAGAGAGAGAGGGAGAGAGAAAGAGAAAGAAAGAGGGGGGGGGGAGACCACAACCATCTAAGTAAGTTCACTTTGAGTTGAGCGAACAGATATAATGTCTCTCCACGTGTACCACCAAGCCCCAGCTCATATACGGCAAAACACACATATATACTGTACATTTACTCAACACTTCTTTAGGGTCCTCTGGGTAACACATAGAAGAAAGACAACGGAAGAAAAAAGAAAAGAAGAAAAACGAAAGGCGAGAAGAGAAAAAGTCAGCTCATAACAATCTAGAAACGCCCAGGTTCCCTCAGCACCCCCCCCCACCAACCCGCCCCCAGAAGTCCGATCGAAGCGCACATCACTCTCGCTCTCGGTTCCAAGGTGACCCGGGAGCTCCCGTACCCCTGGTCCCTTCCAGACAAGTACACCGGCCAGCCCAAATCAGTCTATCAGGGGGAAGAGGACGCACAAGCCCCACGCTTTGTGCTGTAATCGATACCCCCTGCCCAAGGGAACCCTGGGTAAAAACCACTGCAGGTTCCCACTGGTTTATGGTGCTATTTACCTTTAAACCGTATAAATATAGATATAGAAAAAGTCAGGCCACTGTTGTCTTGATTCTCAGTGATGCATAACAGATACAAAAGTAGGTTTTGAATCCTTTGTTGTTTGTAGCATCAGTAAAATTAAAATCAAGAATTTGACGGTTTCAATCAAGTGATCTGAAGTTCCAAAAGCACATCCCAAGCCGTCATCTTGTATTCTTCTTGACCAAAAATAATGAAATAAAAGCAATAATAATAATAACAATTATTATTATTTATTGATTATTATTATTATTATTATTACAACAACAATCACTATAATAGTTATTATTAATAATAATTAATAATAATAATTAACAATAGTAAGCAACCTGTTGTTATTATTCAAGAATTGTGGAATAGACCGATAGGTGAACTTTAAAGTACAAAGATGGCGGCTTGGAATGTGCATGAAACTACATGAAGCCCTCCTATGATGCCTCACACACAAAACCTGACCAATAGAACCAGACCCCTCCCAGGGATGCCAGTTGTGGGGCGGGAGGGGTGGAGGGGTGGGGGGGTGGGGGGGTGTTGGATGAGGTAGTCGGGGTGGACGTAAGAGGGACCTGGTGCTCTGACCCCAGGTGGGTGGGTGGGGTGGGTGTGGGCGGGGGGCTGGGGGTGGGGCTGTAGGGGGGGCGGGGGGTGAGTGGTGTAGGTCAGCACACAGGATGCCCGAGGTTGCACCGCTCTGATCTTTGAAGATAACTAAAACTCTCTCCGAGACCCCAGACAACCGTAGATTGAACCCCCCGCCCCCACCCCACCACCTGCCCACACACACACACACACACACACAAACACCCTCCCTCACCGACAAATGGGCCTTTTCCTCTCTCCATCGTTCACTCTCTGGTTTTCTGCGTTTTCCCATGTCGCTCTCTCTCCCTCCATCAACCTGCCTTTTTTTCAACCTCTCTCTCTCTCGCCATGTGTTTTTCTTTCTCTCTATCTCCCCGCTCTCCTCCCTGTTTTCTTCTCTCTCTCTCTGTCCTTTCTCACCCTCTCTCTCTCTCTCTCTCTCACCTCTCTTCCTTCTCTCTCCCTCTGTCCCCCCTCCCTCCCTCCCTCCCTCACATCGTTAGCATTTAGATAGGAGCGGCGGCAAAGAGCAAAGGAGCCTGGGTAATAGGCTTTCCTTTTCCCCCCCTCCCCTCCCTTCCCCTCTTGCTCAGTTCAGCTGAAGTAAGTGGGATCAAATCAAAAAGAACAACAATGGTGATGAGAACGAGAGAGAGAGGGGTGGGGGAGGGGGGGGGGGGGGGGGGGAGAGAGCCACTGACCTGGAGGAAAGAGAGAGAGAGAGAGAGAGAGAGAGAGAGCATCACGCTTGATGGGCTCTGAGCTCATTAACCGAGACCCTGACAGAATTGATGTTAGAGGTGATTGGAGATTATCACATTTAGAGGATACTTCATCCCCTTATCTCTTTCAGGACCCCCCTCACACACACACACACACACACACACACACACACACACCACACACACACACACCACACACACACACACACACCCACACCCACACCCACACCCACACACAGAGACACACACACACACACGGACACAGCAGCAGGCATCCCTTCTTCTCGCTTCAACACCCCTCACACCGATGCACACATTTTCTTCTCTCTCTCCCCCTCTTCTCCACCACTTCCCCCATCCTCTCTCCCCTTCCCTCCCTTCTTCCCCCCCCTCTCTCCCCCCTTCTAACCTCCCTCTCTCTCTCTCTCTCTCGTCTCTCATCTCTCTCTCTCTCTCTCTCTCTCTCTCTCCTCTCTCTCTCTCTCTCTCTCACCACCGCCCTCCCTCTCACTCCCTCCTGGCCCCCCCCCCTCACGTCACCGTCACCCCTGGAAGGTGTGGATTTCCTCCAGGTCAGTGGCTGGCGGTTCAATTCCCCGGCAGCAGGCGTGGGGTGGCCCCCCCGGGGCCCCAGGGCCCATCAACACATTGCCCCCGCCCCCCCCCCCCCCCGCCCCCCTGTCTGCTTGATCTCCTAATTCTGCTTCATTTAAACCTCATCAGCGCTTCCAGCGGACCGGAAGCCCGACCACAATGGCGCCCAGCGGCTTCATCCTCTCCCGCTCTTTTGTTCTTCCACATCTGATATGATACCGCCCCGCCCCCGCCCCGCCCCCCAAAGCTGCCGCTAATACATCATGCTGCTAAACTAAGCTAATGCATGCTGATACAACACGCTGATAAGCTAATACATGCTGCTAATACTGATAGACCCTGTTCACGCATGCTGCTAAACATGCTACATGACTAATACATGCTGATAAGACATGCCGATAAGCTAATACTGGTACATGATGCGCCGGCTAATGTATGCTAATAAAACATGCTGATAAGCTAACATGCAATGCTAATACCGGCGCTGATATATGCTGCTAAAACCTGCTGCGAATGCTTGGTGATAAGGGAATACATGGCGTTTAAGCTAACAAATGATGCTAGTACATGACGCTAATGCTGACACAAAAATGTGCAACATGGCTAATACATGCCGCTGGCACTGCAGCTAATACATTGTGCTAAGTTAATACACGCTGATAACACATGCTGCTAATTCATGCTCGCTGATACATGCTACATGACTAATGCTAAACATGGCTAA